>CAUYUJ010019372.1:81631-109131 GCA_963575745.1 Prorocentrum cordatum | reverse complement strand
TGTTTGCGTGTGTGTGTGTGCGTGTGTGTGTGTTGTGTGTGTTGTGTGTGGTGTGTGTGTGTGGTGAGTATGGTGTGTGTTGTGTGTTGTTTGTAAATGTGTTGTGTGTAAGTGTGTGTGTGTGTGTGTCTGTGCGTGCGTGTGTGCGTGTGTGCGTTTGCGTGTTTGCGTGTGTGTTGTGTGTGGTGCGTATTGTGTGTGTTGTGTGTGTGTGTTTCCTTGCGTGTGCGCTGGGCACCCAGTGCGCCCTGCGCCTCCCCTGCGCGGCCGCTGCGTCGCGCTGCCCTCCCCGACCTCGGCCAGCGTGCGGCGCGGCGTGCGCGCGCGCCGAGGAAGACGAGCGCGCGCGCGCGCCGAGGAGTTCGCTCCCGGCCCAGACCCCCTCGAGCAGAGGAAAAATCGCGACGGAAGGTTGTTCTTAATTTTCGGCCCCCGGAGGCCTTCACCGGGCCTTGGGAGCGACAAGAACCGACTTGGGATGCAGAGCCGGTCATGGGGAAGGGGTCGGGACTTCTGGGGTCGACGTAGCGAAAAAATCATTTCGTCGGGGGTCTGGGAGCTGCTCTCGCCCGCCAGGGCATGCGGGGGCACGGGGTCTGGAGCCAAACCCACCTGGTGGCCACGGGATGTGGGCGACGATCGGCGGCGAGCGCAGGGGGGAAGTGCGAAGGGGAATGCCTTCGCATAGTGCGGCGAGACTTCTCATGAGCGCTCCGGCCTTCCGATATGTTTTTTGTGTCTTCGGGGAAGACCCAGAAAGTTTCTCAGAAGGTCGGGGGGCTTCCGAACCTTTTGGGGAGGCCCGCCCCTTCTCACCTATCCCCCGGGCTCGCCGCCGACCCTTGGCCCAATGCCCTAGGCGACGCGGCGCGGGGCTCGGCCGAGATCGCGGTCCTTCTCCAGGCGGCGCCGCCGCTCGGAAGTCGCCACGAAGACGTCGTCGTCGATTCGGAGGTCCGCCTGCGCGTTTCTGAACGTTCTCGTCGCCACCTTCTGAGCGCGGCTTCAAAGATGGACCCTGGGAGGCGAGTGTTTTTTATGCCCTCGGGGCCATAACGCGCGTTATGCTCCCCCATCTCCCCCCTCCCCCCCCCTCCCTCCCCATAACGTAATGCTTGTCGCCGTGTTCGGCCGAAGGTTGACCCTGGGAGAGCCCCAGCGTTCAGGACCCGTTTCTCAGGGCCTTCCAAACTGTGTGGTGACCATCTCGCGTTGTAAGTCAGTGGGGATTCGGGGTCACCGAGCGGTTTTGGGACTCGGTTCGTTTTCCGAGAAGGTCTCGGGTGATTGGGTCCTCCAAGGTCCCAAGACCGTGCGGTGACGAGCCGTGCTCTCTTGGGATTCCGATGTCACTGCGCGGTCTGTCACCACACGGTTCCGGACCCCCGAGTTTTTTCTTTAGGGGGAGGAGGCGGAGGAGGAAGAGGAGGAGGAAGAGGAGGAGGAGGAGGAGAAAGAGGAGGAGGAGGAGGAGGAGGGGGAGGAGGAGCGGGAGGAGGAGGAGGAGGAGGAGGAGGAGGAGGAGGAAGAGGAGGAGGAGGATGAGGAGGAGGCGGAGGAGGAGGAGGAGGGGGAGGGGGAGGAGTCGCCCAGGTGGCCACGTGCGAGGGAAGCGCCTGGCAGGAGGCCCTGGCGGAGTGCGCGGGCAACGTTGCCGCGGCCGCGCTGGAGGTTGGCCGCAGCGCCTCGGTACAGGTGGCCGCGAGCCAGGAGTGCGCCGCTGCCTCCCGCGGCCTGGCGGACTCCCTCTCGGCCTCGAGGGTCCAGGTGTCAGGAGGGGGAAAAAAAACACAGACACAGTGAATCGTCGATCCCCAGGAAAATATGGGAAAATATGGGAAGTGGGGGGGATCTAGAAACCCAGAAAATATAGCAAAACATGGAGAATCCTGATGTTTGTGTGTATTTATGTGTGTCCCAGGGCCCCTTCAAGGTGGGCCTCCGCGCGGCCGAGGGCAGCTCCAGCGCCGAGCTTCTCGCGCTGCAGCTGAAGGAGGCCGAGGCGGCTGGCGTAGAGTACGGCCTGGTGCTGATCATGGGCACGGACGCGGGGCCCGCGGTGCGGCACAGGACGACCCAGGCCCTCTGCGGCACCGTCCCGCAGGTGCACTCAGTGCTGCGCCAGTTGTCGTGGCCGTCGTCGTCGTCGCCGCCGCCGCCGCCGTCGTTGTCGCCGTCGTC
This sequence comes from Prorocentrum cordatum, assembly GCA_963575745.1. Classification (NCBI taxonomy): domain Eukaryota; class Dinophyceae; order Prorocentrales; family Prorocentraceae; genus Prorocentrum; species Prorocentrum cordatum. The sequence goes on along the minus strand of CAUYUJ010019372.1, from coordinate 106,950 downwards.
GTTGTCGTCGTCGTCGTCATCGTCGTCCTCGTCGTCGTCGCCCACGCCGTCGCCGTCGCCGTCGTCGTGGTCCCACAGGTGCACTCGGTGCTGCGCCAGTTCGACACGGACAGCAGCTTAGGTCTGCTGGCGCCGTTGGGCACCGTGGCGGACCACACAACGAAGACGAGCGACATCATGCCATCTCTCAGACGCGCCCGCTTCGCGAACCATACGACGTGCGCCAGCCTGTTCGGCCAGGAGCGCCTCTCCCGCATGGGCAGGTACGCCCCCTCACATCAGTCCTCTGTGGCCGCGGTCGGCGGCAATTACTGGACGCGGTTCACGGCGTTCCCCGCGCACGCCCCCGAGGTTATCGCGGGATTGAGGGCCACGTTTGGCAGCACGGGCGCCACCGCCAGGGATGCGCAATTGTCTCTGGTCGAGGTCTGGATTCCGACCATGGTGCGAGAAGGCGGCGCGAAGCTGGCTGAGATCCCGCCGGCGCCGAGGCCCATGGCCATGTTTTTTCCCCAGTACCACCCCATCCCCGAGAACGACAAGTTCTGGGGGACGAATTTTACAGAGTGGACGCTGCTGAGGCCGTTCGAGGGACCGCAGATCCGGAAGCCGCTCAGCGTCGAGAAAGGGGGGCTGGGGTACTACGACCTCCGCGACGTGGAGGTGCGGAGGAGGCAGGGGGAGTTGGCCCAGAGCTACGGCCTGCACGGGTTCGTGTACTACCACTATTGGTTCAGCAGCGTAGATGGCCACAAGGTCATGTACAAGGTCCCGGAGCTCCGCATCCAGGATGGCCACCCTGACACACCCTTCATGCTTAGCTGGGCAAACGAGGCATGGAGCCGCCACTGGGATGGAAAGGATACTCCAGACACGTTGATGCTGGCTCAGTCGTACGGTGAGCAGGAGGAGTGGACTGCGCATTTCAACTACTTGGTGCAGTTTTTCAAGCATCCGAAGTATATCCGGGTGGAGGGAAAGCCTGCGTTCGTCATATACCGTCCAGGGTTGATGAAAGAGAAGTTGGAACCCATGTTGGAGCTTTGGACACGGATGGCTGTTGAAAACGGTTTACCAGGTTTGCATATCATAGCCACGGTGGGAAATTTCTACAGAGAGCCCGCCGAGAGGCCATGGGAGACCACTCCCATGCTCAATGCGGCATTTCACTATATCCAGATGCATGCGGCAAATCCCGCCACCGTGTAATTGCTGAAGTCTCAGGATCTTTCTATCATGGGTGCACTATGGTAGGTACCAGCATTCCTTCACAATGATTCAAACACGTGTCTACAACGCTTTGTACGGGTTCACTTGGGCAGTCTTGGGCGCGAGCTGTCTACCGAGTTGACCGCGCTCGGTATGACAGAATATTTCCACGGGAGCCCCCACAGGCCCGCAGCATGTTCTTGGGCCGTCTTCGGTGCGATATTTCTATCGAGCTTTCCCGAAGAGGCTCGGCAGCACCATCTTGGCTCCGTCTGGAAAAGATCGCTGTCCTCTTAGAGCCGCCCTCTTGATGCCCTCCAGAGCTTGCTTGGAGGGCCCTCTGAAGCCTTCGTGCCCACCTGAAGCTCAGATGAAGCTGTCTTATGACGATCAGACTGCGTAGCAACCTATGTTAAATTTCAGTGCTGTTTTCAATACATGCTCCGCGTGCGGACCATGTATTAAAAATAAAGGGTTGATTAATAAATGCAAGGATGAGTTTATGCATTACTTTATTCATACAGTAAGCATGTATTACACATCTTTAAAAAAATGAATTAAACACTGCCCTGTGCAGTGATGCTTCGGTGCTGCTTGGCCTCGGGGCCCTTCTGCAGGTATCCTGCAGGTTTCGTTAGGCCATCGTGAGGGTTGAGGGTTGATGGGTCTCCCCCTGCGCTCCCCTGAATGGGGATACGCTCGGGGACATCTGGAATGAGTGTAGCGCCGTTCCTTGGGATCGTCTCGGGTGGTCCTAGTGGCTTCTGGTATACACCCGCTTGGCCAGAGGGGTTCTAGTAGCTTCTGGTATACACCCGCTTGGTCCTAGTAGCTTCTGGTATACACCCGCTTGGCCAGAAGTGCTCTAGCACGCCTCAGCGTGACAGGAGACACGCTGGCGGATGGCATCGAACAAGTGCTGCTGGAGGAAGCACCACGAGCCTCCGGCGCCGCCCGACAAGCGGGCCGTGTCCACGGTGGAAGACTTCGGCGAGGTGGAGCAGGCCGTCCAGTACTGGGGGGCCTACGCCGGGTTCGACAACCGCCCGCGCAAGCCCAACATGACGATCATCGATAAGCTCAAGGTTTCGCCGTCCGACTTCGCCCTCGGCGTGCAGTACTCGCTCGACGGGATGGCGCACAACGGTGCAGCGAGGGAAGTGTGGGACAACCTGTATTTTCTTGCCTCCTGGAACGAGTGGAACGAACAGAGCGTGCTGGAACCCGACGACACGTACGGGTTCGGCTTCCTGGAAGCATTGCGCGAGCAGTTGCACAGAGTTCCGTCGCGCGTGTACGAGGGCCCTTAGGGTGGCCACGCCACGCGTTCATGGACCAGGCTTAAACTTGCCGCATGCTGATGTTGTCCAGCTGACGCGGTAGACATACATGCGGGCACTCGGCATTTGTTGTGCCCCTTCTCTGCCTCAGCCTCTCTATAATTTACAAGTACACAGTATGAATATGATACCGGAGAAAAGCCCCAATCAGAATTTGTTTGGGGCTATAGGGCTATTGGGCTATAGGGCTATAAGGCTACTATAGGGCTATAGGGCTATAGGGCGATAAGGATATAGGTCTATAAGGCTATAGGGCTACAGGGCACCTGGCACCCGGGCACCCGGCACCCGGGCACCCGTCACCCGGGCATCTGGGCACCCGGGCACCTGGGCACCCGGGCACCCGGCCCCGGCCACCGAAATCGGCCGCCGACCTCATCTCAGCTTTATATCCGCTAGGACCCCTACAGAGGCAAGCTCTGATTGGGGAACTATGCGCCTCTGTCCCCTGAGTCTGTGCGGAAGATGGCCAGCACTTCTCCGCGTATAGTATAGCTTTTCTGTTGCACCGAATTGCTGGGAGTTTGGTTTTCAGATGTGTTTTTCACAATCCGATTCTCTTCGGTCCTTCGAAATGGTGCTCCTGCTGCAGCGATGGCCCCATGTCTGCGCCTCCGCTCGTTCCGAATCGTGTTCCCGCTGCAGCGTTGGCCTCATTTCTGCGCTTCTGCTCGTTCCGAATCGTGCTCCCGCTGCAGCGGTGGCTCCATTCCCATTGCCATGCCATGGCATGCAATGCGATGCTATGGTGTGTTCCGCTGTGCGATGCTGCACCTTCAGCTGCAATGCTATGGTATGCAGTGCTTGACTACGCAGTGCCACGCCATGCAAGGTCATGCTACGCGTTGATCTTCAACGCCATGTTATGACATGTAATGCTGTGCTATGCTGCGACATCCGACTGCGCGAATAGAGGGGAGATCTACCCAAGGTAAGGGATGGGAGTGCGGGTGGGACGTCAGATAAGACGCTTGCGCACCTAGCTTGCCCCATCCCCTTCCGTCCGCCCCCCCCCCTCTCTCCTTCTCCCTTCCGCCACCAGTCACGCTGCCCCCTCCTTTCCATTACAGCCCCCTCTCCGCTGTCCTCCTCTCCGCTGTCCATTACAGCCCCCTCTCCGCTGCCCTCTCCATTACAGCCCCCTCCTTTCCATTACAGCCCCCTCTCCGCTGTCCTTCCCCTCCTCACTCCCGGCTCCCGCTCCGCCCTTCCCCTCCCGGTCCTCCGGGCTCCGCCCCGGCTTCTCCTTGCCCCCCCCCCCCCCACACGGGAATCATTGAAGCCTTTCTTGTTGTATCGGTGCGCATAGGGTCTGGGACGCCGCGTCTGAAACCAAGGCGTCGTACTCGGAGCCGTTGCGGTGGTAGTATTTCACAATGGAACGAGCTTTTTTACACACAGGCTCCATGACCTTGCGAATGGCCAACATTGCGGGGTCAGCTTTTCTCTTGCCGGCAGCAGCCCCCGCGGCGGCGGCGGCGGGTGCGGCCGCGGCGGCGGCGGGTGCGGCCGCGGCGGCGGCGGGTGCGGCCACGGCGGGGGCGGCCGCGGCCGCCGATGACGAAGACGTGGAGCTGGTCGAACCTGAACTCGATTCCGTTGAAGAAGAACTCGCCTTGGCGTGACGTTTTTTCGTTTCAAGGGTATTGCCCCTCTTAGTTACCAACGTACAGCGTATGCTAAGACTTTGTTAACTACACTTTTGGCAGTGACAACTCGAGTTATAAGCCGTCCAGAGAACACATGCAACTATTTGCTAATACTAGGAAGTTGTTCCCCACATGTTTCGTGGGGTTCTGGTTTTCTTCCCCACATGCTTCGTGGGGTTATGGTTTTCTTCCTTTCCGCGTCTCACCCGCGTCTCCTCCTCCCCTCTCTCTCCTTCTCACACAGCGCAGCACAGCACAGCACAGCACAGCACAGCACAGCACATGCACAGCACATGCACAGCAGCGTAGGGGGTGCGTAGGGGCTGGTCTCTCACGGCGGCCGCTATCCGTGACGGTCGTCCAGGGCACAGCAGGCATGGCATATTCTCGACACCATAGGGGGTGCGCAGGGGGTGGTCTCTCACCGCGGCCGCTATCCGTGACGGTCGTCCAGGGCACAGCAGGCATGGCATATTCTCGACACCATAGGGGGTGCGCAGGGGGTGGTCTCTCACCACGGCCGCTATCCGTGACGGTCGCCCAGGCACAGCAGGCATGGCATATTCTCGACACCATAGGGGGTGCGCAAAGGGTGGTCTCTCACCGCGGCCGCTATCCGTGACGGTCGTCCAGGGCACAGCAGGCATGGCATATTCTCGACACCATAGGGGGTGCGCAGGGGTGGTCTCTCACCGCGGCCGCTATCCGTGACGGTCGTCCAGGGCACAGCAGGCATGGCATATTCTCGACACCATAGGGGGTGCGCAGGGGGTGGTCTCTCACCGCGGCCGCTATCCGTGACGGTCGTCCAGGGCACAGCAGGCATGGCATATTCTCGACACCATAGGGGGTGCGCAGGGGGTGGTCTCTCACCGCGGCCGCTATCCGTGACGGTCGTCCAGGGCACAGCAGGCATGGCATATTCTCGACACCATAGGGGGTGCGCAGGGGGTGGTCTCTCACCGCGGCCGCTATCCGTGACGGTCGTCCAGGGCACAGCAGGCATGGCATATTCTCGACACCATAGGGGGTGCGCAGGGGGTGGTCTCTCACCGCGGCCGCTATCCGTGACGGTCGTCCAGGGCACAGCAGGCATGGCATATTCTCGACACCATAGGGGGTGCGCAGGGGGTGGTCTCTCACCGCGGCCGCTATCCGTGACGGTCGTCCAGGGCACAGCAGGCATGGCATATTCTCGACACCATAGGGGGTGCGCAGGGGGTGGTCTCTCACCGCGGCCGCTATCCGTGACGGTCGTCCAGGGCACAGCAGGCATGGCATATTCTCGACACCATAGGGGGTGCGCAGGGGGTGGTCTCTCACCGCGGCCGCTATCCGTGACGGTCGTCCAGGGCACAGCGCATGGCATATTCTCGACAGCTAGGGGGTGCGCAAGGGGTGGTCTCTCACCGCGGCCGCTATCCAACGGTCATGGCATATTCTCGACACCAGGGGGGTGGCACAGTCTCTCAGGCATGGCATATTCTCGACACCATAGGGGGTGCGCAGGGGGTGGTCTCTCACCGCGGCCGCTATCCGTGACGGTCGTCCAGGGCACAGCAGGCATGGCATATTCTCGACACCATAGGGGGTGCGCAGGGGGTGGTCTCTCACCGCGGCCGCTATCCGTGACGGTCGTCCAGGGCACAGCAGGCATGGCATATTCTCGACAACATAGGGGGTGCGCAGGGGGTGGTCTCTCACCGCGGCCGCTACCGTGACGGTCGTCCAGGGCACAGCAGGCATGGCACATTCTCGACACCATAGGGGGTGCGCAAGGGGTGGTCTCTCACCGCGGCCGCTATCCGTGACGGTCGTCCAGGGCACAGCAGGCGCGGCATATTCTCGACACCACAGGGGGTGCGCAGGGGGTGGTCTCCCACCACGGCCGCTATCCGTGACGGCCGCCCAGGCACAGCAGGCATGGCATATTTTCGACACCATAGGGGTTGCGCAAAGGGTGCTCTCTCACCGCGGCCGCTATCCGTGACGGTCGTCCAGGGCACAGCAGGCATGGCAGATTCTCTACACCACAGGGGGTGCGCAGGGGGCGGTCTCTCACCGCGGCCGCTATCCGTGACGGTCGTCCAGGGCACAGCAGGCATGGCATATTCTCGACACCATAGGGGGTGCGCAAGGGGTGGTCTCTCACCGCGGCCGCTATCCGTGACGGTCGTCCGGCACAGCAGGCATGGCATATTCTCGACACCAGAGGGGGTGCGCAGGGGTGGTCTCTCACCGCGCCGCTATCCGTGATCCCAGGGCACAGCAGGCATGCATATTATCGACACCATAGGGGGTGCGCAGGGGGTGGTCTCTCACCGCGGCCGCTATCCGTGACGGTCGTCCAGGGCACAGCAGGCATGGCATATTCTCGACACCATAGGGGGTGCGCAGGGGGTGGTCTCTCACCGCGGCCGCTATCCGTGACGGTCGTCCAGGGCACAGCAGGCATGGCATATTCTCGACACCATAGGGGGTGCGCAGGGGGTGGTCTCTCACCGCGGCCGCTATCCGTGACGGTCGTCCAGGGCACAGCAGGCATGGCATATTCTCGACACCATAGGGGGTGCGCAGGGGGTGGTCTCTCACCGCGGCCGCTATCCGTGACGGTCGTCCAGGGCACAGCAGGCGCGGCATAGTCTCGACACTATAGGGGGTGCGCAGGGGTGGTCTCTCACCGCGGCCGCTATCCGTGACGGTCGTCCAGGGCACAGCAGGCATGGCATATTCTCGACAACATAAGGGTGTGCGCAGGGGGTGGCCTCTCACCGCGGCCGCTACCCGTGACGGTCGTCCAGGGCACAGCAGGCATGGCGTATTCTCGACACCGCAGGGGGTGCGCAAGGGGTGGTCTCTCACCGCGGCCGCTATCCGTGACGGTCGTCCAGGGCACAGCAAGCATGGCATATTCTCGACACCATGGGGGGTGCGCAGGGGGTGGTCTCCCACTGCGGCCGCTATCCGTGACGGTCTTCCAGGGCGCAGCGGTATCGGCGGGGCAACGGCCACCAACATCATTCTCACATGCTTCACTTCAGCTCTCATCACCCCAGCCATAATATAAGTATGTGGGGGTTCCTCGGTAACGTAATTCCCTGCCGCGGCGCACCCGCGTCCCCCCCTCCCCTCTCTCTCCTTCTTACACAGTGCAGCACAGCACAGCACAGCACAGCACAGCACAGCACAGCACATGCACAGCAGCGTAGGGGGTGCGTAGGGGCTGGTCTCTCACCGCGGCCGCGACCCGTGACGGTCGCCCAGTGCACAGCAGGCATGACATATTCTCGACACCATAGGGGCGCGCAAGGGGCGGTCTCTCACCGCGGCCGCTATCCGTGACGGTCGCCCAGGGCACAGCAGGCATGGCATATTCTCGACACCATAGGGGGTGCGCCAGGGGGGGGTCCCTCACCGCGGCCGCTATCCGTGACGGTCGCCAGGGCACATCAGGCATGGCCCATTCTCGACACCATAGGGGTGCGCAAGGGGTGGTCCCTCACCGCGGCCGCTATCCGTGACGTCGTCCAGGGCACAGCAAGCATGGCATATTCTCGACAGCGTACGGGGTGCGCAAGGGGTGGTCTCTTACTGCGGCCGCTATCCGTGACGGTCGCCCAGGGCACAGCAGGCATGGCATATTCTCGACACCGCAGGGGGTGCGCAAGGGGTGGTCTCTCACCGCGGCCGTTATCCGTGACGGTCGTCCAGGGCACAGCAAGCATGGCATATTCTCGACACCATAGGGGGTGCGCAGGGGGTGGTCTCTCACCGCGCCCGCTATCCGTGACAGTCGCCCAGGGCACAGCAGGCATGGCATATTCTCGACAGCGTAGGGGGTGCGCAAGGCGTGGTCTCTTACCGCGGCCGCTGTCCGTGACGGTCGTCCAGGGCGCAGCAGGCATGGCATATTCTCGACACCATAGGGGGTGCGCAGGGGGTGGTCTCTCACCGCGGCCGCTATCCGTGACGGTCGTCCAGGGCACAGCAGGCATGGCATATTCTCGACACCACGGGGTGCGCAAGGGGTGGTCTCTCACCGCGGCCGCTATCCGTGACGGTCGTCCAGGCACAGCAGGCATGGCATATTCTCGACACCATAGGGGGTGCGCAGGGGGTGGTCTCTCACCGCGGCCGCTATCCGTGACGGTCGTCCAGGGCACAGCAGGCATGGCATATTCTCGACAGCGTAGGGGGTGCGCAAGGGGGTGGTCTCTCACCGCGGCCGCTATCCGTGACGGTCGTCCAGGGCACAGCAGGCATGGCATATTCTCGACACCATAGGGGGTGCGCAGGGGGTGGTCTCTCACCGCGGCCGCTATCCGTGACGGTCGTCCAGGGCACAGCAGGCATGGCATATTCTCGACACCGTAGGGGGTGCGCAAGGGGTGGTCTCTTACCGCGGCCGCTATCCGTGACGGTCGTCCAGGGCACAGCAGGCATGGCATATTCTCGACACCACGCATCACCGCGGCCGGTGGTCGCGCACAGCAGGGGTGGTCTCGACACCTGCGCAGGGGGTGGTCTCTTACCGCGGCCGCTATCCGTGACGGTCGTCCAGGGCACAGCAGGCATGGCATATTCTCGACACCATAGGGGGTGCGCAGGGGGTGGTCTCTCACCGCGGCCGCTATCCGTGACGGTCGTCCAGGGCACAGCAGGCATGGCATATTCTCGACACCATAGAGGGGTGCTCAGAAGTGGTCTCTCACCGCGGCCGCTATCCGTGACAGTCGTCCAGGGCGCAGCTGGCATGACATATTCTCGACAGCGTAGGGGGTGCGCAAGGGGTGGTCTCTCACCGCGGCCGCTATCCGTGACGGTCGTCCAGGGCACAGCAGGCATGGCATATTCTCGACACCGCAGGGGGTGCGCAGGGGGTGGTCTCTCACCGCGGCCGCTGTCCGTGACGGTCGTCCAGGGCACAGCAGGCATGACATATTCTCGACACCATAAGGGGGTGCGCAGGGTGTGGTCTTTCACCGCGGCCGCTATCCATGACGGTCGCCCAGGGCACAGCGGTATCGGCGGGGCAACGGCCACCAACATCAGTCTCACATGCTTCACTTCAGCTCTCATCTCTCCAGCCATCATATAAGTATGTGGGGTTCCTCGGTAGCGTAATTTTGCACAGTGAGAGCTCCTGCTGGTCTAACTAGGTGCAGCCCCGCTATATACATGTGAACATTTGAACTGCTGACTTGCTATAACTTAGTCAAAACTTTGATACGGTCGGCGCATTGCTATTGCTGGTTGCTGGCATGCTGTATGCGTGTGGACGTGTGGGTTGCTACTTTGCCATAACTAAGTTATAGCAGAAGCATGGCCGGCGTGCACACCACCAGGTCAGACAGCAACAAATGGATGGAGCGTGTGTGGGAGCTATGGAAAGTTTTTGCTTAGTCGGGCATTGTGTTGATATGCTGCTGTAAGTGGATGTGTAGCCACTTCTACACATTTGCGCAGCGACGTGTTGAAACTATGGTGTAACTAAAGTCGTATGTGTTTAGCCAATGGCTTGGCCTGTTTGGGCTGACGCCACCTGCGCTCGTGATTCCCATGACCCTCTGCAGCTGCGACTGCTGTTTCGCAAACTCCTCCTCCTCCTCCTCCTCCTCCTCCCCCCCCCCTTTCCCCGTCCTATCGCACTCCCCCTCCGTAGCCATTTTTGGCTCAAGGCCAACCTTGGCTCCATATCACTGCCTGTCTGGGGTAGGCCCCCAAAGTTTTCGATCCTCGCTCTCGCAGCTACAAGCAGAAGCGACATGTCGCCCATTTCCGTGTCCGCGGCCACAAACAGGGGCGAACCGCCGCCCATCTCCGTGTTCGCGGCTACCCTCTGTGGCGAGTTGCCCCCATCCGTGTGGAAGACTTCGAGACGAGGTGCAGTGGCAGAGTGGCGACATGGCTCCCGGTGGTAGACGTAGGCAGCAAAACGACGACCGTCCCGCACCGCGCTCGCCCAAGCCAATGGGCGACCGCGGCTTTTCCCGTGGTGACGTTTACGAGTATGCGGTTTGCAAGTGTAAGCAGTGCCGCTACATATGGACATGGGAGTCAAAACAGGAGTGCTTCGCTCGCGGCAAGCCCTTCGCACCTTCGCCTGCTGAGCATCGCCGGGCCAGGCGCCTCGGCGGGAGGACTTCTGAAGCTACCGCCGTGGCGCGGGGCGCCGTCGCCCGCGGCCCCATCGAGGGGCACCATCTTCGGTGCCTCTAAGACCCCCCCCCCCAGGACGAGAAGCATGGAGGGCTGGTTAGCCAGATCGCAGAGCGCACAGGCACCCCAAGGACCAGCGACAGCACCACAAGTGCGGACTGCGGAACAGGAGCTCCAGTCAGCCTTTTTCTGCGCCCCAAGACCGCGGGGAGAACTTCGAGCCGACCGCTGAGGACGCTGCCGAGGCACAGGTGGGGCTCAACGATGCCGTGGCGAGACAAGAGCAAACAGCATTCAAACATGTGCTAGCGAAGAAGGCTTGCGCACAAGCGCAGGACAATCGCCGTGCCAAACTCGCTGGCGCTGCAGGGCGAGCTGACCACATCCCCAGCCAGTTCCGCACCGACAGCTCTATCTGGGGCGACATCTCGATCTACGACGAGACCACCGCGGCCCAGATGGAGCAATGGAAGCGGGACGTCGGCGATCGGGTCAGGGCCCTCAACGACTGTCAGGAGCTCGTCCGCGAGATTTTCCGCAATGCGAAGGAGTCGGCCGACGGCCCTGCCAAGCGAAAGAAGCGAACGACGGAACCGCAACAATTTGCGCCCGAGCCAGTTGCTGGAGGGCCCGAGCCCCAGCAGCCACCCGCGGCTTCAGGTCCATTTTTAGCGTCTGTCTCAGAGACCTCGGCGCATCTTGCAGACCCTGCTGCTGGGCCAGCAGGGCCCGAACATGTCGGGGCGGACCGCCGCGCAGCCGCCGCCCGCATCGAGAACGCCGCCAGGCACAGGGAGATGGCCCAGTCGGTCAAGGGCGGCGGCAAAGGCAACCCAGCCCCCGCTGCTGCAGGAGCGGGAGCAGCCGCCGCAGGAGGTGCGTCGCCTGGGCAACGCACGCCAGGCGCGCATCCCGTTCGGGAGCACCGCCGAGCAGGGGCCGCAGGCGGCCACCTTCAGCCGAATCGTCGGCTGCCGGCCCCAAGGATTTCAAGAACGCAGAGTCCCTCGTCGCCTCGTCCGAACCGTGCGCAGCCCCAATCGACCCTTTTGGGGGCCGACGGCCCCGCGCCGAGTCCCAGCCGACCCCCGAGGGGGCCGACGGTCCCGCGCGCAGGCGCAGTCCCAGCCGACCTCCTGAGTGCCGACGGTCCCGCGGCCCAGCCCAGCCTGGAGCCCCTGGCAGAGCCGGCAATCCCTGGGGTTTGGAGTTCGTTGGATTCTTGGGGGTTCCTAGTGGCCCCTGGTTGGCCCTGGTTGCCCCGAGCAGTCCCTGGAGTTACTGGCTGCCCCTCGGGCTCCTGCGCGCCGCCCCCAGATCCCCCCGACCCCCGACCTGGGGCTTTTGTAAGCCGATTTCGAAGCCAGAGACCTGAGTCCCGAACTCTCCGGGGTCCGTGGACTCCGCGCCTGGGCCCCCTGGGGGCCCCGTCGAGCCGCAGAGAACCGACGCGAAGCAGGAGGATGAAGGGCTCCGAAGGAGAGCGAGAGAGAGGGAGAGAGAGCGATATATATATATATATGATTGAGGGAGAAATAGGCTCTATGCGTCCCTTGGACTCTGCTTCAGCAAATAATTTGAATAATTTGAATAGCGTAGGCGTGTCTGTCAGCCGAGCCACCTGCCAGCATATTTAAATAATTTAAATAATTTAAATAATTTAAATAATTTAAATCGCGCGTGATGATTTAAATTATTTAAATTATTTAAATTAGTTGAATTATTTAAATTATTTAAATATGCTGGGAGGCGGCCCAGCAAGCTGACTGACCACCACGATTTGAATTAATTCAATTATTTGAATATCGCCTCGTCGAAAATAATTTAAATAATTTAAATACAATAGGCGTGTCTGTCAGCCGAGTCGCCTGCAGCATATTTAAATAATTTAAATAATGTAAATAATTTAAATAATTTAAATAATTTAAATAATATACTATTTAAATCGCGCGAGATAATTTGAACTATTTAAATTATTTAAATTATTTGAAATATTTGAATTATTTAAATATGCTGGGACGCGGCCCAGCAAGCTGACCGACCATCACGATTTGAAATATTTAAATTATCTGAACGTCGCACCAGCGGAAATAATTTAAATAATTTAAATAGCGTAGACGTGTCTGTCAGCCGAGCCGCCTGCCAGCATATTTAAATAATTTAAATAATTTAAATGATTTAAATAATTTAAATAATTCAAATCGCGCTGGATGGTTTAAATTATTTAAATTATTTAAATTATTTGAATTATTTAAATTATTCAAATATGCTGGGACGCGGCTCAGCAGGCTGACAGACCCTCAGGATCTGAATAATTATAATTATTTGAATATCGCATCGGCGGAAATAGTTTAAATAATTTAAATAGCGTAGGCGTGTCTGTCAGCCGAGCCGCCTGCCAGCATATTTAAATAATTTAAATAATTTAAATAATTTAAATAGTTTAAATAATTCAAATCGCGCTGGATGGTTTAAATTATTTGAATTATTTTAATTATTTGAATTATTTAAATTATTTAAATAATTTAAATAATTTAAATAATTCAAATGATTCAAATAATTTAAACCAGCCGCAGCGATTTAAATTATTTAAATTATTTAAATTATTTAAATTATTTTAATTATTTAAATATGCTGGGATACGGCTCAGCAGGCTGACAGGCCCTCACAATTTGAATTATTTAAATTATTTGAATATCGCTCGATAGAAATTATTAGAATAATTTAAATAGTGTAGGTGCGTCTGATTGCCGAGCCGCCTGTCAGTATATTTAAATAATTTAAATAATTTAAGTAATTTAAATAATTTAAATAATTTAAATCAGCCGCAGCGATTTAAATTATTTGAACTATTTAAATTATTTAAATTATTTAAATATGCTGGGAGGCAGCCCAGCAAGCTGACCGACCATCACGATTTGAATTATTTAAATTATTTGAATATCGCCTCGGCGGAAATAATTCAAATAGTTTAAATAGTGTATGCGTGTCTATCTGCCGAGCAGGCTGCCAGCATATTTAGATAATTTAAATAATTTAAATAATTTAAATGATTCAAATAATTTAAACCAGCCGCAGCGATTTAAATTATTTGAACTATTTAAATTATTTAAATTATTTAAATATGCTGGAAGGCAGCCCAGCAAGCTGATCAACCATCACGATTTGAATTATTTAAATTATTTGAATATCGCCTCGGCGGAAATAATTCAAATAATTTAAATAGTGTATGCGTGTCTGTCTGCCGAGCAGCGCCAACACCCGATGCCTTACGATCCTTTGCAGTCAATTGGCTGTGGGATAATGACATGAGAGAGCTGGCCGAATGGCATGAGCGATCTGAACGATTAGACTGGACAACTGGGCTGCAAGGCTGACCTGACCGAGCGGGGCGGGAAGCGCCTTGGCTAGTTAATTCGACATGCAAATATTTTCCACCGTCAGATCTGAAGAACGAATGCTAATCAAAACTCTCAAATGTCGCGTGAGAAGCGCCCCAGAAGCGGCACGAGGTCTGAACGTTTGCCTGACCCTAGACAACCCTCGCAACCGCATTAAACAGCTGGGCCTGTTGCTACATCTTAGATATCCACAACTGAAATGCTTGTACAGGTACCTACTGGGTCATCATCAAAGCTGCGAGCGGAAGGCGATCTAACGGATGACCCGCTTCCTATTGAAGGGAGTGCGCTTGACCCCCTTCATTGCCGCCGGCCTCTTCTGCGCAGCCTTCATTGCCGCGGGCCTCTTCCGAACGATAGACTTAAAGTTCTTACGATCCTTTGCCCACTGCTTGGCCAAGGGCTGAGAAGCCTTCCGCTGGGCGCTCTTGGGCAGGCACGCCTTCGCAGGCGCGCCAACACCCGATGCCTGCGCCGCGCAGAAGCGCTGCCATTCGTCAGGGGATGCGAGCTGGCGGCCAATCGCAGTCGCGAGCACTGTCTGCGAGGTGAGCGCTCTCAGAGCTGGCGCGTACATGGCGGCGTTGTGCGCGATCAGCTTGGCGTGGGTGGCCGCCGCCAGCTGCAGTTCCAGCGTCTCAAGGTAGAGCTCGGGCTGGTTGCGGAACCACCTGTTGACCTCGGCGTGCAACGCCTCGTTCGGCGACGTGCCAGAACCAATCAGCGATTGGTACTTCTTGGGTAGGGAGTGGCGCATCCGCGTGTTGTTGAACAAGAACTGCACCCGCTCCACCGACGTAGCCGACCAGAGCACATCTACCAAGAGCCGCCCGCTCGCCGTGCCCCGGTTCACCTGAGGAAACGAGATCATCGATATGCAGATCTCGATCATGCGACCGACGGCGGCATTGACAAACGGCGAACGACCGAACGAATGGGAGCGATCGGGGAAAGGAAAGCATCTGCGCAAGTGGCCTCATCCCAATATACTGATGTAATAGCCGCCATGGCTCTGACGAAATCATCGGTGTTCTTGAAAGGCTCTTCCCCATTCAGGTTATCCAGGAGGCGCTGCGCCTCTCGTCTGGGCATGCTGCCGTTCTTCACTGCGTCCCGACTTCTGTTCTGGTCTGGGGTCAGAGGTTGCAATTGTCCGCCTGTATAAGCTGGGCCCCACGCGTCCGAGGTAGCCTGATAATCAATCTTGTTGAATTTGTTCAGAACCGTGCGCAGCGCTGTCTGCCCTGGCCTCGGCGCAGTCTCACTGGGCGGTCATGGCGACCGCAGATGCCAACGATCGACGATCGGAATCTTCGAACGACGACAACGATCATGGAGGTGGCACGATCGGCATCGGGCAACAACTAAGCCTACTGCGAATGCTTTTTCCAGTGAGCCGAGTTGTAAACGATAGCTAGGTGCACTGGGTCCAAGCTGAGCCACGTCAGATTCTTGCAGATCTCTAGCAACTGGCCGTACAACTCACCAGAGGGGTCGTCAGTCGCGATCGAGCGGCACTGATCGAGAGCTGCTTGTGGGAGACGCATCTGAAGCATATCCTTGATGTTCCGCGCGGCCTCAGACGCGATCGGCCACATGCCTGCGACGGCCGCCGTGCGGCCGCGCACCGTGAGGATGCGCCTCTTGGCAACCGTGTCGTCAAAAGGCGCGGCGGCTCTCTTCTCCGCAGAGTCCCGGTAATTCGCCTGCCCTTTGATGCGCATGGCCGCCCTGATGGTGGCGTCGATCGACACGTGCACGAACTCGTCGTGATCGAGCAACTGCTGCATGAGCTGATCGCGCGCAGCGCGAACAAATGGCGCGCTGAGGAGATCTTCCAGCAGCTCCAACCATTTGGTGACCTCCTGCGGGAGCAAGTGCGTCAGCTGCGACCCCGCCTCCGCGCATCTCGCCACGATGCGCGCGCGAGTGGGCCGAGCGCGCCCGTGGTTCAGCATGAACTCCTTGAAGATAATCTCTGCGAACGCGTGGCTGTAGTACGTATCTCCGACGCGCCTCGCCAGCGTCGTCGGGCCCTCGGGCGGCTCGGACATGATGGCGGCTGCGTTGATGAATATCGGGCCAGCGCCGTCCAACAGGAGACGGATGTCGCGATCAATCCTGAGGCAGGCCAGCGCAGGCTTCACGCTCTCTCGCAACATCTGAGCAGTGCGTTCGAGATACCGCCCTTGGCTTTTCCCCTGGCATCGATCGGAGTCGAACATCGCGAAGACCATCTTCATCTGCTTCGTGCCGGACGCCACGTAGTTACCGAAGCCCATCTGCCGATCGCCAGTTCGTTGACTCTTCCTCTCTGGGTTATGGTAATTACACAGGTGCGTCAGCAGGTTCCGCTTCACCTTGGGGCTGCTCTCGTCAAACTCTTTGAAGGGGCAGAGAATGCAACGCGACTGACTGCCTCCACGAACGGCCGCTTTCGCGGCGTCCACCTCCGCCTTCAGCGCTCGCAGTAGCTCAGAGTGTACGTCTACAGTGCCTCCGTCGAAGCTCTCCCCGTCGCAACTGGCCTCGCTGCCCTCGTCGTCTCCAGCGGCCAGTAGATCTAGCAGCCCGTCCAGCCGCGAACTCTCGCCATCGTCGATGCCATCCTCATCCAGGCAGAAAGCCACAACCGTCTTGATATCGAGCGCGCTGGCGTAGCACTCCTCGAAAGCGGACACGCTCATCTTCTGCGCCTTGCCTTTCTCGAAGATGACGACCTCCCCGTGCTGGAACACCGCGCCAACGCAGTGCGGAAGCCCGTCGTGTTCCGCGTGAAGAAGGTAGCGCCCCTCCTTGCAATCCTGGAGACTCGCCCGCGGGAAGAATATCGTGCCCAGCAGCTCTGCCACGTCGCGGTACTTCCTGAAATCTGCAACCTGCTGCCCCGAAATCTTCTCTCGCACGCTCTGCCACTGTCCAGTCACTGCTGCGAACGCGCAGGGTATGCAGTTGCCGCGCCGAAGCAGCTGGTCGCCCGCACTGCTCGGCGCGCCGCTGTCGTAATCGTCTACTGCCAGACCCTTCGCACGCAGCAGCTCGATGAAATTGAGGTTCTCATTGTGGCGCCTGGAGTTGATGTTCGAGGGGGCCGCGGAGCGCGCTGAAGGTGTCGGGGACGGCGAAGACGATGACACAGGGCTGCCGCGCGCTGCTCTTGCCGCCCTGGAGGCGAGGCGACGTCGCTTCCTCGACGGCGGAGTCGGCCCGTCATCGTCCCATCGGCCAGCAGCCAGGAGATCCAGCAGCCCGTCCAGCCGCGCGCTCTCCTCAGGATCAATGCTATCGCCCAGACGGAAAGCCACTACCATCTTCATGTCGAGCGCGCTGGCGTAGCATTCCTCGAAATCAAAAACACTCATCTTACGAGCAGCGCCCTCCTCGCAAATCACGACGCTCCCATTCTGGATCACCGCGCCGATGCAATGCGGAAGCCCGCCGTTCTCCGCGTGAAGAAGGTAGCGCCCTTCCTTGCAGTCCAGGAGGCTCGCCCGCGGAAAGAGCGGCGTCTCCAGCAGCTCTGCCACGTCGCGGTACTTCCTGAAAACCTCGTCCTGCGGCTCCGAAATATTCTCTCGCGCTTTCGCCCACTGAGAAGTCAGTGCGGCGATCGCACTGGGTATGCAGTTGCCCCGTAGAAACAGATGCTTGTTGTCTTCGTTGCTGCGTGGGCCGCCCTCATCAACGACTGCCGCGCTCTTCGCGCGCAGGAGGTCGAAGAAATAGGAATGCTCCTTGTTGCGCAGCGTGACGGTGTATCCGGTGGCAGCGTGAACTCGCGCAGAGCAACCCGAGCAGAAATCGCCCAAGCTCCCCGTCACGGCGACGCGGTCCACGTCCACGCGCACGCCGTCGAAATGCAAGGACAGGTGCTTCACGCGCTCCTCGCAAATGAAATTGAGCACGTGCTGCAGTATGTAGTTCTCTACGCCTTGCCATAGATAACTAAATGTAGAAGACTCCGCCCATTTCCCCTCGTGCTGTTGCATCGCGAGGTGCACCTTAGGCAGCAGCGAAACCGCGAGCCACCTCAGCATCCTGGACGCCCTGGACAGGGCAGCAAGGAACTCATTCCCTCTGAAAGCAGCGGGCACGGATGCCCCGCACGCGACCTCCAAGAGAATCCCTTTGCCGACAGACAATCCCACGCCGAGTTCCTGCTCGCAAACTTCGCGCCGATTCTTTTGCAGACGATTAAGGACTTCAAATTCTTCTGCGAAAACCTTCTCGTCCAGGAGGCTCAGCCGCTTCAACATCTGCGGAAGGATGCAAAACAAGAAGTTCTCCATGTCCAAATCGAACGTGTTGGTGAGCAAAACCTTCTGCAAGCGCTGGTCCATGGACTGCGCGCCCACAGAGTCGTCGACGAAGAGGCGAGACCTCAGGCGAAGCCGCATCCACCGAGCGCGCGCCAATTTTACTGATCGGGCCCGCCTCCCTCCCCCTTCTCATATTCCCTCACGATCACTCAGACGACTCGAGATCCACTATGGACCGCAGACCGAGATCCCGATGCTGATCGATTCACCGTCCGTACAAGATGCAGGATCTACGATCGATCCAAGGTCAAAATTTAAGCTCGCGGCGGCCACTCCACCTTGTGATGGTACCCCGTGGAAACCGTAATCGAAACCTCGTCGTCGAAATGAGCCGACTCCCCCTGCGAGCTCGGGCCGCTAGCCTTGGCCGTGAGGCGCCTCCTCTTGATTTCCTGGGCGCGCTTGTCCCTGCTCGCCAAAGTATCGATGAAAGACTCCATGCGTCGAACTGATTCAGCCCTCTCCGACCACGCCGCCTCGCGCGCAGCCTTCTCGGCAGCCTGTCGGCCGGGGCGCCGAATGCCTTTGCCCAGTGCATCCGCCAGAACCACAGCGTTAGTTTTGCGAGCTCCGTGCTCAAAGAATACTGACCGAAAGGACTTCATGTCGTAGACCTCTGGGTAGTTGCACGCGCCCATCGAGCTCTCGTCGATCAGCGCGCTCATGCCGTTCTTGGTGCGTATGCGCGGCGCGATGCGATCGGCCGCCTTGCCCACTGTTCCAATGCCCACCCATAGACCCTCTGTCTGCAGGCGCTGAAAGGCCTTCGGCTTAGGGGCAGGAAGCTTGCAACTGGTCGGCAGCGACATCGCCTTGAAAGCTGGAAGCGTAAGGAAGTCCATGTTTTTCTTTTGACATTCTTGAATGAGAGCCATGCTGAAATCTAACCACTCCTTGGGGGCTGTGCACCCATGCCCCTGCGAGTTGGGCGCGTCGATCTCCGCCTGCAGGGACCCAGCCACGTTCGACGTCTTCTCGAGGAGGCCACAAGCCTGCCGCAGCGACTTCTCCGTGATTCCTCGATCGCCACCACAGCGCGCATACCGAACGATAATGTCGCGACACGCCTCTGCGCCGTGATCATCCTCGAAGGCGAACTGCACTCGATGCCCAGCGGCGACGCCGACGGAGGACATGAGAAACTCCTTCGCATCTGGGTCACGGGCGAAGATCCCGGCGGCCGCGGCGTCACCGAAGTTCTCCTCAACATACAGGCGATCGAAAAACCGCGCCTGTATCTTCACCACGGCAAGCCTGCGCATCAAAGACTCCACGTTCTGCTCTGTGATCTCGTCAAACACCAGGAACTTGTTGACCTCGAGTCTCTTCCAACCCACAATGCGAAACATCTTGGTCAAGATTGAATAGGGAAGTCTTCCAGAAACTCCCTCCGCTGTGGCAAATTTCTTGAGTAAGTCCTGGCGGCTCGGCGCCAAGGCAACGCGGCGGCGGCCCTCGCGCCCCGACATTGAAGGGCACGACGCGGGCGGCGCGCCAGCAGGCTGTCGGGGCGCGAGTAACCAATATGCCAGCCGCGGTGCGTTTGACGCCAGAGCCGCAATCCTCCCGCATGGTTCCGCGTTGTCCGCTGGGTCGTTCTTGACCTGTGAAGATAAAGCCGTCGACCAGCAGCTCGACCACTTTGCGTAACTCGTCATCGACGAAAAATACATTGGGATCGAAATATTTGTGATTCTTGTGGCCATACATCGCCTCCAAATGACTCGTAAGGAGACTCAGGCCGACGCCGCCAGGTCCCCAGTACACTGTGATGGTGTCAACGTTGTAGCCTCTCTTCGCGAGCGCCTGGGCCGCCTGCCCGAACACGAAAGCATCTGGAATGGACCAGAACGTCTGTGAATATATCTTCTGCACGCGGGCCACCGCCGCGTCGAGCACGGGGTCGGTGGACAGGAGCTGCGAGCGGATGCCAATGTAAACCGAATTCTCAGGTGATCGCTCAGAAGAAAATGTCACAGGACTACCCAGCACATCGTACTTCACGATGCAGTCTTCGTAGGCGACGCCAGCAGATCGCATGGTGTCCTGAGAGCACCATTCAATAAAGTACGACATGATTTTGCTGCTGAGAAGTTCCGTCTGTAATTTGGTCGATACCTTGCTGATAGTCTGGGCGACTGCGATGTGCCACGCGTCGGACGCCCTGGTGAGGTCGTCGCCCTCGGCGTCCTCAGCGCCGCGCCCCCGCCCCTCGCCCTCGCCCTCGCCATCGGGCGCCTGCGCCGCGACGCCCTTGCCCTTGCCCTTGGCCTTTTGCAGGATCGCATTTCCCTTGTTGAAGACGCAGTTGTCGCGGAACGAGACGAGCGCGGCCGCCTCCTTAACTGCGTAAGATATGTCTCCGTTGATCTTCGCAACCGCATTCTCCACGGCGCTGTCGATGGCCGCGAGCACGGCGGAATCCTTTCGCTCCACGCCGCACGGGAAATCCCTGAATATTCCTTCCAGAGTCAGCATGAAGCGAGACGCCGCGAAGAGCAGCTCTGGCGGGAGGAGGCCGTCGAAGACGTCGAAGTAACCGAGACGTTGATCGTAGAAGTAAGCCCGCCCGTTGTGGGCGCGGAGAAGGCGGCCACCAAGTATGATCCAGATCATTTGCACGTGCTGCACGGTCCCCACGTCCACTGGGCGGGAGCGGTACACGCAGAGGGCCGCGAGGCCGATGCGCTTGAGATCCGAGCTCCAGTTGGGGCGCTCTCTCTCCACGATCTCCGCGTACTTCTCGGCGTCGGCGACGAGCCCCGTGTTCGTGGCCACGGGCGCCGCGCGCACCTGGCGGAGCCGGCCCTTCTTCGCGTCGACCTTCTGGAATATATCTGCGAAGATGGCATCCGACTGCTCGGCGCCGTGGATCCTCTTGCGCTTCTCCACAGCCGCCCGCACATCATCTCGACCGCAGTCGGCGATGATATCGTCGTCGGCAGCTGCCAGCTGGGCCGCCTCCTGCGTGTTCGGCACCTGCATGCCCTCCAAGCTGCCCATGAGATCCCGCGAATACTGAGAGAGCGCGGGGGGGGCCGGCCCAGCCGATGAGGCTGCCGCGGAGGCGGAGCGAATGCGCGCACCCTCTGGAGGAGGATGCCCCGCGGCCGACGCCATCGGGGCCGCGCGCTGCGTGAGCGGGAGAGCAGCTAGCTAAACGGCAAAGAGTCGGGATGCCTCGGGTTGTAGACAATGGCTCTGGAGCTGTGCATTAGAGCTCTGGGCGTCGATGATGATAGAGATGGAGATGTGCCTGTTGCTGCTTCTTAGATATCCACAACTGAAATATTTGTAAAGGTACCTTCTGGGTCATGCGTCAAAGCTGCGAGCGGAAGGCGGTCTGACGGATGATCTGCTTCCTATTGAAGGGAGTGCGCCAAGCGTTGGATCTACGCGGTGCAATCTATGCGGCGCAATCCGCGCGTGCAATATATGTGCGCGGCAACCTATGCGATGCATGGATGGCGCGGTTTAAGTAATGCAATCGATACCTTCGCCACGCCTTCCCCAAAATCGCGCGTTGAACCTACATAGTATAAACTATGCGGCGCAATCCACGTGGTGCAATATACGTGCGCGGCGCCCTATGTGATACATGGATGGCGCAGTTTGAGTAATGTAATCTATGCGATGCAAACAATTTGTCAAACGCTATGCGCCCGCTAGTCCTGGTGGCGACCCATGGCCGAGGGCCACGCTATGGGCCGTTCTTTTTTCAAATCTCACGAGTGGTGCAGTACCTCTGCATTAGAGCACTGGACGTCGATGGTGATAGAGATGAAGAGACGATTCTTTTTCCAGCGGCAATGACCGGCAAGGCGTTCCAAGCATCGCTGCAGCGAGGTGCTCGGGCGCAGCGAACAGCCCTGAACCACAGGATCCGCGCGCGCTGCGCAACTGCTACAAAGTGCCACCCCTCTAAATGATGCAATCCAGCGCGCGCCCCTCATTTCCCGCTCCCATCCAAGCCCTTGCGCGTGTCAACCCGCCCTCCCATGGGGCGCGCCGCGCGCTCCACGCGCGGCCGTGCGCAGCTGCTGCAGTCAGGACGCGGCCCAGCCACTCACGCGGCCGCGGAAGGGCCGGCCGCCGCCGCGGCGCCGGCCTATCTCACTTATTACCCGACACTTTGGCGCAGCATCGGCATGGATAAGCCAGGCGGCACGGCATCGCACCTGGCACGAAACTGTCCTTGGGGACGATCAGGGGAGAAATGGTGTCGTCACGGTCAGCGCAGCAATAGCACCGAGCGAACGCCTCCGCCGCGGGCAGCGCCTTGGCCAGGGGGCCGACGCAGTCGAAGTACTTATCACCCTTGTTTGCGAAGCCATAGCCACGAAACAAGTGAATCTCTTCGACGACGATCTGCTTTTCGTCGAAGATAAGCTGGTAGCACTCCCCGTAAGAACGGCTGGTCTTCGGAGGCCCATCGCATCCGACCTTCAGAACGATGCGGGTGTACGGGATGCTGAAGTCGGGGTGCTCTGAGAACCGCGTGGCGACGCCGTGGTAGAAGGCGCCGCCCCACGTGAGCGTGTCAGCCACATACACGCCGACGTCTGTGCACTCGTGGATGCGGGTGTCGCTGGAGTTCTTAAGCCCATATTGTAGAATGCTGGGGAGGCAGTGGAACGTCGTCCCGTGCCAGTACGACTTGTAGCTTGCCTTCGTGGGGAAGGTCGTCTCAAACACCATATGTTCCACCCAACCGCCCTTTGGCTCTCTGAAGACATGCTGATCGCCCTCCTGGTGCTTCACGTTGGGGAGTCCAGCGACGAACCGCAACAGCAGGTCCTGTGACGAAATATTGCCGTGCTGCCACTTAGTCATCCACTTCTGCACATTGGGCGCGTTCCAGCGGTGCAGGGCAGTGTGCGTCTCACGGGCAGAGTGCTCAAATACCGGAGACGACATCGCGGCCGCAGCTGAGTCGGGCAACCTGGGATGGAGCGCGCGCGAAAGCGGCGTCGAGCCTGCTTGAGCCACGCAAGTCTACTGATAATATTCAGCAATCCTGCGAGTGAGCGGGGCGGCAGAGTCCGCGAGGCTACCGAAGCCGCTGGCGGTCTCTCGGCCTCCTACCCGCGCCGATCGGCCTCCGCCTTCTCGGCCGGCGCCTCGCTACCCGCCCCCCCCCCCCCCGCGTCTCTGGCGCGGCCCCCCACTCAGCCCGCCCCTCTGCGGCCCGAGTCGAGAAGGGAGATAAGCTCTCCCGCGCTAAGCTCTGATGACAGTTTGAGACAACCGGCTAGGGCAATCCGAAATGACAATTGGAGCCTCTCACCCAAGACGATCACGAGAGCCCCCTAGAACCTCCCGAGGCGCGACCTAGAGGCCTCCAAGAAGCTCCTTAAAGCTCAACGCCGCAGACATTGTGATCCTGGATGAGACCGGCGAGTACATGGAGGAGGTAAGGTCTTGCCCTGGTAGCTGCTTAAGAGGGTCGGCTGCAAATTCGCCCCGATCGATCGAAGGCAGAAGCTCTCACTGCTCTACATAGATTGGTGGTTGAGCTGGCCAAGTAGGTCGAACGAAATTGTTTGGTGACTGGGGTATAACGAGAAACCTGGAATCGACCTCAAAGTCATCGCTAATCCAACAATGACAACCATGCGTGGCACGGGGTATGCGATGTTCTGTTTTTCTTGTCAAATGTAATGCGCAACACCCTAACTGCTTCAAGCTATGCGAGGTTTCTGGAGCCTATCCAGTTTATATTTGCCAGCTGCATCAGCCAGCGCGCGCAATGAGATCAATATGCAGACTCGAAAAGCACAGGGCCTAGAGGGAGGGCAACGGCGGCTCAGCGGCGGCGCTTCCGACTAAGATTGAAGCAAGGAGCTATCTGCTTGCAATTGCTGATCACTTGCTGGTTGATATTTAACTCGATGGGCCGGTGATCTGGCAGGGCAAGCGCGTGCCGAATGTACGCCTGAAGTAGATTTCTATTTCTAGGTTTTAAGAATGCAGGCAGACAGCCGATTGAAAGAGGCTTCTCATCTGTTGCTGTCTACCTCCATTCTGAAAACTTGGATTAACAAATATGCCTTCACGGACAAGATCGTGGTGGAGTAATTGGCGATGTACTGGTCGAGGTCCTGCATCAGATTCTGAGTGTGCTCGACCGTCACCCGAATGGAGAGCTGGTGCGTATACTGGCAAAAGCTTACGAGGACGGCAGTCGCTTGCACTTGGCGAACATGGCGAACTGCTATCCATTCCAGTTCGTCGTCGGCAGGCTTGTACAGCATGATATGACCTGAGGAGGCGTCAGCTATAGTTACTCTTGCGCCGATTTGGCCGAGCTCTCCTGGTTTCAGGAAGCGCGAACGTGTCCCCTCGGTCAGCCCGCGGAGGCACGAACGCAACTCCGCCTTAAACTCAGACCGAGCAGCGGCACAAATCGGCACAATGGTATGTATAACGTTTCCCGATCGCCGTCGTAACGCTGGAAGGTCCATTTCTTCCAGGCGCACTGGAAGTTATATGGGATCCAGATCTTGTCCTCTGGGCAAACGCACGGAAGGGGATAATGCTAAAACTTATTCTTATTATGAAAGCACAATTTAAATCATAAGGCCTTCAATCATTCAACACTCCCCGAATCCTCGCCGTTATCAATGCGATCTTGTTGACGCTGGCCCAGTTTGTTCCAGGCGATGGAAGGAGGCAAGTTCGGCATTGGCCCCATCGCGGCCCCGCCTTCAATGTAAGTAAATTCGTACGCCATGGCGTACGAAAATATACAGCTGCAGATTTCAAATCTTGAGTCATCCGCAGCAGCTTTATACGCAATATATGCATAAGAAAATACCATATTGACATGTGTTGACCAATATTAATTATATAGATGGGAGGATCTCTCAGGCGAGACTGGCCCGACCACCTCAGACCAAGGGATATCTCAGCCCGGAGTTGCGAAGATGTCTTAAGCGAAACTGGGCGGACCACCTCGTGCGAGGCATCTCGGAACACAATCCGCAGCAGCTATATATGCAATATATGCAGAATAACGTAACACATGAACATGTGTTGACCTACATTAACAATCTATGCACCGTGTAAATGTAAGAATACATGTTGTTAGTATACTAGCATTGGTAGTAATACTTACTACTATATTTGCAGCTGCTACTGCTACATAGTAGTAGTACTTAGTAGTAGTAATAATTCCTAGTGAAAATAGTAGTAGTACTTAGTGGTGTTAGTACTTGGTAGTAGTAGTAGTAGTAGCACTTA
>CAUYUJ010019372.1:76631-79131 GCA_963575745.1 Prorocentrum cordatum | reverse complement strand
CGAGGCGGACGACGACGACGACGACGACGACGACGACGACGCGAACGACGACGACGACGACGCGGACGACGACGACGACGACGACGACGACGACGACGACGACGACACGGACGACGACGACGACGACGGCGACGACGCGGACGACGACGACGACGACGACGACGACGGCGACGACGACGACAACGACGACGACGACGACGACGACGACGACGACGACGCGGACTACGACGACGACGAGGCGGACGACGACGACGACGACGACGACGACGGCGACGACGACGACAACGACGACGACGACGACGCGGACGACGACGACGACGACGACGACGACGGCGACGACGACGACGACGACGACGACGACGCGGACGACGACGACGACGCTCGAAGATTGCCCAGGGGGTTGCCTCGGCGGACACGGCCTGCTGCGACGTGTCCGTATTATAGCACGGCCCTTCTTCCAAAGTCGGGCCCCCCTTCTTAGGTGGCGGACGCGCATCGGTTTTGATGTCCTTCTCCCAAAGGCGGCCCCCCGTGAAGCGACGGACAAACGTCAGTTCTCATGTGAATGCTGCCGTGGGAACACTACTGCGGCAATTTGCCCCGGAGCTTGCTCTCCAGTGCCGGGTATTTACTAAAGATACGATTGGCTAGCGTGGCCATTCTCTTGCGAACAGTAGACGAATCGTGGAGTTCTGCGTCCAATACATCTTTCTGTGAAGGGGGCGCGTAGCCCATGAACGGCTCGTAAGGCACGCCTGTTCCACAAAATAAATCGGTCACCCCTTTAGAAGCCTCGCAAACCTGAAACCAAGCCTGGATGGCCCCATCGATCTTGAAACGCATCTGAAAGTGTTTCAAAATGCTCTCAGTGACGTCCTTGTACTTCTGAACTTCTGCGATGCTAAAGGGATCTTTGGACACGGGATCGCCAGCGACGAATCGGATGACGCGGCGGGGGCCAGGTCCAGGTTCGCCCACCAATAGCAGCTCCTCCGAAACCCTTGAAGTGTCAGCCGGTGAGAGATGATACCGGTCCGGGCTCTGCAGAATGATTTCAGCAGCATCAATCCAAATTTCTTTCGATCTGAAAGTGCCAAAGTGTGGCGCCCCAGCAATGAGGGCTTCCATTTTCGCTGGCGACGTCAGATCGTACCATGAGCAATCGGCAAGAGTAGCTGCAAAAACCAATGCATCCTCTAGTGCGCACAGATTATGGCCAACCTTGAGGTACAGAGCGTGGTTTTCCACCCAGTTTGCATAAGGCATCAGGGCCCGCCCATACGGGGCAAAGGACGTGGCTTTGAGGAGATCCAGTAAAACGTCAGTAATCTTGTCCAGAAAAGCATCCATGCCTAAAGAGAAGGTGTCGTTTTGGAAGAATGGGAAGGCGTTCGTGGCCAGAGCGTGTCTTGATTGCTCAGAAAGGGCAGTCCTCGACAAATAGACGTTCATATAGAGAACGCGTAAATCTTCCAGAGGTGATGCTTTTGCTGTGACGGCGTCGTGAGCCTTCAACGCACTGCGCTGTACCAGTGTGAATCTGTCGGTTTCGCGGGATTTTGACATGCGAATCGACAAGCCAACGGTTCTACGCACACTAATGATATCCGAACACAACCTCAGCCGACCGGCGTCGGTGAACGTCATGGCACGTAGCTTCTCTGCGCTGCCATAATGTTTGGTCAAATCCGCACAAACACGACTTGATGAGAAGAACGGCGTCGCATAAAGATATGTCGGCGCTCGAACACACTTGCTTAGCAAGTGTTGTAATTCTTCGTCGGAAACCTTTAGCTTCTTGTCGCTACGTGGAATGCCATGCGTTGCAATCTTACCAACGCGCACAATATCTCCACAACCTTGGCAAGTCTTCACCTTATGATAATTTGTTGGGTCACGATCAGGTGGTGCCTCATCATCAAACCAGTGGACTTGTTCCCATAGGCTCCGTTTCATCCCGAAGCGCGGTCGGCTGGCAGAGAAACACTAACAACGCCAGTCGATGGTGAAACCGTCTTGCGCACAAGTGGCTAATTACGGAAAGCCTTGCTAGCTGCGTTGCTAGCCCCTCCAATTCCCCCCCCCTGGCTTCTTGGAAAGCCTCGCAAGTCTCCGCGGTGAGGAGGGGGCCCCCTGAAGGGCGAGAGAGAGAGAGGAGGGGAGGTGAGAGGGGGGAGGAGGAGGAGAGCAGAGAGGGAATGATGAGAAGGTGGGGGGATGGGAGAGGAGGAGACGGAGAGTGAATGAGGAGGAGAGCGGAGGAGGGGGGGGGGTGAGAAGGTGAGGGAGATGAGAGAGGAGGGGGACGGGAGATCAGAGGACGACGAGGTGAGGGAGAGGAAAGGTAGGAGGGTGGAAGGGGAGAGAGGGGAGATGTGGGATACGTGGGAGGGGAGGCGGGTGGACGCATAGACCCGATTTCTACCTCCCACATATATATATATATAGAGAGAGAGAGAGAGAGAGAGAGAACAAACAAAAAAAGAGAGAGAGAGAGAGA
>CAUYUJ010019372.1:40000-76531 GCA_963575745.1 Prorocentrum cordatum | reverse complement strand
GGGGGGGGGCAGCAAAAGGATGGAGGGATGGTGGTGGCACATGTTAGGCGATTGAACGAATGGGCCTTCGCCGGGAGCTCGCGCCCTCCGCGGGAGAGCTGACTTTAACCAAATTTTTAGACGCTGAGCCGCGTCCCCAGACCCCAGCCCAGGAATAAGGGAGCACCTTTCAAGCGCAGCCTTCGGCCCAGGCAGCGCCTGCTGCAGTGTTCGCCCCATCTTTGCGGCATTCCGCCCCGCGCCCGCCGAGAGCGCCCTGGCGCGCGTCGGCGTCGAAGGCGGCGCCGAGCCCGCGGCAGCAGGCGCTGCCGACGAGCGCGCCTTGACCTAGAAGACTATCGAGGGGGCGCCCCCTCAGAAGGAGACCGGACAAGAGAAGGCTGACGATCGCTTTCCGGCGCTGCTCGGGGAAGCTGCAGCGAAAGGCGCGGCCATGAGGGGCCCACCGCGCAACGAGTTCGATCGGGGCTCAGGGGGGGGGGGGGGCGGGGGCGCTCAGACTATAGGGGGGCAACCTTCAACAGGAGAACTTCCCAAGACGGTGCGCCCGCAATAAGTTCAACGAGGCCGTCGACATCAAGGAGGAGGAGGAGAGCCTCACCCACGTGGACAAGGCCATAGGCAAGATGACGAGCATCAAGGACTTGCTGAAGGAGGGCCCAGAGGGCACCGCCAAGCACGCGACTAAGTGCGCTGCCTTGGGGGGGCCTTGGATCGAGTGGAGCGACGCGCGGGAGCGGTGGAATTCGATGGGGATGGACAGGGGCCACTCTGAGATCTTCGCGAGGGCATGGGGGTGAGGCAGCGGAGGCTCGCATAGGATGGCGGCTCCGCGGGGCAGCGCGGCGCGGCGCGGCAGCGGCGCTCCAGCCATCGGCACAGTTGCCGCGGGACAGCCAGGACAACGCGAGGAGATCGAGCCAGGGCGCAAGAGGGGCGCCGCGCCGAAGGCCAAGGGCAAGGCAAAGGCTGGGAAGAAGAGGGCGGCAGAGGCGCACGAGCAGCTGGACGTGGCCAAGAAGCAGACAGCCCGACGGCCTTCGCCAGCAAGACCAAGTCCATCTACAAGGCGGCTGCATCAGGGGCGCAGACGCTACAGGCAGTCATCAAACCGACGACTGAATGGGGGCGGGCTAACAACGAGCATTGCCAGAACGACTAGTGCAGTCGCTGCCCTTGAAAGGGCAGTAGCGGGCGACCCCTTCACGAATGCGTTCTGGGCCATGAGCGCCCGCGAGCGAAGGGCGAACTACAGCGAGGACCAGATCGCAACTCAGCGCGGCTCAATATCACAGTTGCTCGACACGTTGGTGAAGAATGTCGCGGTGGAAACGCAGCCCCTGGCGAACATGCACGCTGCGCGCATGAAGGCTGTGAAAGCTGCGTGAGGGAGCTCAACTTACTATAACAAATCTGTGCGATGGCGCCTTGTCTCACTGAGTTTCCGTTGCAGCGCCGTCTGCGCAGGCAGTGCGTCGCCTGGCCTCCGCGGTGCTCACCGCAGGCAGCCTTTTCAGTGCAAGTGCACCACTTTCAAGCATGGTGCTTAAAAGTTGTTGGAATCATGAAGAATCGCATTGCAATCGTCGGGTTGAGTTATGAAAAACTTATTTTTAAAATGAAGCGGCGAATGTGTGATGACTCCTTGGTTTATGTTGACTGTTAGTCACAGCGCAGAACGTCGTCACGCCAAGGATGGTCAATTATATGTTGTGATGGTTTGGTTGTGAAATCTGCGAGATCGGATAAATCGTAATAAAGCAAGAACCGTTGATTTGTCATCGATCCTTCGACGTTGCATCGCCATCTAGAGGAGAACCATGGGGAGCGCGATGGCAGCAATGATCGCTACTGCGAGCGACCGCTCCCGGATGGATGGGGGCGACGGGGAGGCAGGGGGGGCGGGGGGGGCGAGGCAGGGCAGGGGGGGGGGATCGCCATCTTGAGGAGGGCCAGAGGGCGCGCGACGGCAGCGGCGAGCACTGCTGCGAGCGATCGCTCCCAGATGGAAGGATTGAAGGGGGGGGGGGGCGGGGGAGAGCGAGGCAGGGCAGAGGGGGGGGAATCGCCATCTTGAGGAGGGCCAGCGGGCGCACGATGGCAGCGGCGATCGCTACTGCGAGCGGTCGCCCCCATAGAGAGGGATGGGAAGGAGGGGGGGCGGGGGGGCGGGGGGAAGTGGAGCAGGGCAGAAGGGGGGGGTCGCCATCTTGAGCAGGGCCAGGAGGAGGGCCAGAAGGGGCATGGAATGGGGGCCGAGACCGCGCTCAATTGCGAGATGGGGTTCGTCCACTGACCTCAAGTATACCGACCCTTCGGCCCTTGAAGTCCGCGAGACTCGTTGGGGGGATTCTCGCCTTCAGAATCTCCCGAGGGCGGGGGGTCTTACCTGCTCATCCCCTAACAAGTTTTAGTGCACGCTGCTTCGGAGCAGAACTAGAAGTGGCCAACCTTTCGGAAGATTGCAGTCCAGGAGTCCTGCAGAGTCGGCGCGGCAAGAAGTCGGGCGGCCCTCGCGCGGGCGGCCGGCCCCCGGGGGCAGCGCCTTGAACCGCTCATGGCGCGCGTGCGACGGACCCTTTTCCTCTTCAGTAGTGATCATTGCTGCAATTATTCAGTGGCGGCCGCTGCTGCGATTCTTCGGTGGCGATTGATCGCTACTGCAGTTGCATGGACAGCCTCGTGCTCATCCCCCCTCTCCGGTTCTTCCAACCCCCTCTTCCCCACCCCCGTCTCTGCGTCCACCCTGTCTTATTCAATGTCATCGTCGCTGTTTCGCCCTCCTCCTCCTTCGACTGCCTTCGAGGCCTGCCCCCCCCCCCCCCCCACCACCACCCTTGGAGCCGTGGCGCGCGTTGCATCGCAGCGATCAGTCCGACGATGATGATGATGCCCCATGAGGCGAGGATGCAGGGGGAGTCTTCGTCCATGTGGCTGTGGGCCCCCAATGCAAGGGCAGGCCGAGCGCAAACTATGCGCGCCTGCCTTGTTTCTGGGCGCGCAGGTTGGGGGCGCCAGACAAGGTTGGCAAGATTGGGTTTCGGCCGAATGCCCAGCGTGGCCAGTGCCAGAGGCATCTGGACGTAGTCCTTAGGACCTAGGACTAAGATGCATTCATATTGGCGCACTGTGGACGCCCCAGTGCATGACGAGCATGACCAGCCCAGGGTCATCCGAACATCGCCTGTGCATCTCCCGAGCGACGAGCCTGCCGAGGAAGCTGCCGCCGCGCATGGTTCCCAAGTGGCCTTGAATACCATGGTTGTCAGCGGGGATTGGTCAGACCTGTGCCGCAGCCGTCCAAATCGCACAGTGGGCGCTGGCGTGCCAATCGGGATTTTTGTCGATGGCGTTCCAACTGCAGAAGGACTCGCGCATGGGTTTCTTCGTCTTCAATGCGATTGCGAATGCCGGACTCTTGCGCGCAATTCTACGCAGGAGATCACTGCGCCATTGTGAGTGCAGGGGGTGGTGCAGCTTTTACGCGACATGGTCGCATCTTGCCTGGGCCCTCAAGGCAGCGGCTGCAGGCGCATGCCCCTTAGCCCAGCATGATGGCGCGGAGTGGCCGCCTGGGGCTCTTATTGACCATGGGACAGGCGCGAACATACCGTTTGGGGTGCCCCTTGTTCAGCTGAAGGGTGACTGGGGCGAGCGGGACTCAATTTTCGGATTCGCAGGCCACGGCGCATCGCTCTGCCCCTGCATCTTCTGCATCGCGGCAACGGGGGATGGTTCCACACAGATGATGTAACTTTTGCGAAGTTGCCGTGTTTAGAGACGACTGCGGAAGATTGCTTGGCAGCGCGTGCGCGATTCGAGGTCTGGGTTCCTGTTGCCGGCAGGGGGGGGGGAGGGGGGCGCGCCGGGGCGCGCGCCACTCTGGCTTTCGACGAGGGGGGGGGGCGGGTGGGGGGCAGGCGCCTCGCAGGCGACATGCCCCCCTTCGACTAGGAGGAGTCGGCTTGCAGGGAGGGGCGGGCGCGGGGGGGGCGCCAACGATCGCGCCGATTCCATCGCGGCCCGCTGCCCCTTCCCGGGGCTCTCAGGAATCCTCCGGGCCCAGTCGGCCTCGCAGTCGGCGCCGGCGTCGCGTCGCCCGCGAGCGCCAGCCGGCGGGCGGGCCGACCTTGTTGCGCATGTCTGGCGCGAGAGACCCGCGCGGGCCTCGCGCTGTGCCCGCGCCCCAGGGCGACGGCCCGGGTCGCAGGAGCGGGCGCCGCCGACCGTTATAGGTTCGGTTCCGCGCACTTCTCATGCGAGAACGCAAAGCATCCATGCTGCGCGCGCTTTGCGCGCTGAGCAATGCGATGCAGTTGCGACGGCCGCGCGTTCAATTGGAAACCACAACGCGAGTTTCCATTCCCGCGCGCGGGGCGGGGTGTGAACTTACAGATGCGCCGACGGTCGAGAACTCGCGCGCGCGCCCGCGCCTGCCATGTTGGGCGTGCGCGCTGGGCCCGGAAATATGTGGCTCGGCCGCCCGATGCGCCCCAAAAATCGCTCCGCCTCCCCCCCGGCCCCCTTCCCCTTCAAAACTCTCCCGCGCTCCTGGAAAAAACCATGTCGCCGAGGCGGGGGCTCGGGCCGCGGCCTGATGGTCCCCGGGGCACAGGGGAATCAAAGGAATCAGTGCGGAATCAGCACAGAATCGAAACAGAATCGGCACATTTGCGACCCCTCCCTGATTCTAGCGGAATCAAAAGAATCAGCACGGAATCAGTACGGAATCAAAGGAGGAATCGGCGATGGAACCAGAATCGGCCAGAACGGGGAAGTAGGCCAGAATCGGTGCCAGAACCCATGGAGAGAGGCCTTTTTCCCGCGAGTTCATTGCGGCGGGTCCGCGGCGCGGGCGCGCCGCGCGACTTCGCTGGTTCAGCGAGGCGCGCAGTCGGCGTTCAGAGTGAACAGGTTGTTTTAAGGGCGATATCCTGGCGGCGCGCTGGCGCATTGCGCATTTGCGTATTCCTGGCGGGCTGTTTGAGGGCGACCCGGCAGCGTCGGCCGAATGGCCCGCAAATACCGCGCGGCCGATCGCGCGCCCCATGCGGCCACGTCGACCGCCGCGTGCCGCGACGGCCGCGCGCCCCGGACCGCGCCATTGCCGCGTTGGATTGGACGGCGCAGCGCCCGCCCTCCAAAAGTCGTTACACGCATATCGCGCGCGTCGAGCCAGCAGCAATCGCTCCCAGAAGCAGCCTTGACAGGCGCCCCATGCCCGTTGTCGCCCGGTTCCGATCCAAATCATAGTTTCTTAAGATGCGCTTGCGCGAATGTGAGCGCGCGGGCAAGTAGCACGCGCGCTTGGCGCCGCCTGGGACATCCAACATGGGCCCCCCGAGGGGCGCGGGGCGCCGGCGACGCCTCCGCCTGCCTCTCACGCGCCCGACCCCCCCCGCCAGCCGACTCCTCCTACCTTCGACCTGCTCAGAGGTGATCGGTTAGAGCCGCGCATCACCTGCCCAGATATCGGGGCGGGCTTCGACGGGCTTGCCCAGGAATCCTTCCCTGCGACGGCTCTTCTCTAGAGGAAGTCAGCAGAGACGGCATTCGGGCGCGGGGCCCCGTTGCCCAAACTTCTTGCCGCGACGATGCTCGCCATCATGGTTGACGCGCTGCGTTGTGCGCGTCTGGGGGCAGCGCCGAAGTTTCTCCGTGCTCGCCTCTGGGCGCGCATCGTGCGCGACGTTTGGGGCGGCGACGCCGCGCGCCAGGAAGCTCGAGATGAAGTGGACGCCCAGGCATGCAGGGCTGCGCACTTCGATTGTTGCAGAAAGATCAGGCAATCAATGCAGGGCCATGCCCTGACAGGGTTGGGCGGCCTCGCTCCAGGGATGCTTGGGGCTCGGGCCTCGCAGTGCTTTGCGCCGAAGGGGGCCGCGTCAGAGTGCGCGGCGCCATTTCCAGTTGAGCTCCTGGAGACGCGCAGGGCCGCGCTGCGCAGGTCAACTGCTCGCTGCAGGCAGGGCGCGCTCTTATGAGTCCGTTGAACAAGATGCAGGCCGCCCCCAACAGGCCTACCCAAGCCGCCTGCAAGGGCGCCACGCCTGAAGCTTGAAATTTGGCCCGACTCGGTTCAGAGTGTTGTAGTAATCGATACTGTTTCATGAAACGAATCTGCTCGATTGGGCCTGCTCGAGTGGGCCGCTATCGATGGTTGTGGTAGTTTATGTTCGATTGGGCTCCGACCAGAAGGTTCGCTGCGAATCTGGTCGGATCGATTTGGGTCGTTTCGCATCGGCGCATCCGCGCCCTCCCGTCTCGCCCTTCCCCCCCACCCTGCCCCTCCTCCTCCGCCTCCCCAGACGTCCGCGAATGGCGATCGCGCAGGCGAGAACAATGACTGCGACAATGACAGCAATGATACCAGCACATCGCCAGCCCAGGGGAACCGAATGCATTCGAACCGAAGCGAATGGCAACAGACTGGGCCCAATCGGGCCAGGGTTTTCTGCTGTCGACACGTGCAGTGGCGATCGCTACTGCGCTGGGTTCCTTGGAAAGTGCCCCCTTCAGATGGAGTTCGGCCGATGCGTGGTCTACTTCAGAAATGCAGCGCGGGGCGTCCAGAACACCACCTGGCGACGCGTATGCGGGCTCGAAGAATCCATCCGGAAACCCCGCGGGCGCGCGCCAACTGGCATGATGAGCACTTGGATTCCACGCTCGCTGACGTTGCAAAGCTCGCCGACCCTGCCGCGCGTGAACGGGGGGCGCTATCGCGTTTTCAGTTGGCCCTTAATCCCCAGCGTCGGTGATGATTCAGTTGCTGCATTGTGCTACCCGCCCTATCCCCCATTATCCTCGCCTTCCCCTCTTCTCTCCTCCTCCTTCCTGTTCTCAGACCTTCGGCTGGAAGGCATCTCGGCGAAGTGCGCGACTGGTGGCAGTAGTGCTCACTTTGCAATTGTTGTTGCAACTATGATGACAGCAAACCAAAGCGACACATGGCATGACAAAACAGATCAAACCACGCACACCTACACATACATGCATGCATGCAGACATGCCTATGTACGCATGGATATGCATATTCGTGTCTGGGTTGATTCGTTACCTGTTCTGGCGCGCATTCGTCTGCATTTGAGCATCTATTTATATATGTATACATATATATATATATATATATATATATGTATATATATGTATACATATATAAATATATATGTATGTATGTGTATGTGCGTTTAAATATATTTGCGCAGCGAGCGCCCCCCCCCCCCCCCCGCCCCCGCGCCGCACTTGCCGCCGCGCGGCGGGGGGGTGGCCCCCAAGTAAACCTGGCCCCGAAACCGCGAAGGGGGGTCGTGGAAAGCACATGTGGCCCGAAGCCTAGGCCCCACTGGCCGGGTGTTCCGCGGCTGTTTCGCGGCTGGAAGCTGGCAAGTGGTAGGGGGCATCAGCCGGCAGGTCAGCGTGCGATCGAATAGCGGGGGCCATCTCGACAAGCACTTGGGGGTAAACCCAGAGCAGGCCCGCTTGGCCCGCAAGTCTGAGTTGGAGCACAATGCGGCGGAGTTCCGACATGGGCTCGGGACATGAACCGACTAACATTTCATCGCAATCACGCAAGCAAGCATTTAAAAGAGCAGACGCACCGACAGACAGGCGGCCGCGCATGCAAGCAAATTCAAACATGGAGATCCTCTGAATTCAGCGGTCGGCCGCGGAGCGGAGCAGGAAGCGCAAGCGAGAGAGCCGCGCTGCGACCAGCAACGAGAGGGAGCCAGAGAACAAAGATAACGACATGACAAAGCCAGGTGCCGATTATAGCTTATATCCGGCACGCGTGTGCCGCTGTTGTCCTGGCCGACAGCTTCCAGCGTTGGGGGGCGCCCCGCAGGGGTGGGCTTGCATGTAAATATGCTGCGGCGCCTTCAACGATCAGCGGGGCTCCGCGGCTCCGTCGGCCCGCCCTGGAACTCGGCATCTTGGAGCCGTCTTTGAGCCCCCGTTGCAGTGGCCATCATTATTGCCATTTTGCTTCTAGGGCGCAGATAGGATTCGCGGGCGAGCTGCCGTCCTCGGATGCCTCTCGGTGCTCCCCTGAGTGTCTGCAGGCGCCTTGGCCCTGATATAAAAACAGTGAAGAGGCTGCGGGGGAAGGGTGGGCGAGCATATTTGCTTGCGCGCGCGTTGTTCGCGCGTCGAAGGGCGCTCTGCGACAGTGGGCGCGCGCGCCCAGCGAGCGCGCATTGTTTTGCTTGCGTTCGCCCGGCGCGCTCCTGGCCAGCGGGGGCCGGCCTCGGATGGGGGCCGGGCCCGCGCGACCTACCCGCGCCTGTGAGCAGAGATCGCAATGCGCGAACAGTAGAATGAACATGTAATTTGGCTCGCGATACAGATTCGCGCAGTCAGCGGCGAGGTCGGGGCCTGCGCCGCCGACGGAGTGCCGCCCCGTGGCCCGTAGTTGCGACTGGAAAAAAGGACACCTTGGAGGCAGCGTTGCAGTGGTCATCGCTACTGCCGTGCAATCTCTACATCAAGTACTCAGCATTACTTAGTGCGACGGTAATTGGGATAGTTTGGAGTCGTACCATTCGCATTAGTACTAGTCGATTAGGAAAGCGCGCCAGTGGATGTCCCTGAACGCACGAAAGGGGGGGGCATGCTCGCATAATCCCCTCCCCCCATCCCCCCTTCAAAGGGGGCGTGAGATTTTCGACCCCCCTTTCCCGCCCTTTTTTCCCTTTCCAGGGGGGGGGGGGCTAACCCCCCCCCCCTCCGTCCTTGGCGTTGGAAAGTGTGTGTGTGTGTGTGTGTGGTGTGTGTGTGTGTGTGTGTGTGTGTGTGTGTCTGTGTGTGTGTGTGTGGTGTGTGTGTGTGTGTGTGGTGTGTTGTGTGTGTGTGTGTGCGCGTGTGTGTGTGTGTGTGTGTGTGTGTGTGTGCGTGCGTGCGCGTGTGTGTGCGTGTGTGTGGGGGGGGGGGGGGGGGGGGTCGACCCCCCCTGCCTCCCTTTGCGCCGAACAAAGGGCTGGGGGGGGGCCTCTCGGGTAGTGTAGAGAGTGGAGTGTTTTGAGTAGCGATTGGTGAGTAGCGGCTATTTGACAGTGAGTAGCGCGCAGTGAGTCGTGAGTAGTGCGTAGTGAGTAGCGGGCAATGCGTAGTAGTAGTAGTAGTAGTAGTAGTAGTAGTAGTAGTAGTAGTAGTAGTAGTAGTAGTGGTGAATAGTGCGTAGTGAGCAGTGACATGTGAGTACTCAGTAGTAAGTAGTGGATAGTGGTCAGTAGCGAGCAGTGGGCAGTGAGAAGTGGGTAATGGGTAGTGGAAGTAGTGAGTGGTGCGTAGACATTAGTGAGAAGGGAGTAGTTGGTAGTGACTAGTGGGAAGGAAGTTGTGGGTAAGGAGTTGTGGGTAGTGAGGGGTGAGTACTACTCACCCCTCACTACCCAAGTGGGTAAGGAAGTTGTGGGTAAGGAGTTGTGGGTAAGGAAGTTGTGGGTAAGGAGTAGTGGGTAGTGTGTAGTGAGTAGTGATGAGTGGGTAGTGAGTAGTGAGTAGTGCGCAGTGAGTAGAGAGTAGTGAGTAGGGGTGGTGAGTAGCGAGTAACGAGTAGCGAGTGGCGAGTGGCGAGTAGGGAGTAGTGAGTAGTGAGTAGTGAGTCGCGAGTAGGGCGTTGTGAGTAGTGAGTAGTGAGGATGGAGTAGTCAGGAGTCAGTAGTGACTAGGGAGTAGTGCGTAGGAAGTAGCGAGTAGTGACTAGTGAGTAGTGAGTAGGGAGTAGTGCGTAGTGAGTTGTGAGTAGTGAGAAGCGAGAAGTGTGTATTGAGTAGTGGATGGTGGGTAGGGGGTAGCGAGTATATATTTGTGAGTAACGAGGTAGTGAGTCGTAAGTAGTGAGTAGTGAGTAAGTAGCGTTTAGTGAGTAGTGAGTTGTGGGCAGTGCGTAGTGAGTAGTGAATCGTGAGTTCCCAGTAGTAAGTAGTGGATAGCGGTTAGTGGGTAGTGCGTCGTGCTTAGTGAGAAATATGTAGTGGGCAGTTGGGCAGCGAGTAGTGATTAGTGAGTAGTGAATATCGAGGACTGGCTAGTGAGTGGTGCGTCGTGAGTTGGGAGTAGTGAGTAGGGAGTAGGAAGTAGTGAGTAGTGAGTATTGGGAGCGGAATGAGTAGTGGGTAACGAAAAGTGCGTATTGGGTAGCGAGTACGGCGTAGGGAGTAGTGAGTAGTGCGTACTCTGTAGGGAGTAAGGGGTAGTCAGTAGTGGATAGTGAGTAGGGGTTTGGGCAGTGAGTAGTGAGTAGTGAAGTGTGAGTAGTGGGTAGTGGCTAGTGGGTAGTGAGTCGTGATGTGTGATTAGTCAGTAGTGGTTAGTGAGGAGTGTTTTGTGAGTAGTGAGTAGGGGGTAGTGAGTAGTGAGTAGTCTGTAGTGAGTAGTGAGCAGCGAGTAGGGAGTAGGGAGTAGGGAGTAGTGAGTAGTGGGTGGTGGGTAGTGAGTCGTGGGTAGTGAGTAGTGAGTCGTGAGTAGTGAGTAGTGGGTAGTAAGAAGTGAGTAGTGAGTAGCGAGTAGTGAATTGTGGGTAGTGAGTGGTGCGTAATGAGTAGTGGGCACTGTTTGGGGCTAGGGCTTGGGTTAGGGATTCGGCTTGTGGGTTAGGGCAAGGGCGAGGATGAGTGTTAGGGGTGGTAGGGGCCGGTTTCCGGAGACCGGGGGCGCCGCGGCGAAAGGGGGAGGGGGGGGGGGAGGTTCGAATTTGGCTGCCAAAGGGGGGGGGGGGGCGCGGACCCCCCCCCTCTTTCCTTTTGAGAGGGGGGGGGGGCCCGACGACGGACCGGGAAAGGGGGTGGGGGGGTTCCCCGACGACGGATCGGGAAAATGGGGGCGGGTGGGAAGGGGTTCCCCGACGACGGATCGGGGAAAGGGGGGGGAGCCCCCCCCCCCGTGCCCCCCCCCCTTGGGGACATCCAGCGGCGCGCCTTCGCAGTGGTATTAGAATTCGAATAGGATTCGTTTGTAGTTGTTCTAATAGTAATCGTAGTAGTACTAGCACTAGCAAGATAGTGGAATAGTCAAATCGTAAAATAATACAATATTACAATAGTGCACTGATAATCGCAACATAGTAAGTTAGTACATCCTTTTAAGGGTAGGATAGTGACATCGCAGAATCGTAAAACAATGGTAGTTGTGGAAATTGCATCTGTAAGAAGAGCAATGCAATCATCACTAATAATGAGGGGAAAAGACGCGGTGGCACGGAACACGTTTCACATTTTTTTTGTTGAAAATGGAAATGCCTTGGCGCAGTGGAGATGACGCCGCGAATTCGGGCAGGGTTGCAGTCGCGACGCCCGCGCCGCATCCCGACGGTGAGTTTGCTACTAGCAGCGGAACTAGTTGTCGCAATGGAGTAACCATAATAATACGATTGCATTTCTAATAGTAATAGTGCTGATGCTGATGCGTAATAATAATAATACGAATGCTGCTGATGGTGGTAATCATATGACTAGTAGTGGCAATATCGGCAACGCTGGCGCGGCCACCTTTCCCTTCTTTTTACGTTTCCTTTTTTCGTTCGCCCCGTGGGTGGCGCAGAGGAAATGGCGCGGGCAATTCCTCTGTGCGCAGCGCCGCGCCACCGATGAGTGAACGGCGTAGCAATAGCAGTCGTAGCAGTAATGCTAGTAGACGACTCATGGCTATGAATATAATTTGTATACGATCATTATCACATTTAAACACTAAGCTAAATGCATCATGTTGTATTGCGTATTGCTACTGGTCCATTTCTATTGGCGCAAGCTAAGCTCTTAATTTTATAGTTGATAAGGCAGCTCTCAATATTGGAAGTGGAGCACCCCAGGGCTCGGTTCCTTTCGAGGGCGCCCTCCCTGTAGCTCCCAACCCCCTGAGGGTGCCTCTTCGCGCGCCGCCGCCTTCGAGTGCTTCCGCGCGGTGCGCCCCCTTCTTGCTCGTTTGCGCGGCGAGCGGGTCGGCCGGCCCCCGTCTCTCCAGCGGGTGCCCGACGTGACCTTGCCCCGCGACGCGCCCGGGAAAGGTCGCGGATGTCTGACTTCCGCGGCCGCCGCGGAAGACCTCGCGAGGGGCGCGCTTGCCCTCGCTTGCTTACGCGCTTCAGCAAGCGCCCGCTTCCGCGGGAAGTTGCCCCGCGCAGCGCGCGCGTCTTCGGGCCGCGGCGGGCCCGGCCGCTTCGCGGCCCCCCCGCGGCTTGCCGCGGCTCGGGCCTGACCCGGCTCCGGGGCGCGCGCCGGCGCAAAAAAAAGGCCTCGCGCGCGTCGCGGGGAGCGCGGGGGGGGGGGGCGAACTCATCCCCCCGCGCGCGCCGCTATTCAGTTTCTCGCCCGCCCTGCGCCCGCTTCCGCGGGGCGCTGCCCCGCGATGGCGCGAGCGCCTTCGCTGCGCGGGCCCCCCGCATCTTGCCGCGGCCTGGGTCTGACCTGGCTATGCAGCGCGCGCTCGGCAAAGAGGGGGGCGCGCGCGCGCGTCGCGGGGGGAAGGGGGGTCGATATCCGCCACAGCTACGTTAGGATGCCTGGATGCCAAATTGAAGCAATTTCGGAACCTCATGCGACGTGGCGATCGCAACGCCACTTGCAACGCATCGTGTCTTCGGGGGCGCGAGTCTGGCAGAATTTACACATGGATCGCCGCATCGGGTGCGCGAGTCAAGCGCGCGTGCCGGCGTCGGGTGAGCTATTCTATAGCAGTTGGCAAGGGATTGTGGCCTCCGGAACGTGAGTTCCGCGCAATTGAACAAGGATTGTGGCCTTTGGAGCGCGATCCCCACTGGCCTCGCTAAGGGGCCAGCGGATTCGCCCCCCAGGCCTGCAGACTGCTTCGCGTCATGCACGCAAAGTCGACGGCAGGTTTTGGGAGCGGTTTCGGCCTCCAGAAGAGGCCCAGGGTCAAGGAGCCCCGAGACCGCCCAAAAAGAGACCAAAAGCCGGCCAACGGAGAGGGGACCAAACAATACCCCAAAGCAGCCCTCCACGCGGCTTCGGGGCCGTAAAACATGGTTCGCGATGACGAGATGATCCCGGGAAAGAGCCCAACATCCATGACACGTTTTGAAAACCCGCTTCTCTTTCATGCCCATGGTTTGGGACTCCAAAGAATTCCATTCAAAGCCCTAGAACGGAACGACGGCCTGGGACGAGAGACTTGCTCTGGGCCCCGGTTTTTTATGGGGCGTCGTCTCGGAACTCACAGCACCCGAAGTCTGGTGACGGAAAGCGGCGGACCGTCGGATCTGGGTGCCACGGCAAAACACGACGGGCGTTTCTGCCCAGAGGGCCCTGGTGGATCGCACGGTTTCGACAACTGCTGTTGGGAGGTGGGGTCGGTCGGCAAGTATAATCGCGGTGCGACGTTGTGTTTTTTTTCACGGCCAGACGGCGTGGGACGACGAGCGTGGGAGCTGAGAAGCGCGAGTCTGCTCAAGCAGCTGGTTTCAGACTCGCCGATCGGGCAGTTTCCCACATGACCCTGTCCAGGATCGAACGCTTGCAGCGGATTCGCCCGCCGCCCTTGCACATTTGTTTGGTTCGTCCTCCACAGGGGGTGTTGCTCGAGGCGTCGGATGCGCGATGGGTTTGGCCATTGTTTCCTAATTAAGTACAGTCATCCAGTTTTCGCGCAGAAGGCCGCCGCCGAGGACCAATGGGTAGCAAGGGACACACATCCGAATACGTCTACGACATTCAGAGGCCCAGGGTGTCATCGGGTGAGACACACCATGCTGTTGTTCTCTCTCGAGGCACGTATTTCCTCTAATTAAGCCTGGCCTTAGGACTTCTGCACGGTTTCAGGAGAATTCGGTGACGTCCAAGCTCAGAGGCGGTGACAAGTTTCTCGAGTTGCCCCGTTGTCCGGTTGTCCAGCGTTCCTCCGGGTTGCCCGGTTGCCGACTTGCCAGGCGTTCTTCGGAATATCCCGCAATGGTCCGGGTTGCCCAACTGCGAAAGGCCAAGACATACAGAGAAATGCCAAACAACGATTCCAAGCAATGAACCGAAATTCAACTCCAATGCCCATACATGCAACGCCAAGCAACGCCAAACAACGTCAAACCATGCAAAGCAGCTGCAAAGCAATACCAAGCAACGATCGAAACAGTGCAAATGAAAGCAATTAATGCTTTGCATTGCTTTGCATAGCTCAGAAATCTTTTGAGGCTGCGTGCAATACAGAATTCCTGTAATTCAGCTTTGCCAAGTTATGTGGTCTGTCCGCGACCAATGTATGCTTGGAAACAACTTTGTTCCTTGTGGTGCACTTGGGCACGGTAGGTTGGGGTTGCGTTGAGGTTGCGGCGACCCAGCGTTCAAGCGTGAACGCCGCCGACGGCCCATAATCGGCCGACAGAGCGATCTGCGCCATCGGAAATCGGCGACCGTTCAAGGCTGAGCGAGCCACGCGTTGCCAGAACCTGGCGCACGAGACGTGACGATACGAGCCTGTCGTGACCACGCTCTGGTCCCCCTCCTGTCCACAGCGGAACCCTCCCCTAGGCGATCTCCCAGCACAAATCGTGGCAGAACATCCTGCTGCAGTACAAGGACTGGCGCCGCCTCGCACCCGCCTCGTGTCCCCCTGTCTCCCTCGTTTCCCTCGTCATTTTCTTCTTCATCCTTCCTCCCCTTCCTCTCCTCCTCCTCCTCCTCATTTTTCTCTCCTCTTCCTCCTCCTCCTCCTCTTCCTCCTCCTCGTCCTCCTCCTCCTCCTCCTCCTCTCGCCTTGCCCCCTCTTCCGCTCTTCGTGCGCACATAGTTTTTCCGTGTTTCTGTGCTTCGTGTTTCGTTGCTCATTTCGCCATGCAATATTGGCATTATTGTTGAATCGTTGGCATTTTCCTGTGTGTTCGCGGGGGCTGAGAAGGTGGTGGGTGGCAGTCGTTTCCCCGAATTGTCGCTTGAACCTAGCTTCAGGGAGAAACAGTGGCAGGGTAGTTGCAAGGTAAAACTCAACCGAGCAAGCCCCAACGGAGTTCCGTCAGTGCGTCCCGCCGCCGTGCCTTTTTGGATGCATTTCGTGTTCTCTTGGGATGCCCCGTGAGCGCTTCATGGAGGCTTCTTCGGGGCCTCCTGGGAGTTTCCTAGAGCCTCTTGGGGGCCTCCCCTGGGCAGAAGGGGCCTCTTGGGGGCGGCGCCGTGGTGGTCTATTAGCCTCTTGGGGGCTTTGGGTGCCCTTGGGGCTCAACAGGCAACAGGAGGCCCCAGGAAACCCCAGGAAGCCCCAGAAGGCTTCAAGAGGCTCCAGGATCATCCAGGAGGCCACAGGAGGCTCCAGGAGGTCCCAGGAGGCCCCAGGAAACTCAAGACAACTCCAAGAGGTTCCAGGAAACCCCAGGAAGCATCAGCAGGCACCAGGAGGCCACAGGAGGCCACAGGCAAGCGCAAGGAGGCACCAGGAGGCCCCGGAAGGCCCCAGGAGGCCCCAAGAGGCCCCAGGAGCAGGAGGCTTCAAAAGGCCACTGGGGTGGTTCCTGTCTGGTGGTTGGCGTATGTTCCTATAGATCTGGCCTCCCCTGAAGCACGAATCCTTAGTGTGTTTTGCATGTGTTTCTATAGTATGTCCTTCTTGTGTATCCAATTCTATGTGTTTTACGCGTGTTCTTATATATTGCCCCTCTCCTGTAGCTCCAATTTGGAGTGCTTTTACACACACCCACACCCACACACCCACACACCCACACACACACACACATACATATATATATATATATATATATATATATATATATGTTCCTATAGTCTGGGCTTCTCCTGGGGCGCGAATCCTCCCCAGGAGGCCCCAGGAGGCTCCAGGAGGGCCCAGGAGGCCACAGGGAGGCCCCACGAGGCCACAGGAAGACCCAAAAGGCTCCGTGTGGCCCCAAGAGGCCCCAGG
The DNA here is from genome assembly GCA_963575745.1 of Prorocentrum cordatum. Lineage (NCBI taxonomy): Eukaryota > Dinophyceae > Prorocentrales > Prorocentraceae > Prorocentrum > Prorocentrum cordatum. The sequence goes on along the minus strand of CAUYUJ010019372.1, from coordinate 60,676 downwards.
AGGCCCCACCCCACGAGGTTTCAGGAAGTTCCAAGGGGGGCCCAGGCTCACGCGCAGAGGCTCACTACCGGTTCGCGCGTCAAAAACGCCCATCTACGCGAGCGACTACGCCGGAGGACGCGCCGGGAAAGTCCGCTCGAGCTGCCCTTTCGCTCTGACAGCATCTCGGAACGCGCGAGACGAACGCGAAGCCAGCGCGCGGCGCGCCGCGCCCCTCCCCCCGCCCCCCCCCCCCCATGGTGCAAAGCTGGATGTAGGCGCGGGCCGCGCCGCCCGGCCCGCAAGCCAGCTTCGCGCAACGGGGGGTGGGGAGGGGGGTCCGACAAAAGTAAGGCCACGGTCGACGGTTTTGCTTTCGTAGTTTGTTCCCCTTCCTCACGCCCAGGTAATATTATTGAGACCCATTCACATTCCAACTCATTCGCAGGTAGATTCACTCCCAGACCGCCAGTGCTCAAGCCCGCTACTATTCGACTCGCCGCGGACAGGTACATGCACATAGATGCACTCGTAGGGAATCTCACGCAGATGGTAATTATTCCATGTTATGTCATGATGATGTTTGTGGTGATGATGCTGATGGTGGCGGTGGTGATGGTGCTGATGATGATGGGGATATGATGCCCCTCGTGTTTCATGGGGCGATCGTCTTTTGTTTCCCCCGCGTCCCACCCGCGAAGCCCACTTCACCTCCCACCCTTCCTCCTCTCTCTGCCCCCCCTCGCCCGCGCGCAACGCATGCGCGGCGCGTGCGTGGGGCGCGCGTCTACATGCCGCCGCGCGCACGCACGCGCTCGCAGACGCGCGCGCCATGCAATGATAGCGCACACCTGGCGCATTCACTGCATGCATCACACGCCCAAAGCACGCGCGCCACATGCTGGGCATCCACGCGAGAGACACACGCCCACGTGCAACCGCACGCGCATCATGCACATGACACAAGCACACACACACACCACAACGTATACGCGCAAAATTCGCAGGGCGCGGCAGCCGCGGCAGGCGCGCTGCATGCCACGCCCAAAACGCATGCGCGCGGTCACCCGGGCACACGGGGCGCTGGATTTTTGCGACGCCAGGGGGGGCGCGCAGCGGGTGGTCCCTGAGCGCGTCGTCTATGCGGGCCACGGCGCAGGGCGCGGCAGGCGCGGTGCTTTCCCGACGCCAGAGGGGGCGCGCAGCGGGTGGGCCCGTGAGCGCGGCGTCTGCGCGGGCCATGGCGCAGGGTGCGGCAGGCGTGGCAGTCTGTTGATGCCAGAGGGGGCGCGGCGCGGCGTGGCCCCTGAGCGCGGCGTCTATGCGGGCCACGGCGCAGGGCGCGGCCGGCGCGGCACTTTCTCGACGCCAGAGGGAGGCGCGCAGGGGGGGTCCTTGTGCGCGGCCTCTATGCGGGCCGCGGCGGAAAGCGCGGCATGCGCTTCTCTTTCTCGACGCCAGAGGGGGTGCGCAGAGGGTGACTTCTGAGCGCGACGTCTATGCGGGCCACTTCGCGGGGCGCGGCCGGCGCGGCACTTTCTCGACGCCAGATGGGGGGCGCGCAGCGGGTGGCCCCGGAACGCGGCGTCTACGCGGGCAATGGCGCAGGGCGCGGCAGGCGCGGCGCTTTCTCGACGCCAGAGTGGGCGCGCAGAGGGCGGTCCCTGAGCGCGGCGTCTACGCGGGCCGCGGCGCAGGGCGCGGCGGCTTTCTTGACGCCAGCGGGGGCGCGCAGCGGGCGGTCCCGGAACGCGGCGTCTACGCGGGCAATGGCGCAGTGCGTGGCAGGCGCGGCGCTTTCTCGACGCCAGAGTGGGCGCGCGGAGGGCGGTCCCTGAGCGCGGCGTCCACGCGGGCCGCGGCGCAGGGCGCGGCAGCTTTCTCGACGCCAGCGGGGGCGCGCAGCGGGTGGTCCCAGAACGCGGCGTCTACGCGGGCAATGGCGCAGGGCGCGGCAGGCGCGGCGCTTTCTCGACGCCAGAGCGGGCGCGCGGACGGCGGTCCCTGAGGGCGGCGTCTACGCGGGCCGCGGCGCAGGGCACGGCGGCTTTCTCGACGCCTGCGGGGGCGCGCAGCGGGTGGTCCCTGGGCGCGGCGTCTGCGCGGGCCATGGCGCAGGGCGCGGCAGGCGCGGCAATTTCTCGACGCCAGAGAGGGGCGCGCACGATGACCCCTGGGCGCGGTGACGACGCGGGCCGCGCCGCAGGGCGCGGCAGGCGCGGCCCTGTCTCAACGCGATAAGGGGCGCGCAGGGGGTGGCCCTTGAGCCCCGCGGCCGTCTCCAACGCTCGGGCCAAGAACATCCGGGCAGCGGGCGCGGGGGCCACGGCGATTCACGGAGCTGGGGGCATGGTCGCGCAGAAGCTAACGGAGATGCGGCCGAGCGCTGCGACGCCCGAGAAACTGGAAGAGCGCCGGCGCCGAGTGCGCGCGCCTGTCATGGAGGAGGCATGATATCAGCCGCCCTCTACAACATGCGGGACTTCAGGTGCGCGTTCGGCAAGCACCAGCAGTTCGCCGTGGGCGAGTCCAAATGCAGGAAGGACCAGCGCCACTTCGGGCGAGCCCCCATCGCCATTCACCTGGGCGAATTCCCCCAGCTCGCCCCGACGAGGGCCGTCGGGCTCATCGGGGGCGTCCAAGGGGAAGACGAGAATGGCAGCTGCAAGTGAGATCCGCCTCCGAGCGTGGAAGTGCAGCACGCCGTTGGAGCGCTCGGCGCAGTGCCCCGCACGATCGAGCCGCAGGGCGCCAGGCGCTTCGAGCCTGGTGACCCGCTGGTCGATCTCCTCGCCTGCGTGCGCTTCGCGCGACGGATTCCAGATCAAGCCTGGGCCGCCCTCCAGGCCGGGGCCGCCGCCGACTGCGCGGCGGGGGCGAGGGGCCCGAGGCGCGACGAGGAGATGTTTGCGACCGGATTCGGAATTGCGTGGTACTGGAGCACGCTGTGCCGACGGATATCTCGCCAGAGCATGATCGACGCTCGCGCCGCGGGCGCGCCGTTGGTTTCCCCGCAGTCAAAGGGCGAGGGCGTGGACTGCAGCGCGCCGCGGGAACCGACGATGCTTGCAAAAAGGCTGCCGAACGCGCCGAACCCTGGCGAAACGGGGCACGCGCGCGGAGCCCTTCCCGCGCGCGCGGGCATGGGCGTGAGATTCACCGTCGAGGCGTCCAAGCGCAGGAGCTTGGTCCAGGGGCAGAAGGCCACCATCGTGGGCTTCTTGTTCGAGAGCAGCGACCAGGACACGCGTGGCGCCCGCGCTCCGGCAGAGGTCTTCCGCCCGCGTTGCCAGCTCGCCGGAATCTGGACGCAGGTGCGCGAGTTTGAGAAGCAGGGCCCGGGCGCGGTGGATGCTCTCGCCACTTCCGCCGGAATCCAGAAAGAGAGGGCGAACGGTCTGTTCTGCTCCCCGCTCGTGGAGGCGCACTTCAAGCGGCAGATCGCCAGCGTTGCGCACCGCGTTAAAAGGTTCGGACACGCGCTCGCGCTTGGGCGCACCCTGGCGCCCGCCGCTTCACGGGGCCAGGCGATCCGCGCCGGGGCGACCATCGACTGCGCGCGGGGCGCGAGCGTTGGCAGACCGGGGGGGGAGCGTGGAGAACTGGTGGCTGCGCCTCTGCGCCATGCTCAGCAGATCCACTCGCGCGGGCGACGCGCTTTTATTTCGGCCGCCGCCCGGGGGGGGGGCCGCAGAGAGGCCCGCCTCCATTCGCGCTCAAAGCCCCCCAGGAGGTCGATGAGCGCATGGCCGCGGAGACGCGGGATATCGGGGCCCTCGCCCTAGAGCGCCAGTGGATCTTGCTGGCGGAGCGAGGTCGATAGGGCGCACGAGCGCCGGGGTCTCCCTGGCGAAGGCAGCGTTGTCCAGCTGCGTCGAATGCGCGCGGCCCGCGCCGCTCCTCGACGACCTCGGAGCGCCCGCCCAGCTTCTGTCGTCGCGGCAACCGCGACCCACGGATTTTCCATCGAAGGGCGCTCGCAGATTCCACGCAGGCGGAGTATGTTTGCCACGCTCAGAGACTCTCCGTCGAAGAGGCGCGGGGGCGGCCGTGGAAATAGAATGGGGGGAAAGGGGAGACTGCGGGCCGACCTAGGTGAGAAAGGGGGGCAGGGGCGCGGGGAACCGCAGCGTGAGGGCTGAGAAAAAGGATCACTCGAGAGGCCCCCTAGAGCGGTTCCGCGACATGTTTGATTTGCACAAATTGTCATAGTGCCCCCTTGGCTGACCGCGACGTGGCAGGTCGTTTTGCATTGCCCAATTGCTTGTTGCCTCCCTAGGAAACGGCCTTCGGTGACCGCCTCGACTCTTTTCCCCGAAGGAGGAGAAGGCGGGAAAGAAGGAGGAGGTTCAAAATAGGGGAACAGTCGCGACGAGGGTTTGTAGCGCAGGATTGCGCATATATGATACTGGCACGCAGACATCTAATATGTATAGTAAGTGTGCGGGGGTCTCTTCGGTCGCGTAATTATGGTGGTGGCGGCGATGATGGTGTTTGTGGTTATGCTGATGATGGTGATGGAGGTGGTGATGATGATGATGATGATGACCAGGATGATGATAGTGATGATGGTGGTGAACATGATAATGATGATGATGGTGATGGTTTTGATAATGATGATGCTGATGCTGATGATGATGGTGATGGTGATTGCGGGGCAAATGCTGAGGATGCCTTGAGCGAAGCACGGGCTTCAGCATCCCAACGGGGGAACCGCCAGGGGGTAGATCAATTTCCCGTCCGCGCCAAAATGGCGGGGATGTTTGGAGCGGCTTGCCTGTTTCGGTACTCGATATCCTCCGCGTTCGGAACAGATTTTGAAAATGTCTCGAGCGAGACCGTGGCTCTCGCACCCCAGTGGGGCCAGAATTTGACGATGTCTCGATCGGTTTGCTTATGTTGCTGGCCAGGCTCGCGGGCACGGATCATCCGAACGATGCCACTAGCGGTTCCAGCAGGCGCTAGGTGGCCCCAGGAGGCCACAGGAAACGCCAGGAGGCACCACGAGGCCCCGGAAGGCCCCAGGAGCCCCCACGAGGCCCCAGGAGCAGGACGCCCCAGAAGGCCACAGGAGCGGTTCCAATCCCCACTGTTTTACGCATGCTCCTATATATTCTTGAGCCTTTGAAGTACGAGTTCTTTTTGATGTTTTACATATGTTTCTCTCTTTGTCTCTCTCCCTCTCTCTCTCTCTCTTTCTCTGTCTTTCTCTCTCTCTCTGTCTCGCTCTCTCTCTCTCTCTCTCTCTCTTTCTCTCTCTATATGTATATATACTGCCTCCTGCGCATCCACTCTTATGTGTTCTACGCATGTTCCTGTAGATTGGGCCTGCCCTGGGGCACGAGTCCTTGGTGTTTTACGCGTGTTCCTATACATTGCCCCTCTCTTGCGGCTCCAATCCGAAGATTGGACCTCCCCTGGGGCACGGATCCTCCCCAGGAAGTTCCTGGAGGCTCCAGGAGGCCACAAGAAGCCCCACGAGGCCTCATGAGGCCCGAAGTAGCTCCAGGAGGCCCCACGAAACCCCAGGAGGTTTCAGGAAGGCCCCAAGAGGCCCCAGGCTCACGCACAGTCACGCACTAATATTAGTACGGCGACTCATCATTCACACTCCAACTCATTGGCAATTCAATAGTTCACTCCCATACCGTCAGTACTCAAGATTCGAAATTTCTTGCGCCTAGACGCTCACGGCGGACAGGCCCATGCTAATCGATGCGTACATGTGGAGCTCCACGCAGTGAAGAATTTGTGTTGGTGCCTCTGGGGATCTGCGCTTCCGTCCGACCCGAGGGGGCAGCCAAAAGACCGCCGGGCGGTGGCCTTTCCGCGCGCGCCGGGGACCGCCTGGGCCCGGGTGAGACTGGCACGCGCCCGGCCAGCAGGCCACGGAGCAGGGCATGGCGCCCTCGGCCAAGTACCGCAAGCCCGCCGTGGACTGGCGCAGGCGTGGGCGGCCGGCGCGGTCTGCGGCCGGCCTTCCGCCGGCCTTTCTGGAGGCTGAAGTGTAGAGTCTCAAGCGTTTCTGTGGTAGTGGCCTCTGGGGGCCAGTTTCGGGCCTCGGGGGCACGAGAAAGAATCATCTGGGACGGAATGCGCTGGTCCCAGGGCAAGAGGGTCGAGAGGTTCTCTGGGACCCGAAGCTCGAAATTATCTAGGAGGCTCTGGAGGGCTTGCGAGCGAGCTGAGCCAGAGGGCTGCCCTTCCTGGGATTCCCTTCCTGGCCCATTTGGCGACTGAGCCCAGTCGGCGGCCGCACGGGCTCATTTCCCACCACGGCATCGCAATTGAGCCCGTTCGGCTGCTCATTCGTCGGTCTCAGACCCCAAACGAGGTCAGGAGGTACCCCTGACGTTTATCCCGAGAGGCATGAGATTACCGATGCGTCTACCCTCCGCTTTTTTTGTCCGCCTTCTTAGGCTTCCTCTTTTCGGGGCTCTCGTCGCTCCAGCTGAATTCGCCTCGGAATCCTGGCCAGAGCGCACCCAGGGGGGAGGTCCGATGGGTACATATTGTTGGTCTCTATCTCCTGGGCGGGACTGCGACAGGAGCGAGGGCGCGACGATGATCGTGCGGCGTGTACCGCCACGCGCGATGTGCGTAACTTACTTAAGCGACAGTGGCCGGGGGACGCCAGCTGCGCATGAGCACTTGTCCGGGCTGGCCAGATTCTGAGCCCAGCGTGTCCGAGGCCAGGGTTTTTGCAAGCGCACTCCGTGCGATGCGGATTCTGCGAGCCCGACGAGCGACGGCCGCCTCGAGGCACCGTGGAGCGTCTGCCCACGACGCGGGTGGTCTCCTCCCAGGTCCCAGCCAGCACCTCCGTGGTACAGTGGGGGGTTCTCCGCAGCCTCCCTTGGCGCCTGTGGAACCGACGCCCCATGACGGCAGGGGGCAGAGTGGACGTGGATGTTCTCGGGCACCGCCACAGCGTGTCCATATCCGCCGCCTCTTCGTGTCCTGGGACCTCGGGCGGAGCGCGCCAGGGGCGGCGCCACGGGGGCCTAGCGCCGAGCCAACGAATCCGCGCTGACCTCCGATCGGTATAGATACTCGTACTTATTGTGTATATATATATATATATATGTATATACAAGTGGCACGTGTGTGCCCAGGCTCATACAAAAAACTGAAGGGGCGTTTGAAGCAGGAGTGAAATGCAACATCGAAGTCGCACTCGAGCGCAAGTGGGGTTGCCACACCTTGCGATGTGTGTACCAGGGCCCCCAGGAAGCCTTAGGAGGCCCGACTTGGATACCAGAAGAGGCTCCAGGAGGCCCCAGGATTGTGAGTGTTGTGCGTGTGTGTGTGTGTGTGTGTGTTTGTGTGTGTGTGTGTGTTTGTGATGTATGCTTCGTGTGGTGCGTGCTTTTTGTGTGTTGTAGTGTTGTGTGTGTGTGTTATGTTTGTCTAGCGTGTGATGTGTTGGGCGTGATTTGTGTCTCTGTGTGCATGTAGTTCTGAAGCCCCAGGAGGCCCCAGGAGGCCCCAGGCGGCCTCAGGAGGCCCCAGGAGACCCCAGGAGGCTTCAGGAGGCCCCAAGAGGCTCCAGGAGGCCGCAGGAGGCCCCAGGAGGCCCCAGGAGGTTTCAGGACACCCCCAGGAGGCTCCGAGGCGGGGTCTGGGGTGCCAGAAGGTTCAGAAGGCCCAGGAGGCCCCAGGAGGTTCCAGGAGGCCGCCAGGAGGCTCCGAGGCGGGGTCTGGGGCTCGATTTTGGAAGGATTTTTCAAGCGAAACCGCCATTCACTGAGAATCGGGGTCACAATTATTGAAATTACCATGTGTTTTTGAAGGTTTTATGTTAACATGTTGAACTTCCCATGTGTTTTTGGACCCTGACGTCGCGACCTGCGTGAGGGGTGCCACCGATTTTCAGAATTTCGAGGATGTCCCGAGCGAAACGCCCAGAAAAATCGCGGACGCGTGCGCATTAATCGCCTCTGAGCTCTACTCCCTCGGAGAGGTGCGTATGAGAATAGATATATAAGTGTACATGTATACTATAAGAGTAAATGTATATGCATCTGTATATGTATAGGCTTCAGCACATCCCCCCACCGTGCCCGGGTTGCGGGTGTGAAGCCTATTGGATGTTCGTTGGGATATCGTGGGAGGCTTCCTGGGGACCTCTTGGAGGCAGTTTAGAGGCCTCTTGGGGGCCGTCTTGGGGCCTCGTCTAGGCCTCTTGGGGGCCTCTTTAGGCCTCTTGGGGGCTCCTTCGGGGCCTTCTGGGGCATCCTGGGCGCCTCTTGGGGCCTACTGGGGGCTTGGGCGGGAAGCTTGATTTTTCGGTCCGTGTTCCCTCTCTTGGGCCCTTTTGGGCCTCTTTGGGGCCCTCTTGGACCGTCTTGGGGCGGTCTCAGTGGCCTCTTGGGCAGTCTTGGAGCGTCGGGAAGCCGAAAAGGCGCGAACGCCAAAAACCTTCAAAACACCTAAGGCCATTCCATGACGTTTGCCTTTTGCGGTCCTCTTGTGAGGCTTGTTGAAGGCCTATTTGGGCGTCTTGGAGACCTCTTGTGCCATGTTGAGGCCATCTCGGGCGTCTTGGAACGATCTGTCTGCGACCCCGGTCCGTCGTGAACCGTCTTGGGGGTCTTTTGCGGCTTGGCCCGTCTTGGGCCCCATCTTGGGCCCGAAACAGTCACGCGCCACCACGCGGGGGAGCCCAGGGGGCACGCCAGGAGCCCCGCCAAATTACGGAATTTGGAGTCCCAGCTTCTTAAGATTCCTTTGGAATAAGGGCTGAGGCCCCAGGGACGTTGCAAAGGACCTGAGGGCACGCGCACTCCCAGTGGATAGATGTACACATGTAATCATATGTAGATACGGGCATTTCTCTTCACACCGAGATGCATGCATGACCATATGTATAATGTATGGATAACCATGTGTTTACTCTGTGTGTATGTGTATATATACATATAGATATCAGAGTGAGGAGGCCGAACGGTCGTTCACTCTCCATGGGCGCGTGGCTGAAGTGAGGTTCTGCGGTGCAGACTGTTGCTGTTGTTGCTGCTGTTGTTGTTTGTGTTTGTTTACGATGTTTTTTGCTGTTGTTGGTGTTGGTGTTGTCTGTTGTTATTGTTGTTGTTGTGGTGGTTGGTGGTTGTTGGTTGTTGGTGGTTGTAATTGTTGCTGTTGGTGTTTCCGCTGTTGCTGTTGCTGCTGTTGTTGTTATTGTTGGTTTTGGTTGTTGTTATTTGTTGGTTGTTGGTTGTTGTTTGGTGTGTGTTGTCTTGTTGTTTCTTGTTGTCTGTTCTTTGTTGTTTCTTCGTCGTCGTCCCCCCCGCGACCCAGCCCGCGACCCAACCGGGACCCACCCGCGACCGGGCCCGCGACCCACCCGGGATCCACGGGATCCACCCGCGACCCGGCCCGCGACCCACCCCGGACCCACCCGCGACCGGGCCCGCGACCCACTTGCGACCTGGCCTGCGACCCACCCGCGACCCACCGCGCGACCCACGCACATTATTCTAACGAACAAATCGGTGCCTGCGGCGGGCTCGCTGTATAATTTGTAAAAATTTGGCGCCTGCGGCGGGCTTCTTCAGAGGCGGACGTCAGAGGAGGGCCAGTTGATGCAAATGTGGCTCTCCCGCCGCGCCCGAATCCGCTCAAAGTTGGTGGTCTCCAGACCGCTGTCGAGGTCATTCCTGACACGTTTCTCGAGGTGGATCCAGCCGTGGCGATCAGAAGCCTCCAGGAGACCCAAGAGTGACGAAAATCGCGGGGGAGGGCCGCAGTTGTATCGACTGGGCCTCCCTCGAAGGGTGGGCCCGGCCAGAGCACACCGCCCGCGAAGTGAGGTTTCGTCTTGCCCCCCCCCCCTCCCCACGCGGGGCGGCGCCCGCGGCGCAGGCAGATGGAGCGCGGCACCATGCATTACGGCCGCTGGTACGAGGCGGCGGGGCGTGCGTACTGTTCGCCGCTTCCTCAATGAGGAGGGCGGAGGAGGCGGAGGAGGAGGAGGTGCCATCAGATCGCAGGAGGAGGAGAAGATGGTGGAGGTGGAGGTGGTGGAGGTGGAGGAGGAGGAGGAGGAGGAGGAGGAGGATCGGTGCTGGGCCCCCCTGCGGAACCGCCCCTTGCCGCAGAGATTCTCTGAAAGGGGAGATGTTGGGGCATGTCGCGAAGTCCCCACAATTACCCGTCGCTAGCTGAAAGTAAGCATTTTTGGATCCCCATATTCCGGTCTACTTGAGGCGCCCCACTTCTATCTAATGTCCTTCGCCCATACTGCCACCGTGATTGTGTCGTAGGCTAGAGGCCCTTTGAAAGTACATACGGGTTTCTTGGGGGGATCTCTCGGAGGCCTTGCGATTGCGAAGGGCTCGGGAGCCTCTTGGGGGCCTTCGGGTGCCTCTTGGGGGCTTGCTGGTGGTGTCGGGGATCATGTTTAGGGCAGAGGTCTCGAAATATCAATTCGTGTATCCTCATCGGGGCCCCGTGGGCTGTCTTGGGACCCTCTTTGGGCCTTCTTTGGCCGTCGTGGGTCCATCTTGGGACACACGAGTTAAATCAATGTTGCTTGCGTCGTGGGGCCTTTGTGGGGGTCCTTCAGGGGCCCTCTTGCCGGGAGGTGTGACAGGGAAGGTCGGGTAGAGGAGGCAACGATGACGACGTGGGAGGAGGAGGGGGATGAGGGAGGAGAACGAGAACGAGTTGAAGGAGGGAGGGGGGGCTGCGCCTGTTGGGATCTTGGGGCCATCTGTTTGGTGAAAGTCCTTACCTGTCAACTATCCGTTTTTTCCGGGTGGCTGGCGGGATCGGCCGAGACCCCACCGAGAATTTGTTTGAAGGGTTCCAACAGTTATCGCCTCGCACGTCAAGCAGTCCTCCTGCAGGCAAGATGTGGTGGCTGATCGGAGCCGCCCACGATGGCGAATCACCGCCGCCACCTGCCTCTTGGAAACGCCCACGCGGCCAAACTTTGGGCCGAAGACTGGCCAAGCTGTTGGACTATGTACTCCCCCAGCAGTCGTGGAGCCCCTTGGGGGGACACTTGGATGAGGAAGAGGAGGAGGAGGAGGAGGAGGAGGAGGGGGAGGAGAGAAGGAGGAGGAGGGGGATGACTGACGAGGAGGATGGCTCTTAAGGAGCTCTTTAGACCGCCTGGGGGCTTCCTGGGGGTCTCTTGAGGACCTCTGATGGGCCTCTTGTGCTTCCTGAGGCCTCTTGGGGGTTTCGTGTGGGACTCTGCGGGCCTCCAGGGGACCTCTTGGCCTTCGGAGGCTGTCTTGGGGCCATCTCTGGGCAGTCGTGGGTCCCTCTTTGGGCGTTTTCGGCCCGTCTTCAAGATTAATGTAACCGTTTTGGGAGGCCTCCTGGGCCGTCTTGGGGCTCTCTTGGGCCATCTAGCCGACCTCTTGAGGGCCTCTTGGGACGTTTTGGGGCGTTTTGGGGCGATATTTTGGCGCCCCGGATATACCCCACCCCCGTAAGTCCCCTGTGCTGGCTATCTCCGGCCAAGACATTTTGGGTCGGAGGTGGGGGGCGGCGAGGCCGATTTTTATTATCCACAAGGCAAAGTACCAATCGTAGTTGATCTCTTCTTCTCATGAGTAGCAGTGTTATCACTATCATCATGATTATGGTTATCGAAGACGCCTACGGCGAATCACCGCCGCCCCCTGCCTTTGTGGAAACGCCTATGTGGCCGAACGTTGAGGCCAGACCTGCCAAGCTATCGGACCATGTGTTCCCCGAATCGGTTTGGAAAGCCTTTGGGGAATACGTGGGCATCTTGAAGGCCATCTTGGCCGCCTGGAGGCCATTTTGACTCTTTCGGGCCTTCTTGGAGGACGTCTTGGAGGGCTCGTGGGCCGTCTTGGAGACCATCTTGAGCGTTTTGGAGGCCTCTTGGGCCGTCTTGGGGGCCTGTCGGGGCCGTCTTGGGCGCCTCTTGGGCCGTTCTGGGGCCATCTTGGAGGCCTCTTGGGCGATCCTTGGGCGATCTTTGGGAGCTCTCGGGCCGCATCGGGCCGTCGGAAGGCCGAAACGAAGCAAATGTCACAAAATCCTTCAAACACCGTCGGATAATCACTCTTTTCTCAATTTTCTGGCCTTCCTGGAGGCCCTTTTGGAGGCTTTTGGGCCGTCTTGGGCCAGCTGCGAGCCACCTTCGGCCATCTTGGTGGGCTGCCGGCCCGTCTGACGCCGTCGGAAGCGGTTTCGGGGGCCTTTCTGGGGCAATTTGGGGCTCTCTTGGGGTGCTCCAGGGCCGTCTTAGAGGCCATCTTGGGCGTCTTCGAGGCCTTTTGGGCCGTCTTTGCAAGTGGTATACGGAATTACGCAGTGGTATCTTCTTCTAGCTCTTTTCCTTGAACTCCTCAAGCTCGAGCTCGACTCGTCGAGCTTCCATGTCTATCCGCGCCTCTGAGCGCAAGCGAGGGGGCACTTGGGCCAAAAAGGGCAGCAGCACACATACGGATTGGCCCTACAATGTACCTCACTCACTCATCTTAGAATCTCTCATCTCCATGCTCAGGCTTGCTCCGAACCAGATCTGCACGGATAAGGGTCCTCCAAGCTGAGCATGTTATCTTCATCTGACTCATCGCTCGAGATGGCCTCGTACTCCGGAAACTCCTGATTATCTGCTCCAGAGGCTGGCTCCCTCGATGACTCTGAGCTCCTCACGACCTCCTGTGGAACATTTTCGAATGGAAGGACCCCTGCTGCCTTCCGTTTGCGTACACTCTGGTACTTGGCGTCGTAGACCAGCTTCCAGCGATAGCCGCTGCTGAAGTACATCCTTAGCTGTCCTGGCTCGTGCCCCTTGGTCAGGGAGTTTGCTAGCTGGGCATCACCGTGGACCCAGAGCATCCAGTTGTTGGCGGCCTGGGTCCCCTCCTTCAGTGTCATCGCCTCGACGTCAATCCCCTTCTCCTTACCACGGAAGGTGTAGACTGTGGTGTGGAGCTTGTCGTACAGGCCCTTGGCATCCACCACGACGGCCCCTGGCAGCTTGGCAAGTGTGTCCTCCGGGTTGCGCCAGTCGATGGTGTTGCCTAGCATCTCGAGCCACTGCAACTTGATACCGAACAGCTCGTCCTCCGCATCCACCGCGGATCGAGTCTCACAGGCGACGGAGCTGCGACATCCTAGGTCGATCTTCCCCGACTTCCAAGACACCAGGCTCACGTCGGTCTCGTCACCCTTGAGGATCTTCAGAGGGGCCATGCTTGCGACCAGGCCCTTGGTGGACTTCCCGTCGGGCCGGTTCGACTCGGACGAGTCGGACCACTCAATCGGCACCAGCACCTGGGCCTGTGAGTGGCTATGGATCACAAACCCAACGGCAGGTCAGCACACTCTCGCACTCGGTCGACCAGCTTGTTCGTCTCGTTGATTGTCTGCACCGTGGACGAGGGAATGGTGCTGAGCAGCAGGCTTGCGCAAGCGGAATGCATTGGGCCAGTCTGCTCCGAGCGCCAGCCGACGGCGCCCAGGGTCGCCCTGAGCTGGCCCTTCTCCTGGTCAGTGGTCTCTGCTTCCTTGTTCTTCTTGCGCTCGGGAGTTAGGAAGGCCTTCTCTATGGTCTTCACATATTCCCTGTGGTCCATGCGGAAGCTCCTGTCGGGCTGCTGCTTGATCCTCACTCCGGTCTGCATGAACTCCTCCGTCTCCCATGTCTTCCATGTGAAACGCCCTCGAATCTGCTCTCCAGCCCTGGCCCATCGCGGATCAGATTCCCTGCCGCCCAGCAAGACATCGTCTACGTGCGACCCGGCGACCGCCACGGTGTCAAGGTCGCCTTTCGCTGCGACCAGCTCGTCGAGCAGCTCTGGGTCAATGAACTCCTGCAGCGCCTCTTTGGTGAAGCTGTTGTCCCGGCCGTGCGCGTCGCCGTATAGCACCCAGACGCACGGGTCCATGTTCATGTGGGTCCAGCCGAACTCCGTAAGGGCCTCGCTCACCGTCATAAACCATTCAATGGCTGCCTCGACGAGCCCGTGCACGGCCTTCCAGACCCTCATGGCGACACCCTCGGGCAATCCAAGCGCCGTGGCCAACTCCTTCACTGGCATCGCAAGCAGGTTGTGCTGAATCTCGCGGTTCCCGGTGAAAGCTCCAGTCCTGTCCGCCTTGTACCCTTTGAAGCCAAACCACGACATCATCTGCAGCAGCAGGTGTCTGGAAGCACGCGTCATCTTTGGAGCTGTGGTCGGGCGATGCTCGCACTCGGGGTCCATGTAGCCCAAGACCACGATCCTCGCTTTTGCCTTCTTGTCGCCAGTGCTCTCGTCGATCTTCCACTCCAGGACCCACCTCATACGCATGACCTCCTCGGGTGGCGGCGTGGCTCCGGGAGGCAGGGTCTCGAGGGCCGAGCATCTGATGTAGTTGTTCACTTCGGTGGCCTTCGCCTTGTTGAATCTGTCCAGCTCGTCTGGGTTGAGGGTCCGCTCGGAGATCTCGCGCTTCCCATTCCTCAACTGGCTCGCCATGTAGGTGCTCATGTGCCTGGTGGCCTGCCTCGAGACCTTGCCAGCGAGGGGGGGCTCCATCGAGACTTCCAGGGGCGTCCCTTGTCGTGCCCAGAAAGCACGGGCGTCAGGGGTCGCCTTGGCCATGAGCGCCGCCTGCTCCTCCAAGCTCTTCTCGGCAATGGCTGCCCTGGATGTCCTGGCCCAGTCTGCAGAGCCTCCAGGGTGCAGCCCCTTCTTGTGGATCTGCTTCCGCGCGGGGGAGGCAGGCTGATCCCTTGGGGTCACCTGGGGACCCGTGTCTTCGGCTAGCTCTGTCGTGCGAGTCTTCTTCAAAGGTGGTGCTGGATCAGGTCGAGAACTCTACGTCGTGCTCTGTGGGATCGTGCCCTGTGAAGTCCAGGTACTCCTGCCGCATCGCCTGGTTCTGAAGGCGTTCATAGTCCAGGGGGGGGGCCCGGCCTCCCATGAGCTCGGCGCGCGCTATCTCTCGGGCGGGGGCGGCTCGGATTTGACAGAAGTACACCTGGATGATCCGCCCTGCCCGGACCAGCCAGACCACTGAACCAGGCCGCCCCGGGCGCAGTGCCTCGCTCTGTCCAGGTCGCCGTCCATGGGGCGCGCTGTCTCTGTGGCCAGCACCCTCGCGAGCCCCTTGAATCGGCCCTTGGTCTCGCCCTTCTCCTTGCGGAAGTAGCGCACCCACATGCCTGGCGCCGCGGACTTGAGCGTCTGGTTCTTCGCGTTCTCGGCACGGCTGATGCGCCGCATGTAGACCTGGCTCAGGTACTCCTGCTCCGCCGCGCACATCCTGGCGTAGTTCTCGCCGTGCTCTTTTTCGACGCGCTGGGCCTCGACGCAGGGCAGCTCGCCGAAGTCGCTCTCGAAGACATGGCCGTCCAAGTCAGGTGCCCTTCCTAGGCCGCGCTGAAGAGGGGAGGTTTCTCGAACACTTTCTCGAGCGCTCCCGGCTGCGACTGCCCTGGCCAGGGCTTCCTCGGTGGACATCTCGAGGCTCTCCGCGACTAGCCGGCCCATGGTCCCTCTTGTGGTTTGGATCGCCTCTCCTGCAAGGGAGATGCGGCAGTGGGCTTGCCCTGGGATCGGCTCGCATCCGATGGAGTCGGAGTCGAAGTCGTCAGCAGCTGGCTTGGACATCCAGACATCCACGAGCCCTCAGGGTCCACCTTCACCTTCTGCGGTTTCCCAAAATATGGCAGCCAGCGCTCCTCGTAGAAATCCATGAGGTCGGCCCAGACTGGGTTGCGGTGCCGGTCCTCGCCCGCCATGTGGTAGAGCAGCTCGCTGACCCGCACCCTGCAGTTCTCGTTGATGAGGGGCGAGAACTTTGACTTGATCTTCTTGTGGGGGTGCTCCCACTCGAACTGGTCGGCCTGGACGTGCTTCCACTTTGGGGGGGCGACCTCGTGGCTGACCGGCGGGTGCGCGGGGCGGTGCTGCCTCGCCTCCTCGCGCGCGTCACAGTGAAAGCCCTGAGCCACCTGCAGCGCCGGTTGGCTTGCCCCCTTCCGCCTGGGCGCGTTCAGCATAAGGGTCTTGGAGTTGTGGCCTGACCCTCGGTGTGCGGAGGCCAGCCAACGCATGATCTGCTGGTGCTCCTTCGAACTAGTGTCTGCCCCTGTTGAGGTCTCTTCTTTCCCAGCGGCTAGCGCCTGCCCCTCCTGCTCCTCGGGCCCCGTCAGGCACCTCAGGAACTCGCGGTAGTCTGGGTGGGCCTCCTCGATCATCGCCCGGACTGCCCTCTTCGCGAACTCGTCCGTGTAGTAGTTTGTGGCTGCCGCGAGGCTGCCTCCGGTGAGCTCGCCGCGCTTGTGGCCCCGGGGCGCGCCAAGGCCATCCTGGACGCCATCTTCGAGGATGTCGTGGCGATCAGCCACTCCTTGAGCAGGGGCTGACCCATCTCGTTCTTCGCTCCGAGCTGGCACCCGGCGACCTTGACCACCGTCGTCGAGCCGTCCTCGATCATCTTCCTGATCGTCCTGTGGCCCCAGCCCTCGCACTTGATGGGCCACTCCCAGTGCGCATGCTTCCCCTGCGCCACCTGGTCGTGCACCAGCTGCACCGCGGCCTTGTATTCCTTGATCGCCTGGAGCTTGCGCTTCCTGGCGGCCTCGGCCCTTAGAGGGTTGGTGCCGTTGATGCCGAGGGCGAGGCTCGACAGTGGCCCACGCCGCATGCTGACCCACAGGTGGTCCGGCTCAGCATCATCACGAGCCTCCCTGGCCTCTTGCTTCCCGGCAGGTGCCCCGACTTTGTGGCCATTCTATGCGCTGACTCGCCGCGCTGCATCCTCTCCGAACTTCTCCGCCATCTTGGTGCTCAGGATGGAGGCGGGGCTGCGCACCACTTCCATGAGCTTGATCCCCCCATGGGCTAGCAGCGCGTTGAGGTCCTCCGTGTGGCCATTCTCCTTGATGCACCTCGCCAGCCATCGTTGCTTCCCGGGGTCCACCTCCTTCGCGCGGTTCAAACCCTGGCCAGACCACGCGGACTGGAACCCACTGGAACGAAGCTCTCGCCGTTGGAGCTCGTGGAGCTCGGCTGCCCCTCGAGCTTGCCCAGTCGCTGGCTGAGCTGGCTCAGGGCGGTCAGCATCTGCTGCTGGATGAACTGGTTCGTGTTCTTCTCCTCCTGGGCTGCGGCCTCCAGCCTCTCCTGCTCCTCGAGCTCGTCCTCCATCATCACGTCCATTGTCCTTCGGCGGAGTGACCTTGCGCCCCCTCGAGCCTTCTGCGGCCCCGTCGGGGCCTCCCGGGGGTCCCCGGTCATTTCCTCCCTGGCGCGGACAATCTCCTGCTCGTTGAGCCACGAAGCAACCCTGGCCCGCTCCAAGCTGCCCCCCGTGCCCCCTTCTGCCCGGCACCATGCCGCGTGGGAAGGGCACTGCTTCAGGGCCTGCTGGCACGTCAGAGCGCCGTACTTCCCGAAGCCAATGTAGTCGGTTGGCTCCGGCGGGTGCTTCCGGGGAATCGCCTTGCGGATCGAGGGCATGAGCGACGGGTTGGTCATCCCTGGTGTCGCGTGAGCTCCGACCTCCGTCGCCTTCGGGAGCAGCTGGGCCTTCTTCGTGGGATCGTTGCCCCTCATCTCGATCTGAGCGGCCGTCTCCGCCTTCGAGAACATGTTCTCCTTGAGGACCTGCTTCAGCTCGCCCACGCTCCACGCCGGACCGCAGGGCAGGCCAAACTCTTTGAAGTAGCTGCGATACCTCCGCCGCGTTGAGTTCCCGCACCGCACTGCGTGACGCTGGCATTCTGCACGCTCGAGCCGCGCCCGCAGACCGCCCTGGCACAGGTCAGCGGCGCGGCCCCGCGGAGGAGGCCCCCCCAGCGCATCGCTCTGCCATCGACGGCCCTTGGCCGGGTATATGTAGGATCTGGAGGATCAGGGGCTGCTGGTCGCTGCGCGTGAATTTTCGCGTCAGACGCGGAATGCCTCGTCGGACTCGAGACTGAACGGCTGCGGGCGTGCCCGGGCTCTCCCCGCGTGCCTCGACAGCCGCCCTGGGGAGAGCTGGGGGCGACGTCGCCGAGAGAAACAGATGACGATCGACCCATGCATGACACGACTCGCTCTGCGCAAACGTCGGGGCTGAGGTCTGACCCCCAGCACGCCGCCACGCACGCCGCGCTCCGCTTAGAGAGGTGGTTCCAGATCATCTTGAAATTCTGCAGCTTGGCTGGGTCCTGGACCTTCTGCTCGAGAAGGTCGTCCACCAGGCTCAGGTAGTAGTGCCCGCCGTCCGGTGACTCCTCTAGCATGGATCGGAACTCCCTGGGCCAGCTTCACGAACGCCGCTACTCCCGTGTCGCAGTCCACGATGGCTCCAAGCTTCTCCAGCACCTTCGTGGACGCGAGGATCGGGGCGTCCGTCGCGAAGCCGTTGATGGAGATGTCACCCTCCATGCCCCCGCCAGCGATGCCGAACTTCCCCTGGCCGTCGGCGCGCTCCTTCTCGCCGTTCCCGAAGTTGTAGACCGGCTGGTAGTCCCGGTTCACCTCCCGCAGCCTCGTGTCGCCGTACCTCTCCATGTTCTCGCGGGCCAGGATGTCGAGCGCACGCTCGCCGCCCATGGCGTCCGCGCAGCCTAGGTCAACGACCCCCTTGCCCTCCTGGATCGCCTGGTCCGCGAACATCACCTCGCATCTCGAGTCCCCAGACTCCTGCTCAGCAACCATCGACGCCGCCAGGTTGAACCGCAGCTCCTTCCTGCAGTTCGCCATCTTCGCGCTGGCCTCTGGCGGGCTCGCCGTCCTCGACTTGGGCCGGGGATCGTGGCGACCCCGGCTGTCCTGCGCCCAGTGAGCGCCGCCGCACTTCGCGCGCTTCTTCTGCCCCTTGTTCGGCGGCAAGACCTGACCCCTGGCGCCGTGCTGGGGAGGCATCGGCCGACGTCATCCCGCTGGGAATCCACGGCCAGCTCCCTTGCCATCAGGTCGTCCTCCACGGTAAAAGGCCCTGCTCAGGCGGCTGCGCGCCTGGGCTGTCCGCCTGAGCCTCGCGGGCCTGGCGGAGGGTGCGCTGGGCGGCGTGGATCGCCGCCAGCGCCTCCGCCTCTTCGTACTGCGCGGCCAGGTGCGCCTCGATGTCCTCGTCGTTGGCCCCCCCCCCTGGTCGGGCTCCTCCGCGAGTGGCTCTGGAGGTTCTCGATCAGCTGCGGAGCTTCCCGCATCTGGTTCACCCTCGGCACCGTCTAGCCATGTCTGATCATCCTCTCCAAGCTGGGCCGCGTATGCCCTCGGGTACTTAGAATGTTCATCTCTCTCTCTCTCTCTCTCTCTCTCTGCCAAGTCGTCGCCCTCCCAGCTGGAGATCAGCTTCTCGCGAATCAGCTTGACGCCCAGCGAGCCCCCCGTCGCGGTCACGATCGCCGCGCGCTCACGCGAGTCGAGGCCAGACCGCGCGAGCATCAGCCAGCCGAGGACAATCGTTGGGAAAACCTCCAGGAGATTCCCGAGCTCCTCCTCGGCCTCGGCGTCTGGGTCAGCGGCGCTCCAATGCTGGGATGTCTCCGTAGCGTCGTCAGGTAAACCGCCTGTGTACTACCACTTCCATTCGGATCCATCCCATGGCTATCCCTTTTCGACTTGGATCCATCTGAATGGTCTCGGGGTCGGGACTGACTGCCCCAGTGCGCGCGCCAGCGCGCGCCTCTGGCACTGGCAATTAGCCTGTCTCGAAGCAGTCGGTCAATTGCTGCATGGGCTCCATTTTGCGGCGTTTCGTCTTGATCAGGAAGGTCTCCAGCTCCTGGTCCACGTCTGGGACGGCCTGGCGCGAGCAACTTCGCTCCAGCCACGCCAGGAGCCGTTCGACGCCATCGGCCCGTGATAGCCATCCCGCCTTGCAGCGCTCAACCGCCACTTCGGCCCGGCCCGTGAGCTTCGCCTCTAGCCTCGGGCCGCGCAGGTACCGCTCCTCACGTTTAGTGCCCTCCTGGTACTGGAGGGCCTTCCTCCTGTATGTTCGCCAAATCTTTGGGTCTCCGTCCCAGCTTGGCACTTTCCCCCGATGATTTTCGCTCATCGTAGAAATTCGTGTCGGCTTCGAAGCTCCGCTACCATGCAAGTGGTATACGGAATTGCGCAGTGGTATATTATTCTAGCTCTTTTCCTTGAACTCTTCAAGCTCAAGCTCGACTCGTCGAGCTTCCATGTTTATCCGCGCCTCTGAGCGCAAGCAATGGGGCGCCAGGGCCAAAAAGGGCAGCAGCACACATGGATTGGCCCTACAAAGCACCTCGCTCACTCATCTTATAATCTCTCATCTCCATGCTTAGGCTTGCTCCGAACCAGATCTGCAGTCTTGGCGCCCTCTTGGGGCCGATTTGGCGGCCTCTTATCGATCTTGGGGCGACCTTGGCGGCCTCTGGGGCCGTCACGGGCCGTCGGGAAGCCGAAAAGGCGCGAATGCCAAAATCCGTCAAAAACCGAAGGACAATCGAGGATTTTGGCTTCGTCGGGCCTTCTGGAGGAACTCCTGGAGGCCTCTTGGGCCGTCTTGGAGGCCTCTTGCGGGCTTTTTGGGCCGTCTTAGACCATATTTGGGCCATCTTGGGCCGGTTTGGATACATCTTGGGGCCATGTTAGCCGTTTTGGAGGCCATCTTGGCTGTCTAAGAGGCATCTTGCAGGCCATCTTGGGCCATCTTCGCGATTTGTTGAGGATGTCCCCAGCGAAACGGCCGTTGTTGGCGGTGGCAACCAGGTCTTCCGGGTGGCCGGCGGGGCGCGCCGGAGCC
>CAUYUJ010019372.1:0-32500 GCA_963575745.1 Prorocentrum cordatum | reverse complement strand
CACGCGCGGGCGGGTCACCCGAAATCCGTTTGGTCACCGTTAAGGATACACATTAGTGTTCAAGCCCGGATGGCGAATTTTGCATTGTGGGCAATCGAGAATTCCCCACGCGTGTATCCGCGCTGGCGCGCGAGCGTGATCGGGTGACCCACGCGCGGGCGGGTCGCCTGAAGTCTGGTTGGTCATCGTCAAGGTTTCACTTCAACTGCCAAGCCAACGTGGCGATTCTTCCACGGTGGACTCTACAGAACGCGCCACTTGCGCGTCCGCGCGCGCGCGATCGGGTGGTCCACGCGCGGGCGGGTCACCCGAAATCGAAGTGGTCACCGATAGGGGCTCACTTCAATTTCCATGCCAAAATGGCAAATTGTCCAGTGGACAAAGTGCCCACAGGGCTCATAAAAAGGGCTCATGCGGCTCATATGGCACTATTGCTCAGAATGCTCATGGGTTCGTGCGGCTCATAGGGCACATAGACCTCATAGAGCTAGCTCATCGGGCTTATAGGGTACATGGGGCTTGTCGAACTCATAGGAGTCGCAGGGCTTAAGCGGCGCTCAAACGAGAACCACACTTTGAGAATGAGCCGCCCTCCGCCCGCGTAGCTTTTGTAAGTTTGCATTTTGTAAGCGACCCACCCTCAATCCGTGAAGCTCTTGCAATGTTTTGAATGCGCGCGGGACTAGGGTGGGAACAGCAGGTTGAACACGAACCGCCGCAACGTTTTCAAAACGAATATGCGCGGCGCTCAAGCGAGAGCCACGTTTTGAAAACGAGCCGCACTCCATCCGCGAAGTTCTTGCAACACGTTCAAAACGAATGCGCGCGGCGCTGAGGCAAAAACCACATGTTGAGAACTAGCCGCCCTCACTCCGCTAAACACTTGCAGCGTTTTCAAGACGAATGCGCGCGGCGCTGAGGCGAAAACAGCATGTTGAAAACGACCCGCCTTCCATC
This sequence comes from Prorocentrum cordatum, assembly GCA_963575745.1. Classification (NCBI taxonomy): domain Eukaryota; class Dinophyceae; order Prorocentrales; family Prorocentraceae; genus Prorocentrum; species Prorocentrum cordatum. The sequence continues at coordinate 31,543 of CAUYUJ010019372.1, read as the reverse complement.
CGTGAGACTCTTGCGAATTTTCCAAATCGAATGTGCGCAGCGCTGAGACGAGAGCCACATTTTGAGACCGAGCCGCCCCTGATGGGCGAAACTCTCGCAACGCTTGTGCAACGAATGCGCGCAGCGCGAAGGCGAGAGCAACATTTTGAAAACCAGCCGCCCCCAATCCGCGAATATCTCGCACCGTTCTCGCAGCGAATGCGCACGGGGTTAACGCGAGAGCCACATTTTGAAAACGACCCCCCTTTCCACCCGCGAAGTTGCTGCAAGTTTTTGGAAATGCTGCGCGCGGGGCCAAGGCGAGAACAACAGTTTGAAAACGAGCCGCCCTCAGTCCGCGAAGTTCTTGCAACGCGTTCAAAATGAGCTTGCGCGGCGCTGAGGCGAGAGACGCATATTGAAAACGAGCCCCGTCCATCCGTGAAGTTCTTGCAGCGCTTTTGCAACGAATGCGCGTCGCGCTGCGGCGAGAGCAACGAGCCGCCCTCCATCCGTAAAGCTCTTGCAAGTCCTTGAAACGAATGCGCGCGGCACTAAGGCGATAGGCACATCACCCTTCCGGCGCGGGGATAACGCTTCCCGGGGCGGAAGTGTTATCCTTGAGCCGGAAGGGGGGGGGGGGGTAGCGTATAAAAAGAAATGACATTTTTCATGCGGTTAAGCGGTCGCTTCCCTAGTCGTTGGAGCTGGGGCGCGAGCCGGAATCTGAGCTGAGGCGGGACAGGAGGCGGCGAGAGCAGGCATTGCATTGGCTCCATCCTCTGCCCCGGTCGCATGCTCGATAGACTTGGCAACGCATCCGCAGCTGCCTGGGAAAATCATCGCCCGGGAGTTTGGTCATTAGGTCAGATGCGTTGCCAAATGTCTCGGAGGGGGTGCGCTCCAGGCCAGGTTTGCTGGTGCCCGTCGTGCTACTTTGCGTCCTACTGTTAGAGCCCGCCGTGCTGTACAGCATCGTGCTTCCAGATCTGTCTTCGACTCCCGATCCTACTCCAACTTCGACTCCGACTCCAGCTCCGACGTCTGCGCGGTGCGTCGACCCGACCCGACCGACTTGGCACAACACCGAGTGTCGTGCATGACGGCTGGGCCAGACCTTTGTCACGACGTTCGTTTTTCATCGCCGCAGAGTTGAGCGCCACGTCGGCTCTGACCCCAGTTCCTGGTTCAAGGTCGACTCCGATTCTTAGCTCCAACACCGATGTGGTGACACATACTCGGCCGGCAGCAGGACCTGGCCGTCTTGGGCACTCCGCGCCGTTTCCGAACCAGACCGACACCAACTAGCCACTCTGGCTGCCACCGACGCAACCTTCGATATTTGCTCCGACGGCAGCTCCAATGGGGCACGAATGCAAGAATGGGCGGACACAATTTGCCTCGAGCTATGGAGATTGACATTTTTCCGGTTTGGTTTTATATAATCGCTTCGCTCATTCCGCCGGCCCACGCAGTCTCATGTCTGCCGTTTGCCCGAGGGCCTGGTGTCAATGCGGCGCTTTGGGGGTTCCTGGGGCCGCTTGGGGGGCTCCTGGGGCGCTCGGGGGGGCATTTGGGGGGCCTCCTGGGGCCGCTTGGGGGATTCTTGGGGGCATCCTGAGGGCCTCGTGGGGGCCTCTTGGGGCCTCTTAGGGGCCTCTTGGGGCCTCGTAGGGGCTTCTTAGGACCGAGGGCTCGACATGTTGTTTCGCGTTCCCTCTCTGGGGCCCCTTTGGGGGCGTTCTTGGGGCCCTCTTGGGCCGTCTTGGAGGCTTCTTGGGCCGTCTTCGAGCCCTCTTGGGCCATCTTGGGGCCCTCTTGGGGGCCTCTTGGGCCTTCTTGGGGCGATCTTGGGGGCCTCTTGGGCCGTCTTGGGGCGTCGGGAAGCCGAAAAGGTGGAAGCTCCAACATCTCTCAACAAAAACCCAAGGAAAAGCAATGAATTGTGCCTCCGGGGGCCCTCTTGGGAGTGCTCTTGGAGGCCTCTTGGGGCGTCTGGGGGCTATCTTGGGCGTCTTGGAGCGATCTTGTGGCATGTCGGACCCCTCGTGTACCATCTTGGGGGCCTCTTGGGGACCTCTTGGCCTTACTTGGGGCTCTCGGGGACGTCTCGGAGCCCTGTTGGTGCGCTCCTGGAGCGCTCTGGGGGAGTCTCCCGGGGATCGCCCGGGGTGCTTTTCGTCCGGGGGCCCCCAGGGGCCGCCCCGCGCGCGCGAACTAGAGAATTGTTAACCAGTTACCGGAGATCTTAGCACGCCTCTTGACATTTTTTCGGTTAGGTTTTATTTTGTTGCGTACTTCGTGGACACATAGGCGTCCAAATTGTTACGCTGGAGGTCAGCATGCAGGAAGTTGTTCGCACCATCGACGCCAGCCCCGTCGCTGTCGACCACTCCTACGCCAGCCCCGACGCCGTCGCCAGACCACTCCTACTCCGACACCGTTTACCACTCCCACGCCGTCTCCTACGTTGACTCCGTCAGAGGCTCCATTCACGTCCACAACATGTACTGAGGGCATGTGCGATCCATCCTGTCATCCTTATGCGTGTCCCGGGGGCCTGGCGCAATAGTCCGATAGGCGGCCATCGCTCTGCGCCTTCCCCTTCCACCCTTTCTCCTCTCGCCGCGTCTCCTTCATTGGTGTTTTTTGCAGGCTGCCCAACCCAAAGGCGTGCGCGCCCGGTCCTTCCACCCCCTGCTCGGCAGGGTTCGGGCAGACATTGCTGCGCGCGCCCAGCCAAATCATTTCTAGGTCGCTAGTGTGGAACCCTTTGCTAAAACCGGCTGAAGGTTGGTTTGCACGCGTGCGAGTTCTTCTTCGCCCCTCCCTCCTCTCCCTCTCCGCCGCTTTCTCCCCCCCCCCCTCCGGCGACGCGCCGGCCTCGCGGGAGTTCCCGGCGAGGCCAATTCCGTGACATGTTTTGCGTTGTTTTGCTGGTTGTTTCCCCCGTGTCCCGGCCGCGTGGCCGATAACATGCGTGCGCTGCAGTTTCTTGCCCCTTCCTCTTTCGCCTCCTCCTCTGCCCCCCTGTCCCGTCTTCCTGAGCCCCTTTAGGGGAGTTTGTTTTTGTCGCTAGTTTGCCCATGTTGCTTTCGCTCACGCGTGCCCCGTGGTGCCTGGTCGAAAAAATACGTTGCAGACGACAAGCTAGTGTACATAAGACGTGCGGTACTCGCCGCTCGTCAGGGGAACGCTCAGTTCCTGGGCTGCGTTTCACTGCCCCGCTCTCGTAACACAGAGGCAGAGCAGAGCTGGATGCAGTGGAGAAGCGAATCGTTGACGCTTCGCGAACCCCCACCAGCTGTTTGCAGCCCGTGGTCGCCTCTTCAGCGCAGCCCTGGCCGCCAGCTCTCGTCGGTACCTTGCACATTTGCGCCCCCGTACTGCGTGAGACGGAGACTATGCACACGCGCTGGCTACCGGCAGGAAGCGTGGGTCGGGCGATGCCGTCAGCCATGCACTCGGTGACGCCCGATGTCTGGCCTCGTCCTGGGAGTGGCCCTGCTTTGAGTGGTTCAGCCTTCTGCTGCGCGTGGTCGTCCCCCTTGCAGAGCAGTCTGCGCAGCCCCCGTCAGTTACTTTACATCGTTTTGCCCCCGAACTGCGAGAGTCGGATACGGTGTGCACGCACTGGCTTCGGCTGAAGGTGGCTCGGCCTTGTGAACGCACACCAGTGGTTTCGTCTACTGAGTGGCTTCGACGCGGATCAGCTACCTTGTAGCTTCAGTGAGCCTTGATGAGACAGGCCTCTCTTGCTGCACCATCTTTACTCATGGTACCGCAGTGTGCCTGTGGCTGTCGCTCGCTTTCGCTCTTTCTCACCCCCTTCCGTGGCCGTGGTCTGCCCGGCACTGTGCCCTAGCATGCTGGTTTCGCTTGGCAATGGCCATTCGGGCCCTCGTTCTGCACTGAGCCTCACCGCTTGTCCTGGCCTCTCCTCCGTATGTGGGTCGGCTGGAGCTTGGCGCCGCAAGTGCGACTTCCCCCCCCGTTCCACCGCCGGTGACCGCGCCTCTGTGCCGGTCACCCGCTGACGCTTTCTGCGTCTCAATGAGGGACATTTTGTCCCTGGCATGTGCATGCGCCTCTGCTGCCAGTTTACATCGTGCCGCGCCCCAGACGTTGCGCCCGCTCCCTGGGCTTCTCCTTGGAGCCGCGAACCCCAAAAAAATCCCCACCAGCCCATCCAGAAACGACGCCCCGAATTGCTTCGATCAGGGAAGTGGGCAGCACACAGAGGAGGCCATCATGAGACATCTTGGGACATCTTGAGCCATCTTAGAGTGGGGGCGTGCGTAACCCCGGGGAAATGAGACTCACTTTCCGGCTCAAACAAGGCCCCCCCCACAAGGCGCCCCCAACGGGGCGCCCCCCCCCCCCCCAGCGTCGGCAATCAGTTATTTCCCATCATATCCCTCATCATCATTAACCCATCATTCTCACCATATTCATTCACGGGCGACGTTGGCAGCGGCGAAGCGAGCGACCGCGACCAACCGACGAACTCGACGAACAGACGGCGAACGACCCCGCGGCGACGACGCAGGCGACGACGACGGCGACAAGAACAGCGGCGACGGCAACGAATACGAAGGCGACGCGCCGGCGACTTCGACGACGCGACGTCGGCGACGACGACGGCGACGACGCGGCGACGACAACGGCGACGACGGCGGCCCAGGGCGACTCGGACGACGACGGCGACGGAGGCGCGCCGACTCGCCGACCACGGATGGCGAGGAAAAAAAAGAAAAAACACGACGCCGACGACGACGATGACGACGACGGCGCGACGGCAGCGGCAGCGGCAAAGGGCAGACGGCTCACCGCGCTCCCCGCGCGCGGTGGGACAACAGCAGCGGCGTCTCCCGCGCCGCGCTGCGTTGTCGGGCTGGGCGCGGCATCATGTCGCATAGATCCGAGACGCTTGCGTCCCCTACAGGGGGACATGTTAGGGAATACTAAAAAAATACTCCCGCCTCACCCTTGCCAACATACTCCCCAAGTACTTGTTATTGTTTTACTCGTTGCTCGGAAGCTTTCGATTGTAGTGCGTGCGATGCGTTAAATTTTCGGCAGTGTGATAAGTTATGCTATGTTGTGTTGCGCTACGCCATCATTGGTACTGTTGCGTCGTGCCGTGTCTTTGAATTCACAGATATACTTCGCTATGAATTCCATTGCGTCGTTTCTATTGTGTTGCCATGGCGCGCTATTCTATGCTATGCCATGGCCCCCCAGCAAGGCCCCACGGGATGAATTACGGCAGCTCTTTCCCCAGAGTCTGGATGGGGTCCCAAAGAGGCCGTCTAAGGTCTAGGCGCCAAGAGCCCCCTCAAGGTCTCCAAGGGCAGCGTTGACGGGAAACCAGGGTCACCAAGGGCGCCAGAGCCCCCCCCCTAAGGTCTCCAAGGGCGCCCTCCTGAGGTTCCCAGGGGCGCCAGAGCCATTTGTGCTGCAGCGGCGAGTACGGCCATGACCGTGTACGCAAGTTTGATTTTCTTCATATCATCCATATTTTGTGCGCGCGGCCTCGCGCGCCACTCCATATTAACACCATCAGTTGCTCCGTGGGAGCGCATGGATGGCGCGCCTCTCCACGGCCTGGCGATTGCCCCTTTCCAGATCCCCGGCGCTGGAGTCCACGTGCCTGCCCATGCGAATAGTTCGTCCAGCCAGAATAAGAAACGGAGGTTGGACAAGACAAGCATCAGCCCGAGAATGCTTCAGGATATAGTTCAGATGTCGCCCGTGCCCTTCGTCCTTAGCCCGATCTACAAGCACGTGAACGCTTTCATCGGGGCTGTGCACACAAATGGCAAGTATGATGTTCCTCATGTCGATGCGGTGTATACGGTTGCCAAGCGCATGTTCGACGATTCTGTGTCGTTTCAAATGATGACCAAAACGAGCGAGGCGGAGCTGGCAGGTTCATCTCGCATGAAGACGGTCAAGATCACCAGAAAGTTGGCGGAATTTGCAATTGTATATGACAGACTTCGCCGCCATAGTTTAGAGAAGTCTTTGGTATCCTGCGACAGGGTGAAGCCACTTTACTATATAGAGTGCGAGTTTTACGACGAGAGTCCGATGCCGTTCAAACTCAGAGATTGCAGTTTCAACAACCAGATTGAGCTACTTCAGGACTTCGCTGCAGTGTTGAACCCCAAGTGCGTCAAGGATGGTGTCGTGATTCCGTCGGAGCTCCCAGCGTTCATCCAGCAAAGTCGCAGTGAAGCGTCAATTGCCAAGATGCTCCAAGTTGATTCTCGATATGCATGCTTGTTGAAGGTAGAGAGCGGCGGTGCCAAGCGATACATATTCGTGCATTCCTCTACCCTCAACCACTTGGTAGTAATTGATCGCAACACGGGCGAGGCCACTCGCGGGGCCCTCAGATTGCTCTGGTCAGTGAGTTTGGCGCACAAGCTGCATGAACAACGGGTTCGTCTCGTCGCGACCGACCAGGGTGGGGGTTGCATCAAGTGCGAACGTGGCATTGCAGAACAAGACAGACAAGGCTGGCAGCACCTACACCTGCACTGCGAAGTTCACATCACCAGCTTGGTGCACAAGAACTCGTTCAAGCTTGTCACAGAGAATGTTACTGGGATGGTGAGGTGCGCGCTGTCACTCAAGCTGGCTGGACACACGGGTTCATTTCGACAAGTTCTTCGCGAGGTCATCGGGAGCATGACCCTGTTCAAAGTTGGAGCTCCTCCGCCAGAGGCAGTTTTCTACAGGAGGATGGCGCTCAGGCTGTTGAGCTCATCGGGCTCGCTCGTCATCCAGAAGTTCGTTGCCTTGAACAAGTTTCCGAATGGCGATTGGAGGAATCGATCCAACGTGGAGGTGTATGTACCAGCGTTTCCTGACGGTGTCGACCTCGACGCGTACAAGGCGAAGTTCAAGACATCAGTGACCGAAGGTTTGCTGTTCGTATTCGCGTCCTCTGCTTTTAAGCTGCACCCGCGGGACAAGTGGACGGGTGCCGACGCGTGCATCGATCAATTTTTGTCACAGGAGCTATGTCACGGGCTTCTGACTAAGGCGTACCCCATCTGGGCGAAGAGCATGGGCGCGAAGGCTTCTAGCAATGCATCGGCGGCGATGCGCGCCGCCCCGCACGCCGAAGTACCGCTGCTCATGCTGCCCTCTGGCGATGGTGGAGACGGCGACGGCGAAGCTGGCGAGGGCGAAGATGACCCTGCAAACGTCGGGGATGACAGAGGGGGTGCCGACGGAGATCGACGCGACGAGGACTTGCGCCAGCAGCCAGTGTGCCAGTTCAGGGCAGAGGAAAACGCGAAGGACAGGCAAGTCGGCATCAATTGGGTCTTGAGCAAGCCGATGACACCGCTTATCATCATGAGGTTGACGATGGTTCCACTATCCGACATCATGGGCCGCCTTCTGGACCTGGGGAGTCCAAAATGGGAAAGGGAGCAGCGGGTTCGCGAGTTGGCCTCTGCATCGAATGCTGGACCTCTGGCTGGAAACATTACTACTGGCAGGGACCATCCAATTGTGGTCGCCGCCGAGGGGACGATAGAGGACAAGTTTTTCGAGAAGCTAGAAACGCTACTCACCCAACCTGTCATGTGGTCACTCGTTTTGGAGGAGGAGTGCACGGAGCAGACGAATGCGCTAGCGTTCAAGATGTTATCTCGCGCTGGGTGCTTGGTGGCAGAGCTCGTGCGGGAATTGCATCAGAAGTACCCCTACCGTTTGTTCTTGGTACTGCACCACCCGCACATGGCCGCGACGATCGAGTCGGAGAGCGAGTGCGTCCTCGGCAAGTTCACGAAGCAGTTCCTGCAAGACAACCCCGACCTCAGCGCAGACGACGCCAGGATGCGCCTGCTGTCGATCGCTGCCATGGCGAAGCTGGATATCTCCCACATCGAAGCCCTCCACGCCAGCATTCGGCGCCTCGTGGTCGCTGCGAGCCACCAGACCCACACCATAGAGATCGCTGCCGCCTCGGCGGAGTGGGTTGCCTCCCGCTGCAGGTCGCGGGCGAAAAACTCTGCAGGCCTTGCTCGGACGACCTTCGTGGGCGCAGACAGCGCAGAGCCAGCGGAGGACGATGAGCCTCGCAAGCCTCGGGGAGGCGGCGGCGCCTGGAGAGCTTTCGCTGCCATGAGCGAGCCTGGGGTTTTCAAGGATTTCGCGCAGCTGGCGGTGCAATACCGACAACTCGACGCCGACCAGAAGGAGACGTACATCACGGCTGGACGCGCTGCGACGGCCGCGCACCGAGAGCATCCAGATGTCAGTTCATTCGGGAACAACTCGAAGCAAGAGGCACGACTGATTGCCGCAGAGCGTCGGGCCCAACTCACACTTCAATTGGGCAGCCTTGCGAGTAGCGAGGGCCCGTCGATGGAGGTTGTTGCAGCGAACCAGATCGTCGCCACGCAGGTTGACAGCGCATCTGCGCTGGCTGCTGCTAGATCCGCAACGTACAACACCGGCAGGATGAAGGCCAAGGACTGCAGGGATAAGGTCTCCAAGTTGAAGACCTTCGCGGTGGACGAGGCAGCTCTTCGACTCGCTGTCGGCGACGTCCCTCCTCTCGCAGCTGTCGCTGAAGATCTTCAGCGCATGCCTGAGCGAGCGTGCTCCGACCTGGAGTTCGTCCCCGACATCGGCTCGACGGCTGCGAAGGCCACCTACGCGTCGCAGACGACGCGAAGTTCGGGAGGCGCCTCGAATACGGCAGCTCTGACGGCGAGTTGGCACCGTCGTCACAACATCGTGTGCCATGACGATTGCGAGAGGATTGCAGACCAGCCGAAGGACTTCAACAAGCAGATGCGTTGCTGGAAGTTCGGGCGGTGTATTTGCCACGGCGGGCGGTGTATTTGCAACGGCGAGGGCAAGAAGCTCTACTCTATTCGCAATGCACTGCTACGCGTGATGGAGAAGGCTTTTCCGCGCAAGTCGACACAGTTTCCTTTACTGGTGAATGGGGGTATCTTCGCGGCGATCTTTCCGCCTCTACCTGCCGATCTAGTCGAGCTCGGCGCGGAGCGAGATTGGTTGGAAACCGATGAGTTGCTCGTGGTCCACGTGGGCGCCCTGTACCTGAAGCCCTACAGGCCGACGTACCACAAGATGCGCCTGGAACGGGTTCGCGATGACGGCATTTGGGACTTGCAGGCTTGAGGGAAGGGTGCTTACAGCGCAAGCTTGAGCCTCGGATGAGGTCGACGAGGGCAAGGAGGGGGATGAGGGGCGGGACAAGGGATGAACGGCGGAGGGAGATGGCGGAGGTCGTTGAGGTGGCGAGGGGGAATGGAGGAAGGGGGAGAAGGGGTGAGCGTGGAGGGGGCGGGGAGAATGGTTTGTGGAATTGGAGGGCGAGATGGGACGAGGACACGGCGGGGGAGAATAGCTGGGGTGGGGAGGGGCGATGCCTTGCCAGTCCCTTTCGAGCTACCCCCTGCCCGTCCCCTTTGAGCTACCCCCGCTACCCCTGCCCATCCTGGGGGATGCCTTTACAGTTTCTGGGGTGCGCGGTACGTGGGCCATCCCATCCATTGTTGTTCAGGGTCTCTCTGTGCCCATGCGACGTCTTCGGTTTTGCGTGGGGGGGCATGCTGTTGTAACTAAATGTATGCATGTGTATATATATATATATATATATATATGTATGCATGTATGCCTGTATGTATGTACGGCGGCCTACGGCCTATCCCGCCACAGTTAAAGGTTTCCTGAGTGTTCGTCGGGACATCGCGGGATGCCTCTCGGATGCATCTTGGAGGAAGTGTTGAGGCCCATCGGAAGCCATCTGGGGGCTTCAATGGGGTTGCCCTTGCGCTTCTCGGGAGGGGGGTCTTAGACGCCTTTCGGGGCTCAGTGGGGGAAGGGGGCAGGGCCTTTCGGGCGAAGAGCTCGAGTTGTAGGTTTGCGAGTCCCTTCCTGATGTCTTCTTGGGGCTCTCCTGGGCCGCCCTGGGCGCCTCTCGGGCCGTTGCGGGGTCAGTTTGGGTCGTGTCGGCGCTTTCTGAGGGCCCCCTTTGCTGGGCCGTCTCGGGGCGGTCTCGGGGCCCCAGTGGGGTCGTCCTAAAGCATCGAAAACCAGAAGAGGCGGCAACGTCGAACTCCTTGGACACATTAGGAACATCATTGGCTGTTGTGTTTTAGGCCCTCTGGGGGTCACTTGGAGCGCCCTTGGTGCTGCTTAGGAGCCTCCTGGCCGTATTGGGGCCATCTTGGGCGTCTTGGGGCGCATTTAAGGCATCGCGGGCGCTGCTTTGGCCCCTCAGGGCCCGCTTTGGGGGGGGGTGGGGGGGGGTGGGGGGGGGGGGGTTGCCCTCGCAAATGCAGACTTACGCGGGGCAGCCCGAGACGCCATGGCCCATTGCCCATTGCCCATTGCCCATTGCCCATTGCCCATTGCCCACTGCCCACTGCCCATTGCCCATTGCCCATTGCCCATTGCCCATTGCCCATTGCCCATTGCCCATTGCCCATTGCCGATTGCCCATTGCCCATTGCCCCCATTGCCCATTGTCAATTGCCCGTTGCCCATTGCCCATTGCCCATTGCCCATTGCCCATTGTCCATTGCTCATTGCCCATTGCCCATTGCCCAGTGCCCATTGCCCACTGCCAACTGCCCACTGCCCATTGCAAACTGCCCATTGCCCATTGCCCATTGCCCATTGCCCATTGCCCATTGCATTGCCATTGCCCATTGCCCATTGCCCATTGCCCATTGCCCATTGCCCATTGCCCATTGCCCATTGCCCATTTTGCAGTTGCCCATTGCCCATTGCCCAGCCCAGCCCAGTGCCCAGTGCCCAGTGCCCAGTGCCCAGTGCCCAGTGCCCAGTGCCCAGTGTTCAGTGCCCAGTGCCCAGTGCCCAGTGCCCAGTGCCCAGTGCCCAGTGCCCAGTGCCCATTGCCCAGTGCCCATTGCCCATTGCCCAGTGCCCACTGCCCATTGCACACTCCCAATATTGCACACTCCCCATTGCCCATTCCCCATTGCCCAGTGCCCATGGCCCCTTGCCCATTGCACACTCCCCATTGCCCATTGCCCATTCCCCATTGCCCATTGCCCATTGCCCATTGCCCATTGCCCACTGCCCATTGCCCATGGCCCATGGCTCATGGCTCATGGCCCATGGCCCATGGCCCATGGCCCATGGCCCATTGCCCATTGCCCATTGCCCCTGGCCCATGGCCCATTGCCCATTGCCCATTGCCCATTGCCCATTGCCCATCGCACATCGCACATCGCCCATCGCCCATCGCCCATCGCCCATTGCCCATTGCCCATTGCTCATTGCCCCATTGCCCATCATTGCCCATTGCCCATTGCCCATTGCCCATTGGCCTATTGCCCATTGCCCTTTGCCCATTGCCCATTGCCCATTGCCCATTGCCCATTGCCCATTGCCCCCATTGCCCACTGCCCAATGCCCATTGCCCATTCCCATTGCCCACCCAATTTGCACATTGCACATTGCCCATTGCCCATTGCCCATTGCCCACTGCCCATTGCCCATTGCCCATTGCCCATTGCCCATTGCTCATTGCCCCTTGTCCATTGCCCATTGCCCATTGCCCATTGCCCATTGCCCATTGCCCATTGCCCATTGCCCATTGCCCATTGCCCACTGCCCACTGCCCACTGCCCACTGCCCACTGCCCACTGCCCACTGCCCACTGCCCACTGCCCACTGCCCATTGCACATTGCCCGTTGCCCGTTGCCCGTTGCACACTGCCCATTGCCCATTGCCCATTGCCCATTGCCCATGGCCCATGGCCCATGGCCCATGGCCCATGGCCCATGGCCCATGGCCCATGGCCCATTGCCCATTGCCCATTGCCCATTGCCCATTGCCCAGTCCCCAGTACCCAGTGCCCAGTGCCCAGTGCCCAGTGCCCAGTGCCCAGTGCCCAGTGCCCAGTGCCCAGTGCCCAGTGCCCAGTGCCCAGTGCCCAGTGCCCAGTGCCCAGTGCCCAGTGCCCAGTGCCCAGTGCCCAGTGCCCAGTGCCCAGCGCCCAGTGCCCAGTGCCCAGTGCCCATTGCCCATTGCCCATTGCCCATTGCCCATTGCCCATTGGGCCCATGGCCCCTTGCCCATTGCACACTCCCCATTGCCCATTGCCCATTGCCCATTCCCCATGCCCATTGCCATTGTCCATTGCCCATTGCCCATGGCCCATGGCCCATGGCCCATGGCCCATGGCCCATGGCCCATGGCCCATGGCCTATTGCCCATTGCCCATTGCCCATTGCACATCGCCCATCGCCCATCGCCCATTGCCCATTGCCAATTGCCCATTGCCTATTGCCCATTGCCCATTGCCCATTGCCCATTGCCCATTGCTCAGTGCCCATTGCCCATTGCCCATTGCCCATTGCCCATTGCCCATTGCCTATTGCCTATTGCCCATTGCCCATTGCCCATTGCCCATTGCCCATTGCCCATTGCCCGTTGCCCGTTGCACGTTGCCCGTTGCCCATTGCCCATTGGCCCATTGGCCCATTGCCCAGTGCCCAGTGCCCAGTGCCCAGTGCCCAGTGCCTAGTGCCCAGTGCCCAGTGCCCAGTGCCCAGTGCCCAGTGCCCAGTGCCCAGTGCCCAGTGCCCAGTGCCCATTGCCCATTGCCCATTGCCCATTGCCCATTGCCCATTGCCCATTGCGCATTGCCCATTGCCCGTAGCGAGGAAGCTGTGCATTTTTCAGTGGGGCGCTTCAATTTCCGAGAGTACGCTCCTGCGGCATGCGGCGGCATTTCCCCCGATGTCGTGAGATCTCGCCCGCAATTAGAAGAATTTGGGCACCGTGCCACCGCGCATTTAATGTAATCGCGTTATTCTGCGTCGACCACCATGCGACCTTTTAGGCAAGCCAGCAAATCAATGCTGCGCGCGCATTCCCCCCCCCGTCCCATCCCCCCTCCACGAATGCCTCGTCTGTGTGCGTACATGTAATTTTACATTCATATATGAGTACACCTATATATATATATATATACATATATATATATATATATATATCGTATCCGAAATAGCGGGGAGACAGGGTGGACGTCGTGCGAAGGGGTGATTGATGGGCCACGGGTTGGTTTGAACCGGTGCCGCGCGGCGGCTTTTCGCCGGGGGAATTCTTTTGTTTTGGTCGCCCACCAAGGGGAAAAAAAAACGCGTTTTCCTTTGCGTCGCCCCCCTCCCCGAAGGCTGAGAGCACGTGCATGGTCGAGCGCCAGGTCGCGGAGTTTCTGGGGACCGAGAGGACGTATCATTGCCAGTTTCTCCAGCTGCTGGAGCGGGAGCGGCGCGTGGGCGAGTTGGACCCGCAGTGCGTGTCGGCCAAGATGTTGCCAGATGGGCACGAGTTACTCCTGTGGAAGCCCACTCGACGTAGGCCTGCTCCGCCGTTGCTGGACGGCGACGGCGACGACGACCCCAATGAGTCCGAGCCGTCCGAGGGCGCTGGCGAGGATGAGCAGGGCGAGGGTGAAGAGGAGCTTGTCTTGATTTTATTCGGGCGCAAAGACTTCGGGCGGGGCGCGCGCGGCCACGCTGCGACGCGATTTACGGGCAGACCGTAACAACACACTACGAGTAGGCCGCACGAGCGAACCCAGCGACACAACACTAGGACCTAGGAGTCTGACGCGCACAACGACAACTGAGCGACACACCGCACAGGGTACACGTTATTGGAGGGCGGGGAGAGGGGGCATATAAACGGGCATCGTTTATGGGGCGTGCCAGGGGGGCCCACTACACTACGGCGAATGTCAGCTTCAACGTCTTACCCATCCCATGCCCCCTCCACGCAGCGCATTGCTGCATTGCCCCTGTCTGGTCCCCCCCCCGCGGCATCGCTAGATCGGCCCTCTTGTCGTCTCCGTGGCTGGCCGCGGCGATGACGGGAGAAGCTCTGACCTCGCGAGACGTTGGGGGTGGGGCGCTCGGGGGCCATGCAGCGATGCGCCGCCATGATTGTCAAGCTTGCGCCCCGTCCTGATGAGGAGGGCTCAGACGACAGCGGACACGGCGAAGGAGGTGATGACGATCAACACGATGAGGACAGCGATGCCCCTCCCCCGCCTCCACCTCCACCTCCAGGGGGGGGCGGTGGCGGCACGGCCCCCGACGGTCGGATCCATATGATTTGCGATGACGGTTCGCAGATTAGGTACTACCCAGCAGAGAAACCCTTCTTCGAATTTGTATGCCATGCGCCTGGGCACGGCAAGTGCGTTCTCACTAGGACGGCGAAGCAGGCAGCAAGGGGGGGTCGCAGAGGTCAAGGGCGGCCTCTGGGGCTCGGTGCGGCGTGGCTCTCGAATAGCGGCCACCCAGATCACGCCTCGCACATGACGTATAGGCCAACTGCAGAGCAGCGTTACATTGCGCGCCAGGGTTTCAGGGCTCGGCACGGCGCCCTTTTCACTGCGCTAGAGGAGAAGGAGCGAGATCGCAGGGACGGCGAAGCGTCCGAGCCTTCCGACATCAATTAGGCAGCGCAAGCCTTGCTTTCAGGAGCTGAACAGCTTGTGTAAGGATATGTGCACGTTGGCTGGAAGAGAAAACGCAGCGTTTCGTTGAGCTGTGTCGTTCACCAGAAGTGCGCTACGCATCACCAGGGAGACGACGGTGATACTGCTGAGGGCTTGCGGGATAGAGCGGAGGGGAACAAATTGATTGGAAGAAGGATGATGAGGATGGTGGCACGGATGAGGATAGGAATGGTGAAAGGATGAGGGTAGCGATAAATACGAGGATTAGGACTAGGAGAGAGCAAAGGATGATACGGCTGAGCATGAGGATGAGGACTAGGGGTCACAGGGGTCGTAGTTATGGCCCGAGGTACGCATGAACATATGGTTTCTCGGTCCGTCCTTCAAGATACATGTGATGATATCGACGCGGCCGTGTTCCATATTTCAGCGGTCGCCCAGGGAAGTCAAGCGAATTTGCCCTGCCAGATCGAAACGTGTCGGTCCTGCTTTGGAACCCATGGGTTTAGATGTATTTATGTGTTTGGAACTTGTGCGCGTTGTCTTCGAAGCAACCCCAGCCTTCTGATTAGGGTTCCCCGAGGTTGGCGGCTACGCTGATGGCCTCCGTGCTCTTGGGAACACCTGCCGCTTCGTGCGGGATTCCCGCGTTGACGTTATTGTCCGCAGACGCCTTGACAGTGGGGATCCGGAACCCATGACACCCCCAATCGGCAGTCGATTGAACGTTGCGTTTACCGACGCCCCAACAGTAAACGCACCCGTGACTAAGTGACTAAGTGAGTTGCGCGCGATTGCGATCGAAGCCGAATGGGGTGTCTGCCAGGAGTTTGCTAGACGACTGGAGCCCAGGGCCTGGCATGGACAATTCACGCATTCTTGGCTGCTCACCTTGGGGTTCTACACGCACCCGTGGATATATTGAGGACTTTTGGGGTGCGGCCAGAAGCCTGGGCATGCCCGCCACTGTGCCGTTCCTAATGCGCGCGCCCTTCACTGGGCCTCAGAGGAACCGCCCTCCAGCGGGCCCCAGGGGCGATGCCTTCAGGGTAGTTGGTTGCCACACGCGGCGCGCCAGCGGGTTGCGCATGGACTGCCGAGAGGCCCCGAACCATGCAGTCATGGCCCTCTTGGGTGTCTTGGGAGTCAGGCCTTTCAAATGTGTTTCTGGGTTAGGCGTGGTCGGGTATGCGGAAGGGGGTTGAGCATTTCGGATCACCATGCCCTGACTCTTGCATTCGTTGCACAATTTGCGCTCCGCGCGCCTTTCGGGGAATCGGTGAGAAGGCAGCGGCAGAGGGGCGAGATCCGACCTGGCTGCGTTGCCCGCCTGGCCGCGCCGCCAAGCGGCGCGGCCAGGCGGCAAGTCGGACCCCGCGCCTCGCCGACGCGGCCCTCTCTCTCGAGGCCACACCCCGCGCTTCGCGGACCTTCGGCATTCCGACCCCACACCACCAGAACCTCCTGCATTGCATTGCGTTGTCTGGCGTTGCTTGGCTTTGCATTGCTTTGCATTGCCTCGCATAGGCTTGCACTGTGCACAATGCTTGGCGTTGCCAGGCGTTGATCGGCCATGCTAGGCAGATCACTGCAATGCTTGGAGCTATTGGGTTTCACTTGGCGCTGCTTTGCGTTGACTGGCGTTGCACCGCGTTGTCTTGCGTTGTTCGGAATTGCGCGGCATTGCGCCGCATTGGCTTGCAGTGCATGGCGTTGTTGCGCATTGCTCGGCGTTGTCTGGCTTTGCGCTGCGGTGCTCGGCGTTGTCTGGCGTTGTTCGCATTTGTGCGGCATTTGTTTGCATCGATGTGGGTGGCTTCGCGCGTTGTGTTTGCGCGGCATTTCTGAAGCCGCGTCTGCGTCGGGCTTCTGGTTGGAGGGCGCGAGCTGTGGACCTCCGCCCTGGAGTTCTATAGTTACTAAGGGCTGCGTCTGGGCGCGCCGCGCGCCCGATCGCGCGCGCCGCGCCGCGCCCCCTCCTGGTCGCGACGCGCCAACCTCCATACCAGTCGAACATGACGAGGATGTCAACGAATTAGAACTGCCACGCTCTGACGCGGCGCTCACTTCGAATCCAACCAACGCCCACTTCATAGCGTGAGGACACGCGGGTTCGCCATCATCAAGATATGGCTTTGTTGTCACATGTCGGGCGCCGTCGGTGGAGTATCGCAGAGAAGCCTTTGGTGAAAACTAGCGCCGCCGCGTCGCCGACGCACAAAAGGACGGGGTCGTGGCAGGCGCGAACGACCCCTTACTGAGTAGGCGGGGCGCGCGCGGCAGTAATTATTCCTCGCGTACGCGCGCCCTCCACATTTTCATTGCGCTGGGCGGGGCAATTTCAGCGTCACGCATGGCATGTCTGAATTTCCAAGTAGGGCGAGCCGAGCTTTTCCACCGAATGGCGCATGCATGTCGAGCTTAGATCCCCTTCGGGGACGATGGCGGTTCTTCGCGAAGGGTCGCGAGGGCTTCGGGTTAGCCGCGCTGGCGGGGGATGTGCGCGCGTTTCTCATGTACGTTCGTTTTTTGTTTTTTTTTTTCCCCCCCGAAGTGGGCTTCTCATGGCGACGTGTCCACCACCATGTCAGAATTGGGATTGCGTCGCGAGGGGTTCACTCAGTGGTTCCCCATGGCGAAGCCCGATGGGGGATCTCGGGCGGCGCTTCTCTGCGGATTTCAACGTACCTCGTGCGAGATGTGTCTAGGGCGGCCTTTGTGGTTCTGTATGGTGGTGGCGCGCGCGGGTGACTGGGCGCGGGGGGAGGGGGGGGGAGGGGGGTCGAGGCCCGCCCGCAGCGAGCTCTCCACGTGCGTGCGCCGCGCGGATGGGCTGTGACCCGCAGCCTAAGGGGAACGACCATCTGAGTTTAGGGATGAGTTTCGCACGCGGGTGCGGCCCACCAAAATGATTCCCCTAGTTTGGTCCGCGATGGCTCGCGGGCTCGCCTCTGCATGGCCTGGGGCGGCAGCATCGCATTTGCTTATGACGTGCGTGGCGCGACGGCCCGACGCGCGCATCCTTCCAGCGGGCTCCGCGCGGGCGGGACGTGCCCCGAGCCGCGTGCAAGCGCGGGGCAGTTGGCAAGTATGGTTTTGGAACTGCATGGCGACGTGCACCGCAGCTTCTCTTCAGTCGTGGATATTGGCGGCGGTTGAGGTATAGGGGAGTAATGATCACTTCTGCGCGATTTCAAAGCTGCACCGGCGCGCTGTGCGACGAGCGCGAGGTGCGCCCTGTGCGCCAGCGGGGGTTCGGGCGCCGTCGAGCCCAGCCCGACGCGCGCCATCTTTACGCGGGCACGCGCGGGGCGAGAGCACTTGAAGGGCGCGGGCGGCTGGCGCGCTTGGGGCTTGGGTTTGAGGTTCGACGGCCTGGGGCCTGCAGCTTCAGCTCGCTGCGCGCGGGCGTCTGGCGCGCGGCGCATTCCTCGGGCGCGCGGCGACCGCCCGACGAGCGCGCCCGCGCGCGCGGGCCGCTGCACGCGCGGCGCATGCCGCGGCCGACGGCCACCCAGAACACCCGCATCGCAACTACGGCGCATTCGAAGGCTGCCAGAGCGATGGTCGAAACGAGTATACGTCGGCCGAGGGGTGGCCGAAACATACCCATCGCGAGCACGCGTCGACCGCAGGGCGGCCGAAACATACTCATCGCGAGTATGCGTCGGCCGCAGGGCGGCCGAAAAATACACATCGCGAGTATGCGTCGGGCTACGGCAGCCCGACACATTCTCGTCGCGACTATTTTTCAGTGACCACGTTTTCGGGGTATCAGTTTTTGATTATTTTTTGAGTATGTCGAAAATGGAATGAATTTCGACGTCGCGAAAAAAGTATGAAATCATTTTTTCTTACCAAAATACTTGAAAAATACTTCAAAAATACTTCGCCACGCGAGCTCGAAAATTGAAATACTTAAAAAATACTTCGCCACGCGAGCTCGAAAATCGAAATACTTAAAAAATACTTCGCCACGCGAGCTCGAAAATCAAAATACTTGAAAAATACTTCGCCACGCGACCCCGAAAATCGAAATACTTTAAAAATACTCCGCCACGGGAGCTCGAACATCAAAGTACTTGAAAAATACTTCGCCACGCGAGCTCGAACATCGAAATACTTCAAACATACTTCGCCGCGCGAGCTCGAACACCGAAATACTTACGCATGGTTTGTATTCAGCAGCTAGCGACGGCCTGCCGCGCGGGCGATCCACGCGATTTGCGCGCTCAGTTCGCAGCGCGCGAGGCGACCTAGCAACCTGGCGCACTCGCATGCTCATAGGCCCGCCGATAGGGCGATGCACACTAATTAGGAGTTCAGCTGCTCGCTTTTCGGACCATCCTGAATACGTTCGGGGCCTATTGGGTACTAGAGCACGGGGCTGACATGCGTCTGAATCTTCCCAATCTACAGGGGGGGGGGGGGCGTCCACCGTTTTTCTGGTTTCGGAATAATGCTGTATAAATTCTGTATGGTATCCCATGTGCCCTGCGAAGGGTACTGCCGCATCCAGGTCCGCGGCGATGCCCGCTGTTTACATTTGCTCACGCGCGTTGCATTAAAATCTCAACGCGCTGATATGCGGCGAGATGTGCGACGGGCGCGCGCATCGCTCGTCTGCCATGGCGGGGCGCAGCGGCCTTCCCCGAGGTGGGCCGTTGCCGCTCGCGGGTCGATCGGCGGCGCGCCAGCGCGCGCGGGGCGTTTCCAATGGCCCATGGCCCATTGCCCATCGACCATCGCCCATCGCCAATCGCCCATTGCCCATTGCCCATTGCCCATTGCTCATTGCCCATTGCCCATTGCCCATTGCCCATTGCCCATTGCCCATTGCCCATTGCCCATTGCCCATCGCCCATTGCCCATTGCCCATTGCCCATTGCCCATTGCCCATTGCCCATTGCCCATTGCCCATTGCCAATTGCCCATTGCCCATTGCCCATTTCCCATTGCCCATTGCCCATTGCCCACTGCCCACTGCCCATTGCCCATTGCCCATTGCCCATGGCCCATGGCCCATGGCCCATGGCCCATGGCCCATGGCCCATGGCCCAGGGCCCAGGGCCCAGGGCCCATTGCCCATTGCCCATTGCCCATTGCCCATTGCCCATTGCCCATTGCCCATCGCCCATTGCCCACTGTCCATCGCCCATTGCCCACTGCCCGCTGCCCACTGCCCACTGCCAACTGCCCACTGCCCATTGCGCACTGCCCACTGCCCACTGCCCACTGCCCATTGCCAATTGCCCATTGCCCATTGCCCATTGCCCATTGCCCATTGCCCATTGCCCATTGCCCATTGCCCATTGCCCATTGCCCATTGCCCCAGTCCCCAGTCCCCAGTCCCCAGTCCCAGTGCCCAGTGCCCAGTGCCCAGTGCCCAGTGCCCAGTGCCCAGTGCCCAGTGCCCAGTGCCCAGTGCCCAGTGCCCAGTGCCCAGTGCCCAGTGCCCAGTGCCCAGTGCCCAGTGCCCAGTGCCCAGTGCCCAGTGCCCAGTGCCCAGTGCCCAGTGCCCAGTGCGCCCAGCCCAGCCCAGCCCAGCCCAGTGCCCATTGCCCATGCCCATTGCCCATTGCCCATTGCCCATTGCCCATTGCCCATTGCCCATTGCCCATTGCCCATTGCCCATTGCCCATTGCCCATTGCCCATTGCCCATTGCCCATTGCCCATTGCCCATTGCCCATTGCCCATTGCCCATTGCCCATGGCCCATGGCCCATGGCCCATGGCCCATGGCCCATGGCCCACCCCATGGCCCATGCCCAGTGCCCATGCCCCATTGCCCATTGCCCATGCCCATGCCCATGCCCATGCCCAGCGCCCAGCGCCCATTGCCCAGTGCCCATTGCCCATTGCCCATTGCCCATTGCCCATTGCCCATTGCCCATTGCCCATTGCCCATGGCCCATTGCCCATTGCTGCCCATTGCCCATTGCCCATTGCCCATTGCCCATTGCCCATTGCCCATTCCCATTGCCCATTGCCCATTGCCCATGGCCCATGGCCCATTGCCCATTGCCCATTGCCCATGGCCCATGCCCTATTGCCCATTGCCCATTGCCCATGCCCAGTGCCCAGTGCCCAGCCCAGCCCAGAGCCCAGTGCCCAGTGCCCAGTGCCCAGTGCCCAGTGCCCAGTGCACAGTGCACGTTGCCCAGTGCCCAGTGCCCATTGCCCAGTGCCCAGTGTTCAGTGCCCAGTGCCCAGTGCCCATTGCCCATTGCCCATTGCCCTTTGCACGCTGCCCATTGCACACTCCCCATTGCCCATTGCCCATTCCCCATTGCCCATTGTCCATTCTCATTAATTGCCCATTGCCCATTGCCCATGGCCCATGGCCCATGGCCCATGGCCCATCGCCCATCGCCCATCGCCCATTGCCCATTGCCCATTGCTCATTGCCCATTGCCCATTGCCCATTGCCAATTGTCCATTGCCCATTGCCCATTGCCCATTGCCCATTGCCCATTGCCCATTGCCCATTGCCCATTGCCCATTGCCCATTGCCCATTGCCCATTGCCCACTGCCCGCTGCCCATTGCCCATTGCCCATTGCCCATTGCCCATTGCCCATTGCCCATTAATTTGGGCCTGTGGTTTCCTGTCGTAAATTGGAATGAAGTGTCTGGCGGAAGCCGCTATTACGGTAGGCCCCAGAAGTTATGCGGGAGCGCCCTCCCCGCGGGCGCCAGAAGGCCCGCGGCGAGTGGGGCTCGGGGGTGGGGGGGGGGAGGCGGAGTAGGGAGGAGGAGGAGGAGGGAGGGTAGGCTTTTGCTTTACCGCAGCCGCGGGGCCCGTGGGTTCAGACCTGCCCGCCGTGGCTTTCCCTTATGAACGCGCCAACGTTCGAGCCGCCGCCAAATCTTATCCGTCGCCCCCGCGGCCCCGATGGCGCCGCTCCTCGTATGCAGCGCCCTCCTGTTGTGCAAATCACTGTTGTTTTTTTTCTCAGCAGCCTCCGCCGCCCTCGTGCCCGCACCCCAATGTGGCGCGGGGGCCGCGCCCGCCATCAGGCCCCCCGCCCAGAGCCCCAGGCGCGGCTCCCGACCCCGCAAATCCTCCGGCCACCGGAGCGACCGAGGCAGCCGCTGAGGCCGCAGATGGGCGCCCTGAGGCGGTGGGCGAACCTATTGCAAAGCGCCCGCGCCTTGCAGGGGAGGAGCTCATTGTGGGTTTTTGGGGCCCGCCCAACCACGCTCCATCCCACACCAGCAGCGGAGACAACAGCATGGAGTGGTACGAAGAGGTGCGGCCTTTCCACCTCGAGTGGGAGCGGTTGGCCTTGGAAACGCTCGCGATGTATGAACGCGCGCGACGAGCTTGGCGCGAACTTGGCCAGGCAATGGCTGCCGCGGGCTACGAGGATGCCTGGAAGCAGAGCTCCTAGTATTACCGCGAGTACTGGCAATGGCACCTGGAACAGGCGGGGGCGGCCCTGCACCACGTAGCCCGTTAGCGGCCCGCGCGCCGAGCATGGGCCCATGAGCTCTGCTCGGCGCGTGGGCCTTCTCAAAAGTTAGCGCCTTCCACTCTTTGTGGAGCAGCGCATCGTCGACGAGTTCGGCGAAGTTTGGATCAACGCCCCCGTCCGGGGAGGCGGCGGCGAGCAGGGCCCCGTGGAGGGTAGCTAACGAGGACCCTCGAGCCCTGCGAATGGTGCCCACGGAGGGGGTGGACGGAGGAGGAGGAGGAGGGCGGAAGAGGAGAAGGAGGAGGAGAAGGGATAATGTTAACTTGGCTGCGGCATTCTCGACGCCCCGCGCACCCCCGCCAGCCCCCCCTGGAAGGGTGCTCAGCCGAGTTGCTTTCATCGGGGCAGGGTGTGAGAGTCATTGTAAGAGTACGCGCAGGAGTAAGAGTAGGAGTAGGAGTAGGAGTAATAATAAGAGTAAGAGTAAGAGTAAGAGTAAGCAGCGTAGTATGCGTGATATTAAGAGTCGTAGCAGAGCATGAATAAGACTTAGATTTAGATGGTTTTCAGACACGCTGGAAGCATGTTGGAGCCATCATGCACGCATCTTGGGGCCATCCTGAAACGCGTTGTCGGTGCTCTATCGGAGGCGCACTGGGGGGAAGCATTCGAACCTCCTTGGGCCCTTCGGGTCTTCTGGAGCCCTCGTGAGGCTATCTTAGAGGACCTTGCTCGGACGGGGAGGGGGTCAGTTAGCTGTGCCCCCCATCCACGCACTGGGCCTTTACAACAACCGCTTGAGGTAGTCGTGGTGCGCCGTTCAGGCGCTCTTGGAGCCATCTTGGCGCTCCCTGGGGTGTATATTTGGGCATCGCTTGCCCCCCCCGCCCATGCAGCCCCTCCTGATTCCACCGTTCCTCCTCGTCCTCCCCTTCCTCAGCATTGTCGTCATCATAGCCACCCTCACCCTTATCACCATTATCATCGTCATCTCAGTCCCCATCGCCATCATCTTCATAATCGCCTTCATAGCCTCCATCAGCATCAACCTCGCCATTATCATCACCACCGTCACCTTCATACTCGTCATATCCGTCATCATCCCCAATGTCATTATAATCGTCATCGTCACTGTCATCTTCAC
Source organism: Prorocentrum cordatum (assembly GCA_963575745.1). Lineage (NCBI taxonomy): Eukaryota > Dinophyceae > Prorocentrales > Prorocentraceae > Prorocentrum > Prorocentrum cordatum. The sequence goes on along the minus strand of CAUYUJ010019372.1, from coordinate 8,502 downwards.
TATTGCCACCACCATCGCCACCGTCATCACCCCCCACCCCTCCATCCTGCCACCTCTTCCCCCCCTCTCCCCCTGTCCTCTACGCCCCCCCCTCGCCGTCCTTTTCTCGCGTCCTCTGCTTCCTCAACCCTCCTTATCCTACTCCGTCCTCGTCCGCTCTGCGTCTTCATCTGTCTTCCTCCCTTTCTTATCCTCCTCTGCATGCCCCCCCCCCCTCCTACCCCTCCTTCCCCCCTCCCATACCTTCCCCCTCCTTCTCCCCATCCTCCCCCCTCATCCTCTTGACGCCAACTTGTATATGCTGCAATTGTGGGTCGAGCGGCTACTTGTAGTTAGGTTTGTTCCCCAGTTTTGAGTTGCAATCGTGTCAGCCCCTCCCCCGCCCGACCAAATGTCCAAGCGCGACGGCAGCCATTCAGCCCCCAAGGGAAAGGCAAAGCGGCAGAAGCAGGTTATCATCTGCGTAGGCTGCGATTGCAACAGCGAGGACGCTTCAACCCAACCCCCTCACGGGCGCCCCTAAACATCTTCAGCCGCATTGGAGGATTGGTAGGGGAGGGTGTACTCGGAAATGAGGATAGGGAGGAGGAGGAGTTATAAGGGTGACTGTGAGCACGGGTAAAAACTGTGGCGGGGTAAAGAGGATATACGGTAGGAGGAGGATAGGCAGAAGAAACAACCTGAGAGGTGGAGGCGGAGGGTGATATGGGGAGGGTGGAGGGCCACGACAAGGGACGAGTAGGAAGAAGACGCGGCTGAGGGGGGAGGAGGAGGAGTCACGCGTTTGTTTTGCGTTCCTTTCCCAGGAGCACGAATGGTCACCCACGGGCGCCGAAGATCAGGCATCGGCCCAGCTCCTGTGCGGGAAATGCTACAAGAAGGCAGATACGCACTTGTCCAGCTGCATGTCGATGTCGCAGGTTGTCGCTATGCTGCAGAATGATGATGACTTCAAGCGCGGCTTCAAAGAGTCCGATGACGAGGCGAAGCTCAACCCAGCCGAGCGAAGCTTTGCACCCGAGGATGTGAGCGACACGCACTTCTTCGAGATGGTGGATTACCGCGAGTTCTTGAAGTTGAATGAAGGCGAGGTCAAATCTCTGTGTAAGGCGACGCCGAAGAAACTGAAGCTCCACGAGATCGAGGGCACGAACGAGGTTGGCGATCAGGAGACGCAGTACCTCATGATCGACGACATCGGCGGCCCCAGGACCGCTCAGTACCGACGCACGCGCATCAGCGTTGGCAGGATGGTTTCGAGGCGCCTCGGGATGCTCTTCCACGAGGACCACACGATAAGTAAGCATGGTGGGAGCGCTGGGAGCGCTCTGCCAAGCGCGACTATGACTTCGGGGGCCCTGGAGGGGGCTCCGAAGAGGCCGCGTGGCACCAGATGGTGCACGACGAGGGGGCGCGTGAGGGGGAGGTGTCGGCGACGGGAGTGCTTGATCTGTCACGTGCGCTTGAGCATGTAACCATGAATGTTCTCTGAGTGGTTGCCCCTCTTTGCGGTTTCCCTCAGCAGCTAGCCAAGCTTCTCATCAGCATCTGCACATCCACTAGGCTGGTTGCTTTTCGAGGGGTCCTAGCTAAGAAGTCGCTTCAAACGTTCTCGGCCGTCGTGGCTGGGTCGATCGGTGGCACCAGGGCGCTCAAGATGGTTGTGCTGCAGGTCACCGATGCTATACATCAAGCCTGGGGGGCTCGCCTCCAGATGAAACTGTTTGTCGATGATCTTAGTATCCAGGTCCGAGGAGCCTTGCAATGTCTCACTGTTCTGCAGGCTGCTGTCACCTTCTATATTCGTGAGATTGAAGGCACCTGGCGCATCCCTGTCTCCCGTGGTGCCCGCGGCAAAGGGTACATCCTCGTCGCCGCGGCCTCGGCTCGAAAACGCTGCGCTGCCTGGGCCAAGGACTTGGGTCTTGCCATCACCAATACCAGCTCCCAGCTGGGAGTGGATAGCGCTGGGGGCGCCGTGGTTCGCAAAAGAAAGAACATGCAGAAGCGATTTAAATATGCATGCCAGCGCAAGTCTAAATTAAAAACCCTCTCGAAGCAAGGGGCCCGCCTCGCCAGGGTTGTCCGCCAAGGTGTGATCCCGTCCGTGACCTACGGGTCCAGCTGTTTAGGCGTCTCGCCTGTCTCCCTGAACAGAATGCGGGTCATGGTCTCGGGCAGCCTCGGCGGTAGTGCGGTTGGTCGAGACAGAGTCCTCCGACTCTGGACGCATCAAGTTGATCCTGTGGTCGAGGGCTCGCAGAAGCCGCTTTGCATGTGGGCCTCGCAGGCCTGGAAAGGTGTGCATGAGGTAGATATGGCCAGGGCCTGGCGCAGGGAAATGTCTCGTGAAGCGACTAGACGGAGTCAACCGCTAGATCGTCCCTGGAGCCAAGTTCGTGGGCCTGCGTCTGCTTGTAATCTTACGCTGCAGCGGCTGGGCTGGTCCTGGCCCAGCTGGCACACCATTCGCCTTCGCACTGGTGAACTTTTTGATATGCGCCGATCGGCGCCCAGCACGTTGCGCAAGTATATCTATCTTCGTTTGGAGGATCAAGAGCTCACCGACTGGGCCACGCAGCGAGGCATGCCGTTTCGAAAGCCCTTCCTTGAGCCTTGTCGTGTGGCCGTCAGGTCAAAAAAGAAGAAGGGCCAGAAGCAGTCGGCAATGCTAGCTTTCCTGGGTGGCGATTTTTGGACGCAAGATAAGGTTTGGAGAGCCGGCCACTCGGAAGATCGAAGTTGCCAAAAATGCGGACACGCCATCGGTAACCAGCACCATAGATTCTGTAAATGTCCAGCATTTCAGGAGCAGCGCCAGGCTGCAGGTGAATCTTATCCAGATATAATCCACCGTGCTTCCTCCTCGAGCTCCTTCTCGCACCTCTTCTTCAGGGCTCTCACGCCTCACCCACTGCGGGACCCCTTCCAGGACGTCACGCCCAGCATTGAGACCCTGGACCCCGAGTACGGGGACGATCTCCTTCTCTCGGGCCTGGCCTACTCGGATGGGTCGGGGGTCGGGGTCCCTGGGCTGAAAGCGTTCGGTTGGGGCTTCTGCTTTGTAGATCAGCATGGTAACGTACGCAAAGCAATGCACGGCACGGTTCCAGGTGTTAGGCAGGCACAGAGTGTGCTTAGGGCAGAATTGTATGGCTTCCTGAACGTTCTTCGGCACGGCACGGCCCCTCTTCAGGTAGGGATCGATAATTCTACCGTCGTTCGGGGCTGCAGGCGAGGCCCAGTCTGGTGCCGCCAAGCCAGGCGACCGCATGCCGATTTATGGCACATGATTTGGAATGCGATTGAAGACTCGTACTCGGGGGAGGGGGACCTCGTCGTCGTCAAGGTCAAAGCGCATTCCAAAAGGGCTCGCGCCCAGCAGCTCGAGGGACTCGAGCTCTGTCACTACCTCGGTAATCAATGCGCCGACCTTCAGGCGAAGGAGGGCGCCAAGCTAGACGCCATCCCGCCACGTGTCCGTGACACGTGGGTGTCTAGGTCTAAAGAAGTAAGTGCTGTTCTCGGGCTTGTCGGAGACATGACTTGTAATATAGGCACGTTTGATGACACCGCTGGCCGTCTGCAGAATGCCTCCCAGGCCCCTGGCCCTCGGCCGTGCCGTGCGGTGCTGCCTCCTCCGGAGTCTCGTCACGTCCTGGAGTGGGATCGAGGGTCTTGGAGGTGTGTGAATTGCGCCAGACGGGCCCACAGCGATAAGGCCAAGCTGGTGTTGTCTCGTAAGTTCTGTGGGAAGGGCTTCTCCTCCCACGGAAAGTGGAAGGAAAAAGCTCGTGTCGACGGGGCTCCTTTGCAGGGGCCAAGGCGACATAAGCTGTCTCAAATAGGCCACTACACTTTCTGTCGTGAGTGCGGCGCCTTTTTGAGCGCCAGGGCTTGTGGTCTGCTCACAGGATGTCCGAAGGACCCGAGGGATCACAACGCCAAAACTCGGCGAAATCGATTGCTGGCAGGTAAGCATCCTTATAAGAATGAAAGGCTGCCTGGAGAGGTGGTCGCGCTGTCGAGGACCGAGGAATTGGAGCTCCTTGAGTCGATTGGGATTGCTGCCAGAGCTTCTTCCTCCGCCGCTGGAAACGGCGTCGAGGCCCAGTTTTCCTCCGCCGCCTCAGGCAGCGCGGAGGTCTAGCCAGGACTGTCGCAGGTGGACGCGAGGTGCTCGCCCACGCTGTGCTCGCGGGAAAAAAGTAAACATGGTGAGCTACTGCATGATCATGCGGTTCGAGGGATGGTCGACGATGTGAAGATACCTCCGTCTGGGAAGAAGAGAAATCCAGAGCAGGGTATGGATTGGCTCCAGCGGGTGCCCAAGCTGTCCAAGGCGCCAGCTTTCAAGGATGAGGCCCCCGCCGACGACACTGACATGGATGCCGAGGACGAGGCTGACGGCCCTGCCGCATCGGATCGGCGGCCAGGCCGAGGCGGCTTTCAGGGCGGCTCTGCGAGGGCCGCGGCTTCGGGCAGGGGCGAGCTCCGCTCGCGGGAGGCTTCGCCAGGGTCCGCCGCGAAGGGCACCAGCTACAACAACTCCCCGAGGCCGTCGCCGTCCCCGACGCCAGGTGTGCGACGGCCTGGCTTGTCCATTTCCCAGGGCGGCGTCGGCTCGTCAGTCGCGGGCTCCACCGCGGACCCAGCTGTCCAGGCGATCTCAGACGACGACGGCGAGAAGGGCGAGGGTGCCTTGGCAGACGCCGACGCGGCCTCCAACGGCGACAGTGGCGATGGCGAGAAAGGCAGCGGCGATGACGGGCCAGGTCTGGACGACGACGGCCGTGCCACTGCTACCTCTTTCGACGCGTGCCCCAAGGACACAAAAGGCAAAGCTATGTACTGGGAGGAAATGAACGACCTCACAGCGTGGCTGGAGGACAAGCCTCTGGGGAAGGAGTACAACCAGGCCAAGAGGCTCCTGCGGAAGATCAGCAACAAGAAGGAGTTTGAGCACGAGCACAAGATGCTCAATCGGCACATGCAGCTGGTGGATGATGCGAAGTACGTCAGCGTTGCCAACATCAGCGAGGCGAGCGAAGATAAAATGACAAAGGTCTCTGAAAGGCTGAAGGGCGCCAGGGCCGTCTTCCCGAACAAACTGCAAATGGTTGTGCTCGAGAGGCGTCTCACCAGGAAGCTCAGTGGCGCGATCGAGCGCATGTCAACTGATGATGCGAAGCAAATCTACGACCTTGTCAAGCCGTGCGGCCATGCCGAAAAGACGGAGTTCGACCCCTTGGATCCGACGGTGTCCTCGCTTTCCTCTTGCAGCCGCCTTGCTTTCAACAAAGACTTCTTCGTGAAGGGCATCGTCACCCCTCTTCTCGACAACGATGGTTCCAATCAGCAGCGCCTGAAGGTAATGGCAAACTACGTCAGTATCACCATCAAGCTCGACCCGAGGAGCTCCGCTATTCCAGAGAGGTACAGCAATGACTTCTTCGCGCTGCTTACGGCCCTGAAGGTGATGCATTGCGCGCTCCACCGCGAGGGCATCGAGATCTTGTCGAGCTTCGTCGGCGAGTCCATCGCGGAGCTCGACGAAATGGCAGCTTCCAAGGCTAACTCGGATGACATTGCACAGGTCCTCCATGCATCAATCTACGATTCGGCATTCTATTCCTCGGAGCTGGAGGACTTCAAGCGCTACCAGAAGACAGCATCCAAGTACCTCGAGGACGCCAACGAAACCATCACCAGCTTGGCGGATATTGCATCGCGCCCTGGCGACGTGCTGCTCGCGAGCTTTGGCGAGGTAAAGCCCGTCCTCCTACACGCGTTCCAAGAGTTTCCGAAGTGGAACGTGTCGTTCCGACCTGGCTACATGACGCCCGTCGCGCAGCTGATGACGAATACTACTTTGCAGCTCTTCTGTGATTACGAGCAGTCCAGGCCCCACCCCTCGAAGACGTGCGCGTCGGCCAGTACGGACGACATTAAGCAGCTCGTTGAGCAGGCGGCTGCATGCTTCCCTTTGGACGATGACCTGCAGACCAAGCCTGCCCAACTCCACTCCTGGGGGCAGACGCAGATTTTCGATCAGAAGCTCAGCGCCTTGGACAACGCGCTGAGCTCTATCAAAGCTTCGGACGACGTCACTTCTGAGCAGTGCGCGGCCTTGAAAGTGGCGTGCGAGAACTTCAGTGGCATGGAGCCTACTCCGCTGGTGCGCGAGGCGGCCGAACTGGTGCACATGGGCATCGCCGCCAGCGTGACGGGCCATCTGTTGCAGGACGACCCCGATGAGGCACAGCAGCGCTTCATCAATGAGGGGATGCTGGCGATGACGTCGTTGCAGCCTGTCGTCATCCGCCATGGGGCCCCCCACAAGAACATTCACGATGCGACCTACAACATCATCAGGTACTACCAGAGCGCTCAGGCCAAAGCAGGCGCGGTGATGAAGCTCGGCTCTGACGACGTGGAGCGCTCGCAGCACGCTGACGCAGAGCAGTGCTGCAAGGACATCTTCGGCGCCATCGACGGGTACGACAAGTTCTGGGACCAGTACAAGGGCTTCAACCCCAACAAGATCCCCGAGCAGTTCAATCTGATGGCGATCAAGGTTGAGGGCTGGAAGAAGACGGCGAAGGTGCTGAGCGGGCTGGTGGTAGATGACTGCAAGTTGAATACGAACAAGACCATCGACGCCGTTCAAGAGTGTGCTGGCGGCGCCCTGGAGGGCAAGAGCTGGACAGATGGGCTCCAGGCGTCGGCGAAGATCGATGCGGCCCTCAAGCACTTCAGCAGCACGCTGTGCTCGTTCGACATGAAGGCGGGCAAGGCGAAGGTGAAGGCGATGGAGAAGGCCCTGCCCAGCCTCAGCGTTCGACCAACCCTCCCTCCACCGCCGTCGTCGTCGCCCTCGGCCTTTGCCGTCGTCGTCGACGTCGTGGTCATCGTCGTCGTCGTGGTCGTCGCCGTCGTCGCCGCCGCCGTCGTCGCGCTGATGCGCTATCGCGTGGCATTCGAGGCCGTGGGCGCGTACAAGGCCTTGTGCGGCTCGTTCGGCCTCGACCCGAACGCTGCGGTGCTGAGCGAGTCCGAGTCGTGCGCGGCGCTGTGGCACGTCACGACGGCGGAGAAGGCGTGTTGCCTGGCCTTGACGGCGAAGCCCAAGCTCAGCAGGATGGGGCTGCAGCAGGCCGTGGCCGCAGAGGAGAAGAAGGTCAAGAAGTACGGCGGCTTCGACAAGTTCCAGCCCGCGCTGAAGGAGAGGTGCGTCAAGGCGGCCAGCTTCGACTAGCACTAGCTGGGAGCCTAGGTCGAGGCTCCTCCGTGCCCTGCCGCCGCGGAGGCGGGTCGCCTCGGGGAACTGGCGCCACCGCGCTGGTGGCTGGAAAAGGAGATGGCCAGGAGTGGCCAACATGTATTGGTTGGAGGAGGGGTGGGATGGGGGAGGGGAGACATAGGATGAGGCAGTGGATGAGAATGACGAGGAGGATCAGGAATAGCGTGCGAGATCGCAGGGGCGGGCATGGAAGAGCACGCGGTTGGCCCACATCCCCGTCGAATGCGTCTCGGGCCTTTGCTCGGGCCCGCTTCGGGCTCAGAGGGTCGATCGTGCTGGGCGGGGGGGGGGGCGGGGCGCATCGCTGCTCTTTTATGCCAGGCTGCTGCATATCACCTCTTGGAGCCGCGTCCCCACTCGTGCTGTTCCTTGCCCTCCCCTGGTTCAGACCCAGTTGTGGACGTGATTCCCGTTCCCGACTTTGCCCCGCCTTTTCCGCCGCCGACGCCGACGACGACGACGACGACGACGACGACGAAGCCGACGACGACGACGACGACGACGACGACGGCGACGACGGCGACGACGACGACGGCGACGACGGCGACGACGACGACGACGAAGATCGACGACGACGAAGATCGACGACGAAGATCGACGACGAAGATCGACGACGGCGACGATGGCGGCGACGACGACGAGGGGCGAGGACGACGACGACGACGACGACGCCGCCGCCGCCGACGACGACGACGACGACGACGACGACGACCACGACGACGACGACGACGACGACGACGACGACGACGACGACGGGCCGAGTGGCGAGGAGCATCTAGCATCCGATTCGCCGATGTCTTCAGAACGCCACTGGAGCGGCACTGCGAGGAGAGCAATTGCGCGTGATTTGCTGGCGGTGGGACCGTGCCCAGGCGATGTGGGCTCAGATTGCTTGAGCTCGCCGTTCCACACTCCCCTTCCACATTCCTATTCCCCCCCGTCATCCACTCGCTTAGCGCGAACGGTAACTTGAGCTCCCCATTCCCCCTCTCAGTGCGTGGCGCGGAGAGCCCGATTCAAAGGCCCGTTGTGACATCGAGCGATGTTGATATCTCAATTGTGCGATGGTGAACGCCATAGTCGATTGCACCGTGCCGCCATTTTTCGATTGTGACGTGTCTGCCGCGTCGCTTGATCTTATCGGGGTTTGAGGTGGCGCACCGTTGGCGAAATTGTCTCCAGCGGCATTGTCACGAGGA
>CAUYUJ010019371.1:115000-181497 GCA_963575745.1 Prorocentrum cordatum | reverse complement strand
TCCTCCTCCGCCTCCTCTTCCTCCTCCTCTTCCTCCCACCTCCTCCTCCTCAATTCCTTCACCTTGTGTATCACTTCTCCCTGTCGCACCCCGAGGCCAGTTTTTAGGGCGGGCCGGTCGTGTTGCCCGAGACTTCCTCGCACTTTTTATGACACTGAAGCTTACACACTGGCAACCGTTGCACAGATGGAGAGCTTGTGGTTTTCAAAATGTGACTCTCGCCTCAGCGCCGCGCGCGTTCGTTTTCAACATGTGCAAGTATTTCACGGATTGAGGGCGGTTCGTTTTCAAAATGTGGCCCTCGCCTTAGCACCGCGCACACTCGTTTTCAACATTTGCTGGATTTTCACACGGATTGAGGGCGGGTGGTTTTCAACATGTGGTTCTCGTCTTAGCGCCGCGCAGATTCTTTTCCAACGTTCGCAAGAGTTTCTCGGATTGAGGGCGGTTCGTTTTTAACATGTGGCTCTCGCCTTAGCGCCGCGCACATTCGATGCCAACCTTCGTAAGAGTGTCACGGATTGAGGGCGTTCCTTTTTGAAATTGTGGCTCTCGCCTTAGCGCCGCGCTCATTGTTGTTAAACAATAGCAGTTTCGCGGATTCCCAGGATCGACGTACCAGAATTGTGTTTGGAAAGGATTCGCGGTCATGAGGGCGCAACAGTCATGACACTTCGCGGTGTTGAATTCCCAGGAAAGGCGTTCAGACATGATTCGGGATCATCAAGACGCAACAGTCAGGTTAAGGTTTGGCGTTGTAATGCCGAGAGCAGTGCTTCAGGGTCTTCAATCGGTTGTCTTCCAGCGAGGCAGGTCCCTGTGTGGAGATAAACCCTTGTAGGGGCCTATGAACAGAGAGTTTGGATGGAGGGCTTATTCCAACATCGTTGGTGACTCTTGGGTTTGCACTGATCCTCCCCCTCCCCCTCCTCCTCCTCCTCCTCCTCCTCCTTCTCCTCCTCCTCCTCCTCTCTCCTCCCCCTCCTCCCTCCTCCTCCCTCCTCCTCCATTCCTCTTCCTCCTTCTCCTCCCTCCTCCTCCTCCTCCTCCTCCTCCTCCTCTTCCTCTTCCTCTTCCGCCCTCCTCTTCCTCCTCCCTCCTCCCTCCTCTTCCTCCTCCTCCTCTTCCGCACCATCCTCCCTCCTCATCCTCCTCCTCCTCTTCCACCGTCCGCCCTATCCTCCTTTTCCTCCTTCCCTCCTCCCTCCTCTTCCTTCTCTCCTCCCCCTCCTTTCTCCTCCTCCCTCCCCCTCCCTTCCTCCTCCTTCTCATCACCCTCCTCCTCCTCCTCCTTCTCCTCCTCCCTCCTCCTCCTCTTCCTCTTCTTCCGCCCTCCTCTTCCTCCTCCCTTCTCCTCCTCCTCCTCCTCTTCCGCCCTCCTCCTCCTCCTCCTCCTCCTCCTCCTCCTCCTCCTCTCCTCCTCCTCCTCCTCCTCTTCCACGGTCCGCCTTATCTTCCGTTTCCTCCTCCTCCCTCCTCTTTTTCCTTCTGCTCTCACATAAAGAGTTCTCTCCTCTCCCTCTCCCCCCTCCTCCTCCTCCCTCCCCCTCTCCTCTTCTGCTCCTCCCTTCCACTCCTTTTCCTCCTCCTCGTCGTCCTCCTCCTCCTCCTCCTCCTCACACATTCGAAGTGCTACTCTCCGCTCTCCCCTGACTCCGTGTGAAGGATCGCCGGTTTTCCCCGCCTTTTCTTCCGCACACTGTATTTAGCATGTTATACAATTTCAGGAAGCCGACTTGTTTCATCCGATTGTTTTCTGTGTTTCGAAACGGTGCTCCCGCTGCAGCGTGGGCCTCATTACCTGATCGGCGCTTTTTTCCCTTCGCTCAGAATGGCGCTCTCGCCCCAGCGCGGGCGACTTTTTCCCAGACAGGGTATAAACCCAGGGTTCTCTTTTAGTTGGTTTACCTCCGGGTTTGACTTGAGGTGGGCTGGTTAATTTTTTGGCGATAAATATCGAGGTCGAGGTGGGCCAGCGAATCAAAATTTGAGACTGTCTCGAGCGAAACGTTTGTTGATTTTCCAGAATTTGTTGAGGATGTCTCGAGCAAAACGCTTGCTTTTCAGAATTTGTTGAGGATGTCTCGAGCGAAACGTTTGTTTTTTGTTATAGATTGTCCTCTCCTGGGGACCAGAATTCAGAGGATCTCTCAAGTGAAATGCTTGTTTCCACGTGCCCAGGTCTTGAGGATGTCTCGAGCGAGACGCTTGGTTTCACGCCTCCAGGTTGCCCAGACAGATGTCTAGCATGAGGATTTGTTGAGGATGTCTCGGACCAGAGGCTTGTTTTCACGTGTCCAGGTCGCCCAGGCGGATGTCTAGCATGAGGATGTGTTGAGAAAGTCTCGATCGAGACGCTTGTTTACACGTGTCCAGGTTGCCAGGACGGATGTCTAGCATGAGGATGTGCTGAGAACGTCTTGAGCGAAACGCGTGTTTTCACGTGTCCAGGTCGCCCAGGCACAGCACAGCCCTCGGCACGGTACATCAATATCGATACCCTTAGCATTGCAGTCTGGCATGTTGCCTGGCACGTTCCGCGAAGCGTCCCGTGGCGAGTCCCCCTGGCACGTCGCGCGGTGCACGTCCATTGGCACGTTCCGTAGCGCGTCCCCTTGGCACGTGTGCCCATGGCACGTCCCCTGGCACGTCGCCTGGCGCGTCCCTTGGGACGTTCCGCGGCGCGCGTCCTCCTGGCATGTCCTCCTGTCGATTAGTTCTGGGGCAGCTACCATCTGCTCAGGCAGCTCGAGCTTAAGATCCAGATCAGCTGGGTCAGGACTCGGATGCAAAGATGACTCGATCCACAACGCTATATATAGAGCACAATCGCGGCATGGCACATCGCAGTTCAGCACGGCCCAGCACAGCACAGCCTTTGGCACGGTACATCAAGATCGATACACTCAACATTGCACCTTGGCACGTTCTTTGGCGCGTTCCGTGGCGAGTCCACCTGGCACGTCGCGCGGCGAGTCCCCTGGCACGTCCCGCGGCACGTCCATTGGCACGTTCCGTAGCGCGTCCCCTTGGCACGTCCCGCGGTGCGTGCCAATGGCACGTCCCCTGGCACGTCGCCTGGCGCGTCCCTTGGGACGTTCCGCGGCGCGTCCTCCTGGCATGTCCCCTCAGTCGATTAGTTCTGGGGCAGCTACCATCTGTTCAGGTAGCTCGAGCTTAAGATCCAGAGCAGTTCGGTCAGGACTCGGATGCAAAGGAGGACTCGATCCACGACGCTATAGAGCACAATCGCGGCATGGCACATCGCAATTCAGCACGGTGCAGCACAGCACAGCCGTCGGCAGGGTACATCAAGATCGATACTCTCAGCATTGCATTTGCCCGTCACCCAATCAGGTGTCTTTGAACATGTTGTCATGCGTTACGTTTCTATATTCCTTTCCGGGTTCGTGGGTCGATCATGTTTGGATCCGAGTCCTTTTTCTTGGAAATGACAGAAAGGCCCAGGCTTTTTTTTTTAGTCGTGTAACTGTGCCAGGCGCCATGCTGGGGGTGGGCAGGCGGATTTTTTGATAAATAAATAGGAAAGTTTGTTTTACCTAATTGTTTGGGGATGTCTCGACCGAAACGCTCGTTTTGCAGAGTTGGGGAGAGCTCGAGCGAAACGCTTGTGTTTACGTGTCCAGGTCGCCCAGGCAGATGTCTAACATGAGGATTTGTTGAGGATGTCTCGAGCGAAACGCTGATTTTCACGTGTCCAGGTCGCGCAGGCGGATGTCTGTCATGACGATGTGTTGGGGATGTCTCGAGCGAACCGCTTTTTTCACGTGCCCAGGTCGGTCGCCCAGGTGGATGTCTAACGTGAGGATGTGTTGAGGATGTCTTTAGCGAAACGCTTGTTCTCACGTGTCCAGATCGCCCAGGCGGATGCCTAACATGAGGATGTCTTGAGACTGTCTCGAGCGAACCGCTGATTTTTACGTGCCCAGGTCACCCAGGCGGATGTCTAACATCAGGCTGTCTTGAGGATGTCTCGAGCGAAACGCTTGTTTTCACGTGTCCATGTCGCCCCTGTGGATGTCTAACATGAGGATGTGTTGAAGATGTCTCTAGCGAATTACCTGTTTTTACGTGCCCAGGTCGCCCAGGCGGATGTCTCACACGAGGATGTATCCAGGATGTCTAGAGTGTCGATCGAACCGCTATATTATGCACGTGTCCAGGTCGCCCAGGTTGATATCTAGCATGAGGATGTGTTGAGACTGTCTCGAACCACACGCTTGTTTTCACGTGTCCAGGTCGCTCAGGCGGATGTCTAGCATGAGGATTTGGACTGGATGTGTCAAGCCAAACGCTGGTATTGTCATGTCCAGGTTGCCCAGGCAGATGTCCAACATGCGGATGTGTTGATGGTTTCTCGAGCGCAACGCCGATTTTCACGTGTCCAGGTCGCACAGGCGGATGTCTAACATCTGGATGTTCTTGAGGATGTCTCGAGCGATACGCTTGTCGCAGTAGAGAGCGTCGCAGCCCAACCCTGCCCGTCTGTGGGGCGTCCCCGTCCCCTGGCGCGCTGGCGCGTCCCCTGTGAGGCCGTCTCGTGCGCGTGATTGCACGGTGTGCGCGTTGCAGCACGTGCGGTGTTCGCGCGAAGTGACTTTGGACAATCGTGTTTACGGCGCGCCCCTTGCGACGTTCTGGCGTGACTTGCCCTGGCTCGTCCCCTAGGACGCCCCTCGGCGTGGCACGTTCCCTGGCTCGTCCTCTGTCGCGTTTCCTGGCTCGTCCTCAGGCGTTTCCCCTGCCCGTTCCGTGGCGCGCCCTTTGCCACGTTCCCTGGCATGACGTCCTCTGGCCCGCCCCATGGCACGCGCCTTGGCACGTCCCGTGGCAGGTCCATGGCAAGTCCAGGGCACGTCCCCTAATTCGTCCCCTGACACGTCCCCTGGCGCATCCCATCTCGCGCGGCACATCCTGTGGCGCGTCCGTGATCCTGTGCCCCGTGTCGTGTAGTTCCTTTTCGGACATCAGTCGGATTTGACCTCGAGTTGAGTGAACGTCTCGCGCGTTTCGATTTCAGCTCTGGAGGCTCTGGGCTATGTGCTCAGACAGCTCGAGCTCAAGATCCAGATCAGTTCGGTCAGGGCTCGGATGCTAAGGAGGACTCGATCCACAACACTATAGAGCACAATCGCGGCATGGCACATCGCAATCCAGTACGGCACAGCACAGCACAGCCTTTGGCACGGTACGTCAAGATCGATACATTCAGCATTGCAATTGCCCGTTGCCCAGTCATGTGTCTTGAAAACGTTGCCATGCCTCCAGTTTCCATGCTCTTTCCCGGGGCTTGGACCGATCATGTTCATCGTTGTCGCCGCCAAATTTCCCCTCCTCCGCTTTCCCCTGGTCCTCCTGCTCCTCTTGTTCTTTCCATTTTAACTCCTGCTGCTGCTGCTGCTGTTCGTCCTCGTCCTCGTCCTCATCCTTCCTCATCCTCCTTCTGTCCCTCCTGCTCGTCCTTCTGCTCATCCACCACCTCTTCCTCCAATTCCAAACCATGCTGTGGTGTTGGGTCCTCGTTTTGAAGAGACAGCGCCCCGCGTTCTCCTCCTTCCTTCCTTCCTTCCTCCTCCCCCTCCTTGTCTTTGCCCTCCGCTTCCTCTCCTCTTCCTCGTGCTCCCCCTCCTCCCTCCTCCCCCTCCTTGCCTCTGCCCTCCGCATGTCCATTTCGGCACCCCTCACATGGTTCGTGGCCCCATAGGGAGCTTCACCAAAGGCCCCAGTGGCCGCGTCCGCAAGCGCCCTCCCCGCCCACCGGATGTCCATTGTGGCACCCCCGTCTCACGGTTCGTGGCCCCGTAGGGAGCTCCACCGAAGGCCCCAGTGGCCGCGTCCGCATGCGTCCTCCCTGCCCACCGCATGCCCATTTCGGAACACCCCTCACACGGTTCGTGGCCCCATAGGGAGCTCCACCGAAGGCCCCAGTGGCCGCGTCCGCATGCGTCCTCCCTGCCCACCGCATGCCCATTTCGGAACACCCCTCACATGGTTCGTGGCCCCATAGGGAGCTCCACCGAAGGCCCCAGTGGCCGCGTCCGACTGGGTCCTCCCTGTCCACCGCATGCCCATTTCGGTACACCCCTCACACGTTCCGTGGCCCCATAGGGAGCTCCACCGAAGGCCCCAGTGGCCGCGCCCGCATGCGCCCTCCCCGCCCACCGCATGCCCATTTCGGCAAACCCCTCATCGTGGCCCCGTAGGGAGCTCCACCGAAGGCCCCAGTGGCCGCGTCCGCATGCGCCCTCCCTGCCCACCGCATGCCCATTTCGGAACACCCCTCACACGGTTCGTGGCCCCATAGGGAGCTCCACCGAAGGCCCCAGTGGCCGCGTCCGCATGCGCCCTCCCTGCCCACCGCATGCCCATTTCGGAACACCCCTCACACGTTCCGTGGCCCCATAGCGAGCTCCACCGAAGGCCCCAGTGGCCGCGCCCGCATGCGCCCTCCCCGCCCACCGCATGCCCATTTCGGTACACCCCTCAGACGGTTCGTGGCCCCATAGGGAGCTCCACTCCACCGAAGGCTCCAGTGGGAGGGTTTGCATTGCACCACCGCGCCCATTTCGGCACACCTTTCACACGGTGCGTGGCCCCAGGCTCCGCCCCATAGGGAGTTCTGCCGAAGGCTCCAGTGGGAGGGTTCGCATGGCACCACCGTGCCCAATTCGGTGCACCCCCTCACACGTCTCGTGGCCCCAGTGGATGCTTCACCGAAGGCTCCAGAGGTCGCGTCCGCATTGCACCACCGCGCCCAAGTCGGCACGCCCCTCACACGGTGGCCCCATAAGGAGCTCCACCGAAAGCGGTACCCACAATGCGGTATTCGCAGCTGCATATGGTTGGGTCTTTCGTCAGGCTAATTTCCGATTGCGCATAACATGATGGGGTCCTCTTCGGAGTTACAGGTCCGCTATGACACGCGTCGGCGGATAGAGAAAGCACAGCGCAATGGAAAGTGATGCGCGGGAGGGTCGGATGTCAGATATGGCGCGAGCGCGCACAGCGTGTCCTCCTCCCTCCTCCCTCCCTCCTCCCTCCTCCCTCCTCCCTCCTCGGTCCTTCTTGCCCCCCCCCTCTTCCCTCTTTTCTCCCCCTCCTCCTCCTCCTCCTCCTCCTCCTCCTCCTCTCCTCCTCCTCCTCCTCCTCCCCTCCTCCCTCCTGGCCCTCCTCCTCCTCCTCCGCCTCCTCCTCCCTCTCGTCCTCCTCCTCTCCTCCTCCTCCCTCCTCCTCTCCTCCTCCTCCTCCTCCTCCTCCTCTTCCTTCTCTTCCTCCTCCTCTCCTCCTCCTCCTCCTCCTCCTCCTCGTCCTCCTCCTCCTCCTCCTCCTCCTCCGCCTCCTCCTCAGGAACCGGGAACCGGGAACCGGGAACCGGGAACCGGGAACCGGGAGCCGGGAGCCTGGAACCAGGAGCCAGGAACCGGGAACCGGGAATCGCGAACCGGGAACCCAGAACAGAGAGCCGGGAGCCGGGAACTGGGAGCCGGGAACCGGGAGCCGGGAATTGGGAACCGGGAGCCGGGAACCAGGATCCGGGACCGGGAATTGGGAACCGGGAGCTGGGAGTTTGGGCACGGGGTATGGGGAACTGGGGGAGAGGGAAAACGATGAAGATTGAGATGGATATATATATATATATATATATATATAGTTTTCGATGTATAAGTACACAGATGGACACATGTACAGTATCTCACAAAACACCCAATCAGTGGATGGTTTCAACATTCGTGATCTGGACATTGAGATCGATTGTGACATCGGTACTGGGATCGATAGTGGAATCGATAGTGAGGACGATAGTAAGGCCGATCATGAGACCGATAGTGAGATCGATTGTGAGATCGCTCGTGCGATCCATAGTGGGATCGATTGTGAGATCGATAGTGAGATCGATTGTGGGTTCCATAGTGAAATCGATAGAGAGGTAATTAAGACCTTACTTCTCCTCTCCCTTCTCTTCCTTCTCCTCCTCCCTCCCTCCTCCCTCCTCCCTCCTTTCTGCCCTCTCCTTCTTCTGTCTTCGCTCTTTCCTTCTCCTCCTTCTTTCTTCCTCCTCCCCCCTCTTACCGCCACCTCCTTCTCCTCCTCCTCCTACTCCTTTTACTTCTACTTCGACTCCGACTTTTCAACCTCCACCCTCTTCTCTCCTCTCTCATCTGTCCTCCGTTCGTCTTCCTCCCCCTTCCTCCTTCCCTCCCTTCTTGACCCCGACCTCCTCCTCGTCTACCTCCTGCTCTTCATCCCTTTGTCTTCGTCGTTGTCGTTGTCGTCGTCGTTGTTTTGGCTAGGCCAGGCCACGTTGTCGACAGAATCGTTCTTCTCGAAGCAATTTATATCGATTCATGTCGACTCCTTTCGATGTTATCCTGTCTGCGGTGGCTTGTCGGGCTATTTAATCGCTTCGCTCATTCCGCCAGCCCATATATGGTCGCATCTCTGCCGATAATATACCGAGTGTTTGTGTGGAGTGCGGAGCCGCAGGGAGATCATCCAGGTTTTTGAGGCGTGGCATTCGGCAAGGTGTTTGCGGCCTCCAGAGGTCGGATACCTTCTCCGGGACCGGTTGTTCATCCCGAGTTGTTTTGTGATGGTCCCAGGGCTCGTTGAGGTGCCCATGGTGTGGGCGTGCTCGTGGCGAGTGAGACGGATTAGGAGGAGGAAGAGGAGGATGAGGAGAAGGATGAGGCGCTGTTGATGGTTTCTTGGGGAACTCTAAAAGACAAAAATTGGTCGTCGAGAAGACGGGCATCTGGGAGACGTCGTGGGGTTTCTTGGGAGGCCTCTTGGGAGTATCTTGGGGGCTTCTGGGGCTAGTATTTTGGGGCCTGTGGGAGCTTCTTGGGGCCCTGCTGGCGGTCTCGTGAGCGATCTCGCGGGAAAGGGCCGGACATGGCAGCTCGGAGTACCGTTCTTGTGGTTTTTTTGGGAGCCTCTGGAGCCGTCTTGAGGAGCCTTTTGGGCTGTCTTTCAGCGCTCTGGGGCCGTCTTGGGCTTATCTTGGGGGCATGTTGGGCCGTCTTGGGGCGATATTGAGGGCTTTTTGGAGCAGTTTTCGACGTTGTGAAACCTCAGAAGCCGTATATGCGAAAAATGTACGTCTCCCTCAAGGAATTGGACGATTTGTGCTTCTTGGGACCCTCTTGGAGGGCCTCTTAAGGCTCTCTCGGGGCTTCTTGACGGTCTGTAGGCCTGTCTGGAGGCCATCTTGGCGTCTTGGAACGGTCTTTCGGCGACTCGGGGCCACTTGGACAGTCTGGGGGGCGTCTGGGGCGCTCTGGGGGACCTTGCGGGGACCTTGCCAGGAGTCTCCCGGGTTTCGGCCGGGGTATTTTTCGTTCCGGGATTCCCAGGGACTGCCACGCGCGCGCGCGAAGTAGAATTGTAGATGCGTAGCCGGAGATTTTAGCACGCCCCTGGCCCGTTGGGCTGGCGAATTTCATGAAGCGCGAGTTCTAGAGCACGATGCTGAGCTGCTGAGGAACATGTTCCCCACGCGGATCTCGCTGGACATCTGCATCGTTGGCTTACCGTGTGATCGGTCTTTGTACGTGGAGGCGACGGAGTTCCATCCGAGCATCAGCGCGGTGTTGCCCTCTCGCCCTGCTTCTGCACCAGCTCCGGCTCTTCCTGAACCAGTCCTCCCCGGGGCTGCTTTGTCCGAATCACGTCCTGAACACTTTCTACCTGAGCGGAAGTGTGTATCGAGCTGGTTTTTGCCAGTGGATCTCAACTGACATTTGCACGGCTTATTTCTTAACCTGGATGTGCAATGCCTTCGCAGACGCACTGACAGTGACAAGGACCCGAGCCTTCCTCTGGCACATCCCGAAGTGCTTCACGTTCTGAGGGCGCTCCAGCCGTCCGCGGCCTTCTCTCCCCTTCCCCCCGGCCTTCCTTGCCGCCTCAGCGCCCATTTCGCACCGCAGCAGCCCTGCCGTAGCCGCACGATCGCCACTTGGATCCAAGGTGCCGCCAATTAAGACAGTGTACGGCAGGTTCGTGTCGTGCCGACGCGGCGGCGACCCCGCTGTAGGCATTCAATGTCGAACACCGCTGGTGGCGAAAAGCCGCCGATCGTTCAAGGCTGAGCGGTCCACGCGGTGTCAGAAACCAACGCCAGGGTCGTCACGACACGAACCTGCCGTATCGAGTTGGCATGGCGCGCGGCTGGCGCTGCTTAGGTCCGCGCCCGCCGCCCTCGCCGTAACCAGGGGGCGCCGCGCGCGCGGAGGCGGCGCGCGGGCCGCGGGAGCGCCGGCGATGGACCGGCGCGGGCGGTCGCGCAGCCCGAGGAGCGCTGGGCTCGTGCGCCGTGCGTGGGCCGCCGTCGTCCGCCGCCGCCACCGCCCTCCGCCGCCCGCCGCCGCCTCCGCCGCTGCCGCCGTCGTCGTCGCCGCCGCCGCCGCCGTCATCGCTGCCGCCGCCGTCATCGTCGTCATCGTCGTCGTCGCCGTCGTCGTCGTCGTGGTCGTGGTCGTGGTCGTCGTCGTCGTTGTCGTCGTGGTCGTCGTCGTCGTCGTCGTCGTCGTCGTCGTCGTCGTCGTCGTGGGGCCTGGAAGCGGCCGCTGGACGCTGGAGAAGGCGAAACAAGTTTGGCGCGATCTTTCGCCAGGTGGGCGGACTGAAGGACACCCCGATGCGGCCAGGTCTCCAGCGCTGCGGTTCACAATGCTTTTTCCGAGTCTTTTCGTATCGCATTTTCTGTTCGGCCCATTGCAGGTATTGGATTTCTGCTTGATCGCTATGCTGTTTTGTTGTGCAGCGGGTACGCTCTGCGTCGCGCTTTTCTCGTTGTGCTCGTTTTCAGACGCAGCGGCCATCATGCTAGAGTCAGGGTAACGTCAAGAAGGGAGGAGGATGAGGAGGGTGTCTGCATCCGGCCCTGCATCATCTGACACCGCGCCACCCACCGAGTCCGCGGCTGAGCTCCACAAGCCTTGGTGGCGACTTGAGAAAGTCGTGCTGGAGTCTTTGGTCGCAGTGTTCGGCTTCTGGGGCCGTGCCTCAGCCCCAGGCCGGCAAGTGAGCAGCTCAGGGTCGAGAGCAGGTCCCCGAGGAAGGGGCCGAGAGCTCGGGGGACCTGGCCACCCGAGAGCACCGAGCCGCCGTCGGAGGTCTGCGTGCCCCGCGCCTGCTCCCCCAGCCTCCTCCGGCGGTGCACGCTTCCTTGGGACGTCGTCCACCGGATCTTCCACCCACTGTCGGGCCGAGGCGTGAGATCGATGTCGGTTCGGGGAGGGTACCACTGATGCTCTTCGGGTCTGTCGGATGCTCTTGTGCATCCAGGGGGTGGGTGGGTGGCACTCGCGAGTGCTGTTCAGTGTGGGCCGGCGGAGGGTCTCGTGTGCTTGAAGGCTGTTTGTCTGTCCCAGGTCTGGCCGTACTGCTTCTCTGGGAGCCAGATCCTTCCCCCCGAGTTGTGTTCTTTGACGCTCCTGGAGACGGCGAGGCGGCCTCCAGCGGCCGAAGTCAACGAGACAGGTGCCGTCGCGACGGCTTCTCGCGGCCTGGATTTGAGGGTCCTCCTCCGCCGCTCGTTAGGCGCAGGGGTGACCTCCGATGCGGGCCCAGGGGCCCACTGGGGTCCCCCGATCGCGGAGCGCGAAGCGTCAGCGGCGGCCTGCGCTTGACTAGACGTAAGAGCGACCGTGCTCCGGAGTGACCGTCGGTGCGGGCCCAATGGGGTCTCCCGATCGCCGAACGCGATGTGGTAGTAGCGTCTTGCGCGCTTGTGTTTGGTCCCCCCGCGGCCCCCCCAAAGCCGCGTATACCGAATGTCACCCTTGCCCAGGGTCACTCTTGCGTGTAGTCGATTGCGCGCCTGGCTTCGGCCCCCTCGCGCCCTCCCGAAGACCGCGCACCTAAGGCCACTCTTGCCTATCGGGCCACTCTCGCGCGTCGGGCCGCCCCGCGAAGGTCGCCGCGCTGTGGGCGACCTCTGCGGGTCGTCGTCGTCGTCGTCGTCGTCGCCGCCGCCGCCCGCCGCCGCCGCCGCCGCCGCCGCCGCCCCGATCCTCCTCCTGAGACCTCGGCCCTCGAAGCTTCTCGCCGCCGCCCCGCCCCCCCCCGCCGCTCGCCGACGAGAGGGGCGCCGCTGGCGCCGGCGGCAGCGGCCACAGGGACCGCGATCGCAGAGGCGGCGGGGACCGTGACAGGCGCGGCGCGGACGGCGGCGGCGGCGACCGACCGACGACCATGGCCGACGGACGACCGGCTTCGACGAACCCTGAGATCCTGGCGACTTAATTTTTTGAGGCGGGCGTTTTCACATAATTTCGAGCCCTGGGGCCCTCACAGATCGATCCAGTTCGAAAAATGACGCAGGAAGATGTGGTCTATGGCTCCAGGCTCGATTTTCCACGGCATCTCATTTTATTTTAGACGTCGGATCTCAGGGGAAGGACGCCGGATGGCGACGACGACGGCGCGGGAGAAGGAAATGTATCCACCCCCCTCAAGCTTCCACAGGCCCGTCATGGCCACGATGACGACAACAACGACAGATGACAGACGGCGGACCACGGACGACGGACAACACTACGACGATGATGATGACGACGACGACGACGGCTGCGACCGACGACGATCCGATGACGATCACTTCAGCAGGATATGAGGCCGAGAGGCTCTCACAAGGACGAGGGGGAGGGAGGAGGAAGCAGAAAGACGCTGATGACGATGCTTGCGACGATGGTGAAGCTGTGGAAGGCGATGATGAGGTTGATGCTGATGATGATGGTGACGACGATGACGATGGGGGAGGACGGCGGCGGCGATGACGACGACGCCCCCGGCCAGCTGCCAGGCATGGCGGGGACCGTCGAGGCGGCGGCGGTGCCCCCGAGGGGGCCCAGGCCTGGCCGGGCTGGGACCCTGCCCAAGGCGAGTCCGCGCCGACCTGCGTTCTCTCGGAGGCGGATAGACCTCCTACCCTGACACGTCGATCAAGGAATGGGCCGTTGTCGCTTCGCCAGAGGGCGTCGCGGCCGTCGTTTTTGCGGGTCCAGGTCCGTCGGTTTCGGTCCCGGGCCGTTTTCACCAAGGGGAGGCTTACTAAAGGGAGGTTTGTCCACCGCCTGTTCTCGAGGTTCGAGGAGCGTAGACCTCCGACGACATGTTTTCTTAAGATTCGGGCGTTTTCATTCGATTTCGGGCTCTGGGGCCTGTTATCGGGTCTCACGACAATCAAACACATATTAGGGACGAAAAAGCCTCCCCTGGGGACGGTCGGGACCTGCATCGTCGGATGTCTAGAATTGAGGATCGCAGGTCGAGGTTGAGAATCGAGGTTCGAGGATCGATATTCGAGGACACAGGATCGCATATTCGAGGTTCTATAGAGGATCGCGGATTGAGGTTGCAGGACGTGGTAATTTTTGAGCCGCCGTATGCCTCTGGATGCCGCCTGGGACCTCCTCCGGGGCCCTGGGGACCTCCCCGGGGACCTGTAGACTTCAGGGCCCCCCCAGGGACCTCTGGGGGACTGCGCAGCAACGAAGGTATTTTCTGGTAGTTCTTCGGCGTCTCGCGGAGTTTCCCAGCCCCGGGACCGTCAGAACGCGACTTGGGATGGCAGGGGGTCAGGCTGGGCTGAAGAAGATAAATCGTTGCAGAGCGTGCGGGAATGCTCTCAGAGCATGCCAGGACGGTCTGGAGCGGCAGCGGTGCCCGATAAGTTCTCCAGATCTGCCAGCTCTCAGAGATTCGATTTACTTACTCCGATGTTGTCTGCGTCCTGCCGTCGTATTGGGGGGGAGAGTTGGGTGCCATTGTCAGGCAGGTTGGCCCAGAAGCCTGGCCCCCCATCCACGGAGCCCCCGGCCCGCCTCCCCCAGAATGGGCACCCATACCACAGGGAGTGCTCCTCCTTTACCAGGGCCTCCCCAGAGCTTCCTCCAGGCTTTCCAAGACCGCCCAAACCATTAAGAAACCACATTTGTGGGATTCCCGCCTTGCGGTTTACTATGGCTCCGCGAGTGCCTCGGAGGAGCCAAAAAGCGCCCAATAGAATCCCAAAAGGGCCCTCAGATGGCTCAGGGCGGCCCCGAGATGGCCCACAAGCGCCGAGAGATGTCCCAAGATGGCTCCAAGGTAGCCCCAAGAGAGCCTAAGAGGGTCCAAGATGGCTCCAATATGGCCCCAAGATGCCACAGGAGGGCCCCAAAGTCCCCCTTGCGGGCCTACGGGGCCCTAAGACAGCCCCAAGACGACCGCGCGAGATCGAGAATGGGAAGGAGGGGGTGCCCCACCTGACCGCCCCCATCCTTACCTTCCTCTTCTTGACCTTGCTCTCTAACCAATTTGCTCTGGGTCAATCCGCCGATGGCATGTTCCTTACCCGATTCCACAAGGCATGCATTATTCTCCCTCCTCCTCCGCCTCCGCCTCCTCCTCCTACTCGAACGGTAGATCGTCAGTACTTGCAGCATAGCAAGGAAGCGAGTTAGCAGGGTTTGGCCATGGGCTTTTGGCTCAAACCTGGCCAGGCACCGCGCCCGCTCTACAGTGTTTTGACACATCGTTTTGCACCCGCTGTAAAGAGCCTCTCGTTCACTATCCCTAGTTGGTAGCGGAGCACGTTGCTGCGTGATCCACAGCCGCCATGGCCCGCGCGGCAATGCCTCGCGCCCTTGGCTTCCGCTCTACATCGCCGTCTACGTCAACCCGCTCCTCATTCTGCTCCACCATGGTGCTGTTCGTGCACCTCGTTTCGGCAGGCGCTGAGTCTCGAGGGGCCGGCGGGGCCCCGTCTACCCAGCCGCCAGGATCAGCCGAGAAGACCCAGCACCATTACCAGGACATGGGCACCTACAAGAAGGACGGCGCTTCTCGGGTCGGCCTTCGCGTCGCGGGTGCCGCGCCGCAGCATGTCGGATACTTGTTTGGGGCGCAGATGGTCTGCTAGCCACTACGGGCGGCCTGTTATACTATTCTCTGATGGCGGCCGCGCGTGGCCCATGGCCAGGGCGGCGAAGACAGGCGCGCCGTCCACGACCAGCTCGGCCGGCAGAACGGACCCCCCCTCCTCCACCAGCCTCCTGATCTCATTTGCTGCGGCGGGTCCGCGTATCATCTCGTAGATAGTCACCGTCTGCGGCTCCACATGCTGCGTGCAGCTCAGAGCCGAATGAGGATCTACACCCAAATTTGTGTGATCGGCTCACAGCGTAGAGCAAGTGGCAGATCTGTTCACCAGTGCTGCGGCACCTGCCCAGACGTGTGTATACGGCGCCCCGCATGCCGCATCCTGTCTCCTCCTCACGGTTGAACGAGCCGTCGCTGTGCACGCAGACCTTTGGCCCGCGCATGCCATCGCGGGGAAGACGACGCGCGCTTTGATCTTCTGCGTGGCCAGAGCAACGGAGTTTAGCTGCAAATTGTGCCTGATGAGCAGCCGCGTGCAGCCCGTTGCAGCGCGACGACGACGACGGCAGCGCGGCGTTGTGCGAGCAGCGCATAGGCGGCTGCTCCGAGAGGGAGACAAGGAAGTCTGGAAGCGGACCACCCGCCAGCTCGTCGGCCGTCGCCTTGACCAGGTCGACGTGCCTGATGGGGATCAGCGCGTTAGTGTGCTCGTCCTGGTCGAGCGTCACTGTGCCATCGGCGTTGCGGTGTTGGTGTGCGCCGCAGTTGGTGAAGTCGTCGTAATCACCCATCATTTTGCCGAAGGCGCTCTCGATGTGACCGATCAACCGGTTTACGTGCTCCTGGCGTCCAGCGGTCTTCCAGTCGCCGACGTGCTTGGACAGCATAAGCTCTAACTCTGAGCCGCCAGCGCCACGGGTGCCCGACGCCTCGCGCTTGACTTCGAGCTCCGGGCGTCGGTTTGGCGATGCGCTCGGGCGACGCGTGGCCCTGGCCAGCTTCGTGGATAGATCCCTGGGCGCGCCCTTGCAGCCCGTGCCCGGCCTGATGCAGCGCAGGCGCTCGGTCCGCTCGTCGCAGGACTCGCAGCCTGGGGCCTGTCTGTGGATGGCCGCGCTGCCGGGCGGCAGGGTGAAGTTCACCTCTCTTGTTGCTTCGCTATTCCTGCATCTCGGCATAGGTCATGCCCTGCAAGAGCGCGCCTCCACGTCCACGGCGACCCGCGCCCAGCCTGGTCGACGCTTCCTCCTTGGTTCGGAGATCGGCGTCGCGCTTGATTGCCGCGGTCTTGGCGGCGGCGTAGACTTTAGGCGCGGCTGAGGCGGGCGCGCAGGCGACCCAGTTGCCCGCGTGGCAGCTCAGGTGCGCTTCTAGCACTCGTGGGTCCAAGTAAAGCTCCACATGTTCTCCTCCTTCATCCCGCCCTGAAGCTTGGCGGAGTCGTCTAGAGTGGCGCCGGCGCTGTGCGTGGATGTGCTGACGCTGGCGCCGTGTCCCCAGGTGCTGGGGCCACTCGCGCGGCCTGCGGCCTGCGCTGGCAGCTGCGCGCTCGACGGCAGCGTGGGCCTTCTGACGGCTGTCTGGGCCCTTCAGCTCCTGTTGGCGTCCTCGACTTCCTGCTGAGCTGCCGGCGCCACCTGTTGGATGTGGCCGGGGAAGTCGCTGGCGGCCTCTTCGGGTATCGTCGACGGGGCTCATGGTGAACCGCCCCCGGTGACGCCGGCGTCGTCCTCGGGGGCGTCGACGACGCAGCCGTCGAACGCCCCGTCCTGGCCGTGCCTGGCGTCGGCTAACAATCGCTGTTCGCCACCGAGGACAAACTGGATGATGCGAGCGCCCTTCCGCTGCTCGCCGACGAGGATGTGGGCGTCGAACCTGGCGCAGCCCAAGTGTTGTTGGCGGACGTCTCTTGGTTTCCGAGGGTACCGCCAGATGACGTGACTGCGGTTGCAGCCCAGCCAGTCGCCCACATATTTTGGAACGCGTCCTCTGCGGGCCGAAGCCTCGCATTCGTGGCGTTGTCGGCCAGGTTCATCGCGAAGCGTTGTCCCAGGAGGTTGGCCCAGGCGCCGGCATTCGCGGCGACGCCAAGCCAGCCGCCTGGGAGGTCGGCGCTCGCCAGGTAGCATGGCGAGTCGGTCCGTGGACTCGTGCCAGTGCCTGGCGAGGTAGACCACCGTGGAAACGTCGGTCAGCACGCCGGAGCATGCATGTCCAGGTGAGCGTCGCACGGCACTGCGACGTCGGCAGCGGACACAAAACTGGAAGCGCTGCCAGGGGGCTGCGCAAAATCCTGCCGCGGTACCCTGGGTTTCGGCGCGGGCCGAGGAGTCCAGGCACTGCCCTGCTGCGCTGGGATCTTCTGCCGCGCTGTCGTCTGGCATCGGTCGGCGCCGTAGGTGCCGGGCCCAGAGTGCCGGGGTGCCGCGCGGGCCGGCAGCGCAGCTGCCGGACCCGTCGTGATACATTTTGCACCAATGGAAAGGAGCTCGGCGATGATTTCGGCCGGACCTCGGCACGCCGGGCAGTTCGCCAGGTGGACGTCGGTGTTCTGCAAAAGCTTTAGGTGGCATGCCTGGTGTGGATGCCAGCGACGCCGTAGGCGCGCCACTGGGTCACTGTGCACGAAGGCCTCGAGTCAGATGGGACACTCCTGGTCGTCGCCGTTGAGGACCGCGACGTGGGGTGCAGCTGGTGCAGCAGCCAGTGCAGGAGTTGGATTAGTTTCGGTTTATGTCCATCTTTGCGGCTCGTCGTCGCTGCTTGTCCTGCTGTCGTTAGAACTCGTGCAAGCTGGGTGTTGTGGAGCTCGTCGAGGTGTCATCGTTGTGCGTGGTGGAGTGCAGAGCCTGCTCCGCGTTTGGATCGCACGCCGCTGGACATGCAAGTGTCGCGGCTGGCGAACCGCATGACCAATCTCTCAGATGGCTGGCTCATGTCAGTGGAGACTTGCTTATTGCAGAGATCCAGATCGCTGGGTGACTCCGGCATATGTGGTGACACGGCTACCAGAGTGGATTGGTGGCCACGTGGAGCTCGATCCATATGGCGCGCTGATGCTGAGTGCTGAGACTGTTGGCATGTAAGCCCAGTTCGGCAGCTGCGCATCGACAGGCGGGGTAGCTGGCATAGTGGCCCGGGCATTGATGTCGCTTACTCAGTCGGGCCCTTTCCGTGGCCCCAGCGGGTGAGCGCCGGCCACTCCGGCCTAGCGCTGCGGTGACAGTGATGGTGGCGCGGCTGATGCTGCTGGAATTGCGGGCGCTGCAGGTGCTGAGTTCACCGCTCCTGTCGTGCGGATTGGCAACGTATGTGCCCTATCCGACGGTTGACCAGAATCCTGTCGTGCGCGGCCCATGAGGTCGTCCATCTTGGCGCAGTCGCCGAATTTCGGCCTCATGAGGATTGGGCGAAGCCGATGAGGGCGATGAAGTACCTGGCCAACTTGACCAATTGCTCTGGTCAAGTGACTGCCAGGAGCCGTCGGACGAAGCATTGGGAGCTGCTGCTGCTGCTGCTGGCGCTGGCCGCGTTGTTGCCGAAGTTGCAGTCGGCTGGCTGCCATTCCAGGGATCGGCTCTCTGCGTAGGGTCACTGTTGTCGGGTACCGGAACCACATGTGCGGGCTTCCCGTGGGTTTCCCTGGTCACCGAGACCGAATCGTCACCTGGTGCTGGTTGTGGAACGGCTGGCCCTGGCGCTCTGTGGTGTTCCAAGTGCGAAAATGGTGAGGTGTCGGTGGCGCTGCTGAGGCTGGGGCGATAAGGAAGAGGGCGCGCCCGTGTGTCGCCGTCGGGGAAAGTCGCGCGAGAGGTGCTCCTCTGGGTCGCACTCGTGGCGCTTGAGATTTGTCCCATCTGGATCCATTGGGTTGCCTTGTCGGCCGTGTCCCAGCCCGCCGGTCCGACGGTCGCCGCTGCCCGCGCCCCCGCCCTTCCCGGGGCCAGCGAAGGCTTCGAGGAGGTCGTTGTCGGACCATTCGGCCAGGGTGGCACGGCGGCCCTTGCCCTTGCGTAGGATGACCCTTCGCGCGCGACGCGTGGGCCTGTTATTGTCGAAGCGGTGCCGTCGGGACTTGGCGCGCTCGTAGGCCCAGAAAGGGCGCGTGCCGCGCTGTTCCACGGGAACTTCGCGCAGTTCGGGGTCGTCGGGAGCAGCTTCTTTGCCAAATGAGCTGATGGTATCAGAGTCGTTCCCCGACTCGAAACCTGCTGCTGGATGTGCTGCCTTCGGTGCTGCTGATGCGTCGGCGTTGGCGGCAGCTGGTGCCGCGCGCGGGCTCGGCGCCGCTCCATCCAGCTCGATCCTGCGCCATCCCAGCTCGATCCTGCTCCAGTGCCATCGGCACTCTGACCATGATCGCGCGCGGACGCGCCCGCGGGGAACGCTTGGCGTTGGGGCGAATGCGCGGCCGAGGCCAGATTGCCCGGCGAGCCTTCCGTCACATGTCCAAATCTGCGTAGTTGGCCCATCGAGCGTGCCAGCAGTCGTGAGTCCGTCGGGCAGGCCATGTCGCAGCGCTGCAGGATCATGGTGAGCTGGGTGTTCGACGCACCCACCGCTCGCAGCAATAGGTATCTGTGGTCTGTTGCGGAGGACGTCGAACCTGGCGGGGAGGTTGTCGACGCGCTCCTGCGACAATCGGTGAAGTTCAGCAGAGCCGATGCCGCCTGCGCTCGCTCCCCCTCCCAGCTGGCCCCGCCGTTTGGCCAGGCGATGGCGCCCGGGCCCCCAAGTGCGGGGGCGTCGCGCGTTGCCGCTGCCGCCGCCGCCCGCGTCCACGCTGGCGGCGCAGCTGATGGCAGCGACCGCGCCCTCTCCGATGGCCTTCCATCCAGAGTGGGGCCCCTCCCCGAGCGTCGATGAGGCGCAAAAGTTGTGGTATGCACCAACGCGTTGTTCTGGTAGTGATCCTCGGGGCCGTCGTGGGTATCTGTCCCTGGCGTGCCCCTCTTCATCGGCCCGCTGGGTCTTCTCTCTGTCGCGCGATTGGCTCGCAGACTGCACTCTGAGCATGCCGCCGCATATTGGCGAGAGAACTCGTCGTTCATCGTATTGTCACTGCACTGAGCACTGCCAGCTGTACGGTAGTCAAGGGGGCATGCGTAGGGGTCCCGGTCTGACAGGAAGCGGGGGGCGCGCTCAGTCAACATCGAGGTTCATGTCCCGGAGAACCAATGGCACCAAATTCGCGCGGCGGCCCTCTGGAGGGATGGCAGCGTAGTTGCTCGACCCTCCTTTGCAGTCCCGCTATTGCCCGCGCGCGCCTCCCCCGTCTTCCACAACGTAGTTGCTGAGAACTCGGGGCGCATCGCCGACGCCGACGATGTGGGCGTCGGATCGAGCGACTGCTTGCCGCGGTCGGCTAGACCCATGTGCGGATGCAATGAGGGCGGTGCGTCGTCTTCCTCTTCCCCCTCAGGCTTCCTGCAACACATTTACGAACGGCTCTGGGCCCTATGCCGACGCCGTGAGCGTGGAATTCGGATCGCTTGACGGTCCGGCGCTGGCGGCAGCGCTCGCAGGCGAGTGCTGCAACGACAGGGCCCCCGAGCATCTCGAGCACAGTCCGAAATTGCCCGATGGGGGGGGGGTCGGTGGGGGGGTTTCATCCAGGGGCGGCGCGAGAAGACGGCGCCGAGCTCCCAGCGCAGCGACCTTAACAGGGACAGCGGCGACGCTATTGGGCGACCCACTCGGCGTCGCATGTCCGATCTGTGTTCGTGAATGCGCCGGCCGGTTCGCATATCGCGAAGCGTGTTCGCGAATGCGACCCAATGCATCAAGGAGGGGAGTACACAGGCATTCGCATGTCGCAGCTTTGTTCGCGAAGGCGACGAGGTGAGTCACCCAAGTGGGGGGTTGCTACGATGAATAATTGTTGACGCTTCGCGAAGCCCCACCAGCCTATTCAGAAACGGTGCCCAGAGGAATTGCCTCGATCAGGGAAGTGGGCAGCACACAAAGGAAGCCATTATGAGACATCTTGGGGGTATCTTGAGCCATCTTGGAGGTCATCTTGGGCTCCCCCAGGCGCTCTTGGAGTCATCTTAATCAGTGCCCCCCCTAGAGGCCAACATGTGGCTAAAACCTTAGTGCAACCAATGATTTGGCATTCTCGCTTTTGCCTCTTGGAGCATCTTGGGTGCCTCTGGGGGGTCTCTTGGGGGCCTCTTGGGGGCATCCTGGGGGCCTCTTGGTGCTTCCTGGCCACCTCTTGGGGCCCTCTTGGGGCACCCTTGTGAGCCTTGGGGGCCATCTTTGTGCCATCTTGGGTGAGATCGATCACAGGAGGGGGGGTTACTACTTGCAGTCCCCCCTTTCAGGAGGCTAACATGGGGCCAGAACCATGGTACAACCAATGATTTTGGCTTCCTCGCCGAGGCCGTTTTGGACGCTCCGACAACTCGCGGAACCCCCCGTCCAGGTCCAGGGGAAGGGGTAGGGGGAGGGGTCAAGACCCCCTCTCCGCCCGCAAGCCGTCCCGCTCACTCCCGCCCGCCCTCCGCCGCCTCCGCCGCCGCCGCTGCGGCCGCCGCCTGCCGCCGCCGCCGCCGCCGCCGCCACCGCCGCCGCCGCCGCCGCCCCCCGCTGCCAAACCGCCGCAGCCGCCGCAGCCGCTGCCGCCACCGCCACCACCGCCGCCGCCGCCGCCGCCGCCGCCCCCGCCGCCGCCGCCGCCGCCCCCGCCGCCGCCGCCGCCGCCACCGCCGCAGCCGCCGCAGCCGCCGCCACCGCCTCCGCAGCCGCCGCCGCCGCCAAGTGTACTCTGTATTGTTTCTTGACAGGGATGGTGTGTGGGGGGGGCGCATCGGGTTGGCTGCGCATGTTCTGAATTTGGAGGCAGAGTGTGTTTTGTAGTGTTTTTTTACAAGGGATGGTGGGGGGTGTCGTCATGGACCCTGGTTGGCCCCCAGTCGCCTGGGGGAGGGGGTGTTTATTAATAGGGAACAGTGATAAACCCTTCCCCGAAGGGGAAGAAGGAGGGGTGGAAGAGGAAACGCTCTAAACCACCGACGCCCAGAGGGCTGGTGGGATTTCCGTGGAGCGGCAGGCCGTTGAGCGTTGAGCACGTGAATGTTTTTTCTGTGCTCCACCAATAGTTTGCTCTGTGCAGCCGCGACAGCATCTGCAATTTTTTGGAGGGACCTGGTTCGCAGAATTTCCCCCGGGCAAGTGCAACTGTCATGAGGGGGATGGTCAGTGGGACCCCCTAGTTTGTTCTTCTGTCGCCGCAGCTGGTGATGGTGTGTCCGTTGTTGCTTGTTGGTGATGTGGGAGGTTTGTGTCTGGGATACCAGCGAGACGCGACGGGCCCGTTCGAGTACCAGACTCGAACGGTATATCGTCAGTGTTTGTAGCGTAGCAGGGAGGCGGCTTATCAGGGTTTGGCCATGGGCTTTTGGTTCAAGCTTGGCCAGCCGCCGCGCCCGCTCTACAGTGTTTGCTCACGTCGATTTACGCCCGCTATACATAACCTCTCGTCCACCATCCCGCTTTGCACTTCTAGTTTCCTCCTCCTCCTTTTTTTTTTTTTTTTTTTTTTTTCTCTCTCTCTCTCTCTTGTTTTCTCTCTCTCTCTCTCTCTCTCCCCTTCTGCTTCCGAGGCATCCGGACGCGGCTTTCCTTCCTCCTCCTCCTACTCCTCCTCTTCCTCCTTCTCCTTTTGTCCTTCTTCCCCTCCTCATCCTCCTCCTCCACCTGATTCCTCTTCCCGTGACCCCGTCCTGGTCGACGATCAAGGTCTCGTGGGTCCAGTTGCCCAACATTCTCCCGTAGCGCCATTTCTCTTCCTCCGCCCTCGTCCTCGCCCGCCTTCTTCCCGAGTGCTTCAAGGAGGCCGGCCCCACTCCGTCCAGTGCCGCTGCCTTGGAGCGCAGCCTGGGTCTGGAGCCGTTGCATGTGCCCGCGCGGAGCAGGCGTCGGACATCTCTGGTGCTGAGCGCGGTGCCCCCTCGGCCTCCCGCGTCCTCTCAAGTGTAATGCGACGTGAGACCCGGCTGGTGCCCAAGGGCCTCCCAGGTCAGCAGGCCTGGCCAAGCGGCGCCCTGGCCTGTCCTCGGAGGATGCTGAGTCCGTGCGGAGGACGTCCGTTTGGAGTGTTCGGCTTCCGTCTGGGCCTATACCCCGCCTGGACTTGGCCCCTCCTGTCATGATGTTGAGTCCGTGCGGAGTAAGTCCACACGGATTGCTCGGCCTCCGTCTGGGCTTGCCTTCCGCCTGGACTTGGCCTCTCCTTGTGTCCGCAGCAGAGGCTCCCCTCGCCGCCCGCTTGCCCCGTGGCTCTGCTCCAGGAGGCGCCCGCGCGCCCGCGGTCCACGGTGGCCTGGCGCCCCCCCCCCCCCCCGCGGCGGCCGCCATGCCCGGCGACGAGGGCGCGCTCGCGCCCCGCGCGGTGCCCGCGGCGGATGCCCGCCGCGGGCACGGAGGCGGAGCGCGGCGGCGGCGACAGGGCGCCCTGGCCGGCCGCGCTTGGCCGCTTGGCGGGCGCCAGGTCGGAGGGTGCCAGCTGTCAAATGGCCTTCGGCCCATCCCACCTCGGTGCCGGGGGTCTGGACTTGAGAGGCGTTTTGGATGCATCCCAAGGTATGTTGGGATGCCTCTCGGAGGCCTTTCGGGGGCGCCTCTTGGGGGGGCCTCCAGGGGGCGCCTCTTGGGGCCTCTGGAAGGCTCTTCGGCCCATCTTTGGGACCGAAGGCTCGAAATGTCCGTTCGGGTTCCCTCTCAGGGCCCCCTCTTGGGACCGTCTTGGAGATCTCTTTGGGCTGTCCTGGCGGCCTCTTGGGCCTCCTCGGCCGTCTTGGGGCCCTCTTGGATGCCTCGTGGGCCGTCTTGGAGCGATCTCGGGGGCCTCTTGGGCCGTCTTGGAGCGTCGGGGAGCCGAAAAGGCGAGGAAGTCAACATCTTTCAAACACTACGGGGAATCAGTGGTGTTTGCTTCTTTGGGCCCTTTTGGGAAGCCACTTGGAGACCTCTTGGGGCGTCTTGGAGGCGTCATGGGCCGTCTGGAGGCCATCTGGAGCGGGTTGGAACGATCCTTCGGCGACTCGGAATCCTTTTGGACCGTCTTGGAGGCCTCCTGGGGCCCTCTTGGCCCGTCTTGGAGCCCTCTTGGTTCCGAAAATGTCACGCGAGAAGACGCGGATGAGCCCATGAGGCGCGCGGGAAGCCCCGGTAGATTTGAGACCCGTGGGTCCAGGCCCCTGGAAGAATCCGTAGGATTGAGGACCGAGGTTCAGGGGATAAGGCAGATTTCTTGGGGACACCGACTCGTGGCTCACGGCACGTTGGCGGGTATGCACCTGCAGCTGAACTGCATCGAGACGCCCGTGTTGAAACGCAGCACGTACCGTGTTCGCACGCTGCGCGTTGGCTCGGCGCGTGTTTGCCCACGTCCCGGCGAACGTCTCGCGCCAGGCCTAGATTTTACGCCTGCGTGTTGGGCTCCGTGCTAGCACGCCACGGTCCTGGCCGGGTGCGCCCTGGGCGCGGGGATCGGTGTGCTTCTGCCTTCTGGGCGGGGCGCGGGCGCCGATCCTGGGCCCAGGGCGGGCCCGGCCACGATCTGCGCAGGTGTGCAGCAGTTGGCGCCCTCCTCCTGTCAGGAGGGGCCCCGCGGCGGCCGCGGCCTGGTGCGCGGCGATAAGCGCCTGCGCCCGCGGCCGGCGCTGGCGGCTCGCGCTGGACCTGGCGGCGAGGCGTGTCGCTGTGGAGGGCCCAAGCATGCAACGTCCTGAAGAAAGGAGGACGGAGGCTTTTCCCGGTTTTCAGCTCGAGGCCCCGAGACAGCTTCTGGAGTCCAAGGGCTCAAAAAAGCTGATCGTCGCGATTTCTTTTGCGACGCCCGTAGCTGGAGGACCCCCCCTGCGCCAAGACCCGTCTCCGCCAGTCCAGGCCTTCAGATAGGGGTCCGCATAGACGGGGTCGGAGGATCGCGCCGCATCGCCGATGCATCGGCGATGCGGCTCGATGTGGAGCCCGATTTTCTCCACGCCGACATCGCCGATGCATCGGCGATGCGGCGAGACCCTCCTCCCCTCATGCCGAGAGGCTGCCTGGTGGCGTCCGCCCCGACGTGTACATCTACGGCGCGGTGGCGAGCGCGTGCGCTCAGGTCAGTGGAGGAAGCCACACACACACACCGATGCTGGTGCCCTTCCTCGCTCCTCCCTCCTACTCCCTCCTTCCCGGTTCCTTATGGGTAATTCTTCCCTGTAGCACCCCGGGGCCAGTCGGAAGGGCGGGCAGGGCGTTTCGCCTGAGACTGCATTACCATGTATGAGCCTGAAGTTGAAAAGCTGGCAACAATTTCACATATGGAGGCCGTTTTCAATTTGTGGCTCTCGCCTTATCGCCGCGCACATTCGTTTTCAAGATTTGAAATAGTTTCGCGGATTGAGGGTGGGTTGTTTTCAAAATATGGCTCTCGCCTTACAGCGCCTCGCGTATTCGTTGGGGGCGGGTGGTTTTCAAAATGTGGCTCTCGCCTTAGCGCCGCGCGCATGTGTTTCAGATTTCGCAAGAGTTTCACTGATTGAGGGCGGGTGATTTTCAAACTGTGGCTCTCGCCTTAGCGCCGCGCGCATTCGTCTAAAACATCTGCAAGAACTTCACGGATTGAGGGCGGTTCTTTTTCAAAATGTGACTCACGCCTCAGCGCCGCGCGCATTCGTCGTTTTAAACAATTGTAAGAGTTTCATTTGTTTCCGTGGTTACCGTATCAGAAATGGCGTTTTGGAGCGATTCAGGATTATCATGGCGCAGCAGTTACGTTTATTCGCGGTGTTGAAGTCCCAGGAATGGTGCTCTGGCACGGTTCAGGATCGCCAAGACACAACAGTCAATCTAATTCGTGGCGCTGAAGTCCTGAGAATGGTGGTTTGGCACGCTTCAGGATTTTCACACGGTTGTCCCCCAACGGGGCATGTCCCTCAGTAGAAATGAACCCTTGTAGGGGCTTGTGAAGTGGGAGCTTGGAGGGAGGGTGTATTCCAACATTGTTGAGGAGTCTTGGGTTTGCACTGGTTCTCCTCCTCCTCCACTCTCCTCTCCTCTCCTCTCCTCTCCTCTCTCCTCTCCTCCTCTTTCCTCATCCTCCTCCTCCTTCTTCCCATACAGGGGAGTACGCTGCTTCTGTCGTCCCCGGTCCTGAGGGAAACTGGTCCTGAGCTGTTTCGTCGGGGTTGGCTTCCCTGCGGCCCTTCACGAGCCATGCGTTCGTGAAGGGGTCGGGGGTCCGCTGATCCAATCGAATCGCAGCATCGGACGGCGTGGGCTTCAGCACGGGCGGACGAGGTAAAGCGCCCCCAGTCCAAGATTTCTGGACTTTTTTGCGCGCCCGTGCGTGCGTGCGTGCGTGCGTGTGTGCGTGCGCGCGCGCGTGCGTGCGTGCGTGTGTGTGTGTGTGTGTGTGTGTGTGTGTGTGTGTGTGTGTTGGTGTGTGTGTGTATGTTTGTGTGTGTGTGTGTGTGTGTGTTTGCGGGTGAGTGTGTATGTGTGTGTGTGTGTGTGTGTGTCTGGGGGGGTGGCGGAGTGGTGCGACCGTGCGACTTTGAGGTGATTCGTACAGGTACTATATCGTCCCGATGCTTGCTGGTTGTTTCGGCTCCCTTCTATGGTTGACGCAGCGTCAACTGTGGTGGGTTTGCCTTTCAACGGTGGCGCCCGCTTTGCACGTTGGCCACGCATGCGCCGTCCACCACCCATGGATTGCTTGTGCTGTGCACCACCCATGTGCGCCACCGCGTGTTGGCTGTCGCGGTCGCCTGCGGTCATCTTGTCTTTTCGATTTGGCCTTTTGGCCCGTACGCGCGTTGTCATCGCGTTACTTGCACCTGCACCGCGTTCTGCCGAATTCGTTGCTGGCCGGGCGGCGGCGCCTGTCTCGCCTGTGCTTGTCTCGCGCCGCCGCTTGCTGACTGGTCTGGCAGCCTTGCAGCGCGCTTCCTTCTTTTGGCTACTAGCACCAGATTGCTGTACCGCTTCAGCTCCAGGCGTCGACCTACGCTCCGCGTGATGCTTGGCCGCTGCACTCTAGTGGCGAATTCGCACCAGACTGCTACCCGCGCTTCAACTCCTGGCGTCGAGCTACGCTCCGCCGGATTCTTAGCCGCTGCACTGGCTTTGTAGTGCCTGGTATGTCACCACCTTTACTAATCTGCCTGGCCGTGGCTGGACTCTTTCATCACGGCGCGTTCGACTTAGTTCGTTCGCGGTAGGCACCTCCATCTGCAGACCGCGTCTGAGGTTCCTCTGCGCCGCCGACTAAAAAACGTGTGTGTGTGGTGTGTGGCAAGGCCCCGGGGTCCAGGGCCCATATCTCTCAGGACCTGTTTGCTCCGTGCCAGCCTCGCCACGGCCCGGTATTCGCCCAGGAATCCTGGTGCCAGGGCGCGCTCCGCGGCAGGCTGTCGGAGCTCCGCGCGGGTTTCTTGGGCCAGTCGCCAGGCCTCCTCTCCCTTCAGCCCTGGGCGGCGCATCCGTCTGCCACTGCCCCCCAGCGTGCTCCGCGCGCCAGCGAGAAGGGCATGTGGGGAGGGGTCGACTGGACGTAAGAGTGACCCTTTGCCAGAGTGACCTCTGGTGCGTGCCTATTGGGGTCCCCCAGCCGCCGAACGCGATGCGATAGCAGCAGCTTGCGCGCCCAGGTTTGGCCCCCCCGCGGCCCCCCCAAAACTGCGCACCAACAGGATCACTCCTGCGTTTAGCCGAGGGGAGGCCGGGAGGGGGCGAGCCCGAGTCCAATTATGACTGTTCCCCTCGCGGCCCGCCGTCAAGCTGCGCATCAAAGGTCACTTATGCCCAGGGCCACTCCTGCTTGTCGCCGAAGGGGGGCGTGAGGGGGCGAGCCCGAGCACGAACCCGAGCCCGAACACGAGGCCGAGCCCGAGCAGCAGCAGGGAGCCCGAGGCTCGCGCCTCGAGCCTGGCTCTCCGGCCCGGGCCGCGCGCTGGGCTCTCCGACATTCGAGAGGCAGGCAACGACACGTCAGTGCCTTGGCATCGCTCGGACGTGTGCGTTCTTTCTCGGCGAGGACCATCGAGGAGCATCCCGGATCATCTGACAACAGAAACATGCGCGAAGCCAACAGATGCACGGGGAGTGGACGTCCGAGCGATGGCAGGGCTCGTGCTGCGCTTCGGCTTTCCGCCAGGGGTCGCGGTGGCAGCAGGCGGGCGCACTGTTCTCGGAGCTCCGCCTGCGCGCCTTGCAGCCGAGCGCGGTCCTGTGCGCCGCAGCGGCGACCGCTTGCGAGAGGGCCGAGAGGTTCTAGGCCTCCCACATGGGGCCCGAGTAGACGGGGTCGGAGGATCGCGCTGCATCGCCGATGCGTCGGCGATGCGGCTCGATGGGGGGCTCGACTTTCTCCACGCCGACGCCGCGGATGCGTCGCCGACGCCGCATATGCATCGCCGATGCGTCGCCAATGCATCGACGATATATTGGCGATGCGGCGCGATCCCCTGACCCCATCTACTCGGACCCCACCTAGGAGGCCTCTAGAGGTGGGCGTCGGCGCTGGCGCTGCTCGACGACCTGCGCGGGAGCTCAGGGACAACGACGGGGAGGGGGGACGCTCGATTAGGAATGCGCCCAGGAGGTTTCAGACCCTGGAGGATTCCTGATCTGACGAGGGTGGCTGTGGTATGCCTCAATCGGTGCCCCGCCAGGTTTTCAGACCTTGGATTCCTTATCCGATGGTTCCTTCTCCAATGCCCTCACCGCGTCCGTAGCCTTTTTTGCTCCAGCGAGCCGTGCTTCGGTAGGCCCTCGTGCTGCGCGCCTGCCGCGCCGCGTCGGGTGCGCGCAAGAGGCCTGATGTCTGACAGGGCCTGGGCTGCCGCCAGCGCGCGCACGCTGGCGCGGCGGCACGAGCTGGGCTTTTCGCGAGCTC
Source organism: Prorocentrum cordatum (assembly GCA_963575745.1). NCBI lineage: Eukaryota > Dinophyceae > Prorocentrales > Prorocentraceae > Prorocentrum > Prorocentrum cordatum. Next base: position 152,714 of record CAUYUJ010019371.1, on the reverse strand, counting down.
AGGCGCTCAGCCACCGCGTGCGGGCCTTGCGGGCTTCCATCGTGGCGCACTGGGAACTCGCTGACACCATGGGCGTGTTCTTCCCCACCTTCGGCGAGGAGGGGATGGCGGCGAAGCTGGTCGGTGTGGCCAGCGAGGCCCTGGCTGCCGCGGAGGACGACCTCAAGTCCGGCAACATGGCCCGCCATGCCCTGCGCTGCCGCAGGGGCATCCCCTTGCGGTGCTGGAGTGCATGGGGGCAGGAGCACGCCGCTGCGCTCCAACGTGGCGGAGTTCATGCCTGCCGCGAGGTGCGTGACCCATCTGCAGCATGAGTGGGCCACGGGGGGCTTGAGACCAGCTTCCAGGAGGAGACTGCGCCGCGAGCTTCTGTCGAAAACCTCGTGGCCACTCTCAGCAGCGACGGCGTCGAGCAGTGCGTGCTGGAGGGCGACGGCGTCAGTGAAGGCGGTGCGGTTAGCAATGGGGCCGAGGTGCGGTACTCCGACGGTGCCTCGCCAAGCAGCTGAGGCGGGAAGTGCCTGATGGTGGCCCACCTGGAAGCCCTCGGCTCGTCATCGAAGCCGGCCCCTGGGCAGCCCAAAGTTGGGCGCCCATAGTCTACGGCGACGAGGGTGACGTGAAGGTGTAGCAGCGCGCCCCTGGTCGGGATGATGACGCCTACTCTCGTTGCATCTCCGAGCGGCGGGCCGCGGCCCGCAGGGCTCGTGTTGCGTGAGCGAGGGCGTTTCGGCTCCGAGCGAGTGCTCGATGGCCCTGTCATTGGCCTGGTGGTGTGGCGGTTAACCGCCCGCGGAAGGCAGAAGCCGTAAGGTCTGGAGGTGACCCCTGGCCCACTGGGCTGAGCTGGGACCGAGGCTTTTGGCTTTGGTCTCCTGTGGGGCCTCCATCAGAATTCAATGTCAGCAAGGGCGCCCGTGCTCCGAGGTGAGAAAATGTGCCCTCACCGCAGGGTGGCAAGGCTCAGGGTGAGAAGGGCGCCGACTCCCAGCCCCCTGATCGCCGACAAGGGCCCCCCCGCCCGCCCAGGAACGCACGCTGTCGCTATCGGGGGTTCATCGCCGATCTAACGGCGACGTATCGCTGGTTCCAGGTCAATGTTCCCCCCCCCGCTGAGTCGATCCCCCAATGCCTTTGCCCTTCTCAGGAGCGGGGCGCGGCTAGACGTCGTGGTCTTTAATGCGGCCATCAGCTCCTGCGAGAAGGGCTCGCGCTGGGAACACGCGCTGGGCCTGTTCGCTGACGTCCACGGGGCGTCCCTGGAGCCGGGCGTCATCAGCCACAACGCGCTCCTGTCCGCCCTGGAGAAGGGACAGCAGTGGCAGCGAGCCATGGCGACCCTCGGCGACCTGCTGGCGCTCGGGCTGCGCGGAAAGGGGGTGGGGTGAGCACTGCGTCTTGCGTGGACATCGTGGTCGGGGCCATGGGACCTCCCAGACTTCGTGGCCTCTCCCTTCTCTCTCGGTGCGCCCCCTGGCCCCCGCGTCCGCGCACGTGCCTCGCGCCGTGGGAGCGCCACCCCCGCTGTTCCCAGCGCCTCATCTTCATCGGGTTGCCAGGGGTGCCCCTGGGCCGGGGTGTCCCCCGGATCTCCCTGGCGGCCCCCAGGGGCTTCCAGGGCACCCGCTCACGATGCCCAGAAGGCCCCAGGGGCTCCCAAATGGGGCGAGAAGCCGAGGGCACCCGTGGGCACCCTATGTATGTTGGCGGCGAGCGAGGGGGGGAAGCGAGACGGAGAAGGCCTTCTCAGAAGGCGGCGGGGCTTCTCAGAAGCCCTCTCCGGTCTTCCGAGAGGTTTTTTCGGTGTCTCCTGAGAGGGTTTCGAAAACTTCTCGGAAGGCCGGGGGACTTCCAAGCCTTCTGAGAAGGCCCCCCCCCGCCTTGCCCCTCCCTCCCTCCCTCCCCGCCCTTCCCCGCCCTTTCCTCCTCTCTTCCCCCCCCTCTCCTTGGCCCCGCTGCCCCGGAACCCCATGGCCCCTTCTCGTTTCCCCCCCTCGCTCGTCGTCGTCGTCGTCGTCGTCGTCGTCGTCGTCGTCGTCGTCGTCGTCGTCGTCGCCGGACCTGCGGCAACCCACGACCTCGGCGAAGCCCCGAGGCGCGCGGCCTCCAGCCCACCCTGGCCACCTGCAGCGCCGCGCTCTGCGCGCTGGCGGCGGGCGGGCTCTGGGCGCGGGCCCTGCGGCTGCTGCGGGGGATGCCCCCGTCCAGGCTGCGGCCGAACGAGGTTCGAGTGGGGGATCGACTACAGAATGGACTTACCCCGAAATTGGATTTTCGTCGAATCTATTAGAACAAGACGTCGAATGGATGTAGATCTACGAGCATGCGTCGTATTTTTCGTGGATTCGACGAACACATCAATGTTGGGCGAAATCAATTCTGTAGTCGATGTCCTACTTCGGGACGGTCGGAATGGGTATGTAAATAATGGGTACGATGCCCAGCACCAGCTCCTGTTTATTTTGGACAGGCTTCGCTGTCCGCGCCGCCGGGGACGTTGTTCGTTGAGGGCAAAACAGCCGCCTGCCCACCAGCGGCCGCTGTCGGTTTTGGACAACGTTCGTTGTTGGGCATCGTGCCCGTTTTTTCCCGTACCCATCTCGGGCGTCCAAAGAGGTGGTGTACGGGGCGGCGATGAGCGCGTGCGAGAGGGCCGCCCGCTGGGCCCAGGCCCAGCTGCGCACGCACTCGGGCATCTGGGCGCTGCATGTTTTTCGCCACTGGCGCGCTCGCGCAGTTTTTGGGGTCCTGGGACGGTCACCGATCCGGCTCGAGAAGTGACGCAGAGAGATGGGGTCTGGGGCTCGGGTCGTGACTCTTTTCAGGGTGCGGCATGCTTCTCGCAATGTCGGATCTCAGGGCAGGAGGGGGGTCGGCACGCGGGGGGCGGCTTCCTGAGAGGGGCGGGGCTGCTGGAGGCCCAGCTGCCCTCGCAGAGGCCCTCTGGGAAGCCTCCGGCCCCTTCCGCGGAAGGCCCCCCCGTGGGTCGCTCTGGAGAGGCTGGCGCCTTCCCCCCCCCCGGCCCCGCGCTTTTTGTTCTCTGGCTGTCGCACACCACTGCGCAGCAATAGGCCCCTTGCGCTTTGGAGCTTCTTCCAGGGCGCTGGCTCGCAGGGTGGCTCTTCTGGTCTCCCTCCCCTCCTCTGTCTCCTTCTCCCCCCGCCTGCCCTTTCCCTCCCTCCGCAGAGCGAAGCCATCAGTTTTAACCAACTTTGATTCGCCAGTGCGCCGTACGAGCTCCGGGCTCGACTGACTGACTGTTCTGACTGACTGACTGTTCTGACTGACTGACGGGCTGTCGCGTTCACACTTGCCCCACTTCTTTTTCGGGGGGTTGCCGTGCCAAGTGGCCCCCCGCTCGTCGCGCCCGTTTGGAGCGCCCCTGGGGCCCTCTGGGCATCGTAAGGGGGGGCTCTGGAGGCCGTGGGGGCCTCCCTGGAAGTTCAGGGGGCACCTTGGGCTCGAGACGCCTTTCTGGCAACACCCGCTGCTCCTTGATTCGAGGGAAGAAACACGGGGACCATGACCAAGACGTCGCAGGATCCTTTCGATGCCGATCTTGGTCATGGTCCGTGTTGGCCGTGGCCGATTCGCGAGGATTATCCACGAACTGACGCTGACCAAAATCCACGCTGTGACCAAGGTCCAAGGCCGACGCGACGTTTCCGCGTTGAGTCTTGGTCATGGCCCCCGTTTTCTCCCCCTCGACTGATCCCCGGCGCCGCGATTTTTTCACAACCTGGTTCCCTGGTGGCCTCGGCCGATTCCCTGGGGCCGGCTTTTCACACCCAGCTTCTCTGTGTCGGCCCCGGGGCCCGGCGAGGGCCCACAGAGGCACAACCGACACGCCAGATCCTGAGATCCGACGTCTCCAAACAGCAATTGCACCGTGAAAAGCTACGACGGGGAGCCGCAGACCCCATCTCTCTGCGCCAGCTTTCGAGCCGGATCGGTCTGCGAGGGTCCCGGGGCCCGAAGCTGGGCGAGAGCGCCCGGGTCGAAGCACTTGTCCGTCGCAGCGCGGCAGAGGCAATCCGCACGCGTGCTCTGGAGGGCCAGGCTATGGCAGGCACGAGCGATTTTCCTGGCGGCAAGAGGGGGAAACCGGGCGGAGCGCGGCCGCGGAGGGAGGAAGAGGAGGGAGGATCTTCCCAGCGCGAAGAGCTTCGACTGGAGGGATTTGCGGGCGAAAAACCGGTATGAAGCAAGCCTTTTCGCCGTCCGGGACGCTGCTCCCCCCCCCCCCGCGCGGCGGCTGCAAAGTTTGTACCCCTTACGGCGCCACGTAGGGGTATAAACTTTGAAGCCGCCTGAGGGGCAGGCGTCCCCCCGACGGCGGAAAAGTTTAGTTTATTCCCAGCGGAGCCGGATGAAATTCCGTGCCCGCCAGTGACTGACTGACTGACTGATTGACTGACTGATTGACTGCCTGATTGACGGACTGATTGACTGACTGAACGTTAGGAGGGCACCTTGAACAACACATTTCGAACCGCCCTCGGGCGCGCAACTGCAACTGGACGACACGTTTCGACCCGTCCACGGGTGCGCAACCGCAGCCGCAACTGGGCGACACACTTCAACCTGCCCGCGGGCGCGCAACCGCAACCGCACCTGGGCGACACATTTCAACCCGCCCGCGGGCGCGCAAGCGCAACTGGGCGACACATTTCAACCCGCCAGCGGGCGCGCAACCGCAACCGCACCTGGGCGACACATTTCGACCCGCCCGCGGGCGCGCATCCGCAAGCGCAACTGGGCGACACATTTCAACCCGCCCGCGGGCGCGCAACCGCAACCGCACCTGGGCGATAAATTTCAACCCGCCCGCGGGCGCGCGAGCGCAACTGGGCGACACATTTCAATCCGCCCGCGGGTGCGCAACCGCAACCGCACCTGGGCGACACATTTCGACCCGCCCGCGGGCGCGCAACAACACCCGCACTTGGGCGACACATTTCAACCCGCCGCAGGCGCGCAACCGCAACCGCAACCATTCAACCCGCCCGCGGGCGCGCGGGGCGACACATTTCAAACCGCCCGCGGGCGCGCAACCGCAACTGGGCGACACATTTCAAACCGCCCGCGGGCGCGCAACCGCAACCGCAACTGGGCGACACATTTCGACCCGCCCGCGGGCGCGCGCAACCGCAACTGGGCGACACATTTCCCGCCCGCGGGCGCGCAACCGCAACCGCAACTGGGCGACACATTTCAACCCGCCCGCGGGCGCGCAACCGCAACTGGGCGACACATTTCAACCCGCCCGCGGGCGCGCAACCGCAACCGCAACTGGGCGACACATTTGACCCGCCCGCGGGCGCGGTCAACCGCAACCGCACTTGGGCGACACATTTCAAGCCGCCCGCGGGCACGCAACCGCAACTTGGCGACGCATTCCAACCCGCCCGCGGGCGCGCAACCACAACCGCAACTGGGCGACACATTGCAACCCGCCCGCGGGCGCGCAACCGCAACCGCAAGTGGGCGACACATTTCAACCCGCCCGCGGGCGCGCAACCGCAATCGCACTTGGGCGACACATTTCAATCCGCCCGCGGGCGCGCAACCGCAACCGCAACTGGGCGACACATTTTGACCCGCCCGCGGGCGCGCAACCGCAACCGCTACTGGGCGACACATTTCAACCCGCCCGCGGGCGCGCAACCGCACCTACGCGACACGTTTCGACCCGCAACCGCAATTGGGCGACACATTTCAACCCGCTCGCGGGCGCGCAACCGCAACCGCACCCAGGCGACACATTTTGACCCGCCCGCGGGCGCGAAACCGCAACTGGGTGACACATTTCAATCCGCCCGCGGGCGCGCAACCGCAACCGCACCTGGGCGACACATTTCGACCCGCCCGCGGGCGCGCAACCGCAACCGCACCGCTCACCTGCCGTCGTCCTCCAGGGGATCTGAGGCGGAGGAAGGGTGGGAGGGATGTGGGAGGGAGGGGGGAGGGAGGAGGGAGGCGGGAGGGAGGAGGAAGTAGGGGAGGATGGAGAGAAGATGGAAACAGGGTAGAAAACTCACAATGATTGGGGGCGGGCAACTTTTGCTCCCCCCTGTTCCACGCAAGTAGATCTCCACAAGGCTCCAGACCCTGGATTTCTATCTGAGGCCTCCACGGTCTGCTAGCGGGACGGGTGGGTTAACCGCCCCCGACGGGGGAGACGAGGCTTTGACAGAAGCGGTCCGTTGCACCGCCTAGTTTGAAATTGGGGGGGCGATGCCGCGGGGATCGATTGCGCGTTCACCCGCGCGCAAGCTGCCCGCGGATGTAGGTGCATCGGCGCCGTCTTATTCATGCAGCATGCCGCGTCTTATTCATGATTTGGTGCAGGGGCAAGTGAATGAGGGGGAGGAGGACGAGGAGGAGGTAAGGGAGGATGAGGAGGAGGAGCAGCAGGACGAGGAGGAAGAGCAGCAGTATGACGAGGAGGATGAGTAGGATGATGATGATGATGATGATGATGATGATGATGGTGATGGTGATGGTGATGATGATGATGATGATGATGATGACGATGATGATGATGATGATGCTGATGATGATGATGATGATGGTGATGGTGATGGTGATGATGATGAGGAGGAGGAGGAGGAGGAGGAAGAGGACGATGAGGAGGAGGAGGAGGAAGAGGAGGACCAGGATGGCCAGGAGGAGGACGATGGGGAGGCGGATGCCAGGGTGGTGCTGCTTGGGAAGCTGCACGAGCAGGTGCTTGTTGCGGAGGACGGAGGAGGATGAGGTGGTGGACTTCAAGGAGGATGTGGGCGTGGAGGTGGATGTCCTCATCGCGGCCTCCAGGCGTGACCCGCGGTTCCCCGCCGGGACATTGCAGCGGGGAGTCCTCATTCCACGCTGCTGCCTCTGCTTTTATACCGTTCTTCGCTCCTACAGGGAGGGCGCTCACAGCGCGAAGAGCTTCGGCGGCAGCGGCGGCATGAAAAACACGAAACGCCAGGACCTCCAGGGAACCTCCCGCCGCGCGCCCCGTCGTTCTGCGCGGGGAGAGTCCCGGGCCATCACTCGAGCCGCGTCGATCTGCGAAGGTCCCCTGGGCCCGAAGCGGGGCGAGAACGCCTGGCTCGCGGTGCAGGAGACGCCGGGACCTCCGGGGAGTCCCCCGCTGCGCGCCCCGCCGTCCACGGCGCGAGGGGGGAGGCTTTAAGCCTGCGCGCGCCGCCGGGCCAGGCGCTGGCGCTGCTGGCGGAGATGCCCCGCAGGGCCGCGCGGCCGAGCCTCGTGGCCTTCAACACCGCGCTGCACGCCTGCGGGAGCTCGCGTCGGGGATCGACGACAGAGGTATCTACGCCAAACGGGTTTTGTCCGTCGATGTTAGGAAAGAATGCGTAAGGGTGCTTCGTAGACTTACGCAGCCTTCTACGTATCTTCTTGTCATAGACTCGACGAACAAATTGTTTTTGGGGGTAAATAAATTCTTGACGTGCCGCGTATCCCTGACTGTCTGTGGGCTCAGACGACACGGTCGACTGTTCCTTGACTGGGTTCTGGTCGTTCGCTTGCCCAAGAGCGTCCCTTGAGTCACTGTGCGTGAGGCTTCCATCTGTGCCCTCCCATTTTCCTACTGCCCCGTGCTCTTGCGCCCGCCGTGTCTCTCCTGTTCCTTGCCTCGCCTGTTGTTGCATGGACGGTGCGGCCACGCCTGGCCACCCCGCGCCGCCGCAGTGCAGCGTGTCGCGCTGTCCGGTACGGTTGGAGCTTGGCGCCACGTGTGCGACAGCTCCCATCCGTCCGCTTCCAGGTTTGTGCTTGCGTTCCCCTCTGTCGGGCCGCCAGCGCCAGCCCCCAATGAGGGTCATTTTGTCCCTTGCGTGTGCACTCGCTTCAATGGCCTATGCGCCTCTGCAGCTAATTATTTCGCTCTGTGCCCCAGTCGTGTCCGCCCCGCTTCCAGGATCTGTCCTCGGAGCCGCCAATCAAAACATTATCCCTGACTGTGGTCGTCGCCTTCGCGTTCAAGCTCCTGCACAAGTGGTTCATCCTTTGGCAGATCATCACGGTCCTCCCTGCAGGCTGGGCCAGGTGACTTGACCAGTGCTTGCAGCTTTACGCCTCCGATCCTCAGTGTCGGACAAGTTGCAGGCTGTGGACTCAGACGACACGGTCGACTGTTCCTTGAGTGGGTATTGGTCGCTCTCATGCCCAAGAGCGTCCTATGAGTCACTGTGAGTGAGGCTTCCGTCTGTGCCCTCCCATTTTCTTGCTGCCGCGTGCCCTTGCGCCCGCCGTGTCTCTCCTGTTCCTTGGCTTCACCTTTTGTTGCATGGACGGTGCGGCCACGCCTGGCCACTCCGTGCCGCCACAGTGCGGCGTGCTCCACGCCCTTTCGCGCTGTACGGTACGGTCGGAGCTTGGCGCCACGTGTGCGACAGCTTCTTTCCGTCCGCTTCCAGTTCTGTGCTTGCGTTCCCCTCTGTCGGGCCGCCAGCGTCAGCCCCCAATGAGGGCACTCGCTACAGCGGCCTATATGCCTCTGCTTCTAATTATCTCGCTCTGTGCCCCAGTCGAGTCCGTCCCGCTTCCTGGATCTGTCCTTGTGAGCCGCCAATCAAAAAGTACCCCCGCCAGCCCATCCATAAATGATGGTTCGTTTTCTTGAGGCCTTTTGGAGGCTATCTTCAGCCATGCTCGGCTAGAGGCTGTCGGAGGCTATCTTGAGCCATGCTCGACTATCTTGGGCCATCTTGAGGCTGCTTTGAGGCCTCTTGGAGGGCTGTCGGAGGCTATCTTGGAGCCCTCTTGGGGCTCTTTGGGGGATGTGGGAGGCCTCCTTGGGGCCGTTTTGGGCACCATGGCTCAAACACGTGGGGGGAGGAATTCGGGCCCCCCATCGGAGGCTCTCAAGCGGCATCTTGGGGCCCTCTTGGAGCGCTCTTGGGCGCCTCTTGGGCGATCTTGGGGCCGTCTTCGGCCTTCTTGGTCCCCTCTTGGGCCTCTTTTGGGCCATCTTGGGGCCATCTTGAGGCTTCCAAAGCCCATCGGAAGCGAAAAGGCGATAATGCCAAACACATAGATTCTCCCTTGGCTTTTGAACGGTTTCGGCATCTTGGAGGGCGCCGTGGAGGGTTCGAAGGGCACTTGGATGCGTCTTGGGGCTGTCTTCGGGCCTCTTGGGGGTATGTCGGAGGCTATCTGGACCCATCTTGAAGTAGCATGGGCCGTCTTGGAGGCCATCTTGCGACTTCGAAGCCCTCTTGGAGCAATCTTGGGCCATCTTGGACGCTTTAACGCCTCGGTACCCCCCTCCTTCCTGGCCCAGGGGAAGGGGTAGTGGGAGGGGTTTCAGTGGAAGAAAGAAGAAACAACGCGTTATACCACCTAAGCCCTGAGGGCTGGTGGGATTCTGTTTTCGATCCCCCACTTGAGGAGCGCCGGGCGCCCGCGCGCCATGCTGGCCCTGCTCGGCTCCATGGCCTCCGCCGGCGTGGGCGCCGACGTACAGAGCCTCGGCCCGCCCGCCCGGGGAGATCGCTCGCCCAGACCCCGCGGCCCCGGGTCGATGATCCCCGGGTCGTGTGTTAGCCGAGTGTGTGGCCGCCAGGCCACTCCAGTCTCCTCGAATTTTTCCCCATATTCAAAGTGGGGTTCGTGTTTTCTCTGGGCACCCCGCGCAGGAACAGGAGCACCCCCTCCCTTCTCACGCACATCATCATCATCATCATCATCATCATCATCACCATCATCACGAGTCCCTCACGGTGTACCTCCCGAAGGCCATCCACCCGCACGAAGCTGGAACCTCTGAGATCTCTCGGGAAGCGTCTGTGGTTCGCCCTATTGCCCTCAGCAATACTGATAACAAAATAGTATCCTTGGCCATATGCGAACCATTTAGCCAGCAATGCCAGTACAGCGTCCTAGGCTCCCAGACGGGCTTCGTGCGCAAGAGGTCTATGCTCGACAACTTGCTCTGCCTTGAGGCAGACATTCTTGAATATGCCTGCTATCGTGGCATGCCGCACGCAGGACTGCTCCTCTTGGATTTCCGCGCCGCGTTCCCGTCGCTGCGCCACGACTGGATCATAGATGTGTTAATCATGATGAATATTCCCATGTATATCGTGAATGCCATTCGGTTCCTATACACAGGCATCTACACACACATATGCCTAGCAGGCAAAAAGTTTCCAGGCTACTCGATCACCCAAGGCATTAAACAAGGATGTCCACTGTCGGGTGCATTATTTGCATTATGCATCGACCCGCTGCTGCGCCGATTATCTAACTTGCTAGCTCCAGTTTGTGCTTCACCCCGTGCCTTTGCAGATGACATCCAGATCTCGGCATCCAACCTGTTGCTAGCTGTTCCGATTGTGCTGAAGAATGTTATTAGGTCCAGCCGATGTACTGGCCTGCTCTTGAACCTTGCCAAGTGTATGATCGTGCACACGCAAGAGATGCCAGATGACCAGCATTTCGCCTTATTCGAAACTGTTCGCACTAACGTTCGCTCGCTCATGCACGGCACCAGTGGCAAAGTCTTGGGTGTTTTCCTGGGCCCTGGTGGTTACAAGAAATCCTGGTCCGCTCCGCTTCAGAAATATATTTGTCGGGTCCGTCATGTTCGGTCGCTTCGTCTTGGGCTTACTCAGAGTATTTATGCATACAATTCCCTGGCCTTCTCGGTCCTCACCTTCGTGATGCAGCTATGTTACATATCGCAGGATGCGCTTCGCATGGAAACAAAAGGATTGCAGACTCTCACCGCGTGCCCGTTCTACAGCATTCCTACTGATCTCCTCCGCAATCTCTCGTCGGCGCTGCATTGGCCCATTGCCCCGCGCAACCTCGTGCTGGAGAATCAGGCTGCCATGTATCGGGTCGCTGTTCGATCCAAGGTTTTTGACAGCATTCGGAGGCGATTTCACGAGCTTGAGGAAGATGACTGGGATGTTCTAATGGTCAAGCGGTTCCCGACATGGCGTGCCGAGTCCATTGTTTTCCATCTGATTCACAACTACGAGCGTCTAACAGCCCTGCCGTGGAACCACTTCGATGAGGACACTCACGAGTTGCATAAACAGATTTTGAAGAAGTTGATTTCTGAGGCCCCCAGTTGCTCCGCGGTTTTTCTCCTGGGCAATCGAATTCGTTTCGCTTTTCCTCTGGTTAATGCCTCTAGTATCGACCTTGCTGTGCTCAGGCTCAGAATTGCCTGCACGCGCGTCGGCCCTTTTGTGGCTGCTGCCATTCTCAAAACCATCTGCAACGCGTGGGCGACCTCTGCCAGGTATAGGCAAGGCCGTCTTACCTGTCGCTTCGGCTGCCGAGCCGCTGGCGGCGACCGCGTCCAGCATTATTTCGATTGCCCTCATGTTCTGAGCCTGCTTCCCTCTGTCCTGCCCTCCCTGCCAGCCGAATATTTAAATCAGAGCCTCGATGCGCGTATGCTGTGCACCATGCCGTGCCATTCTAGTCAGCAGTTGTTTTCTTTGTTTCTCGTCCACGACCTGCTCTTTTCCACCTTTAACTCCTTGAGGAGCTCGCACAGGTACGGGCCCGAATGCCTGCTGCCTCTCCTGCGCGCCCGCGCCCGGCACATCGCCAAGAAGGGGCGCGTCGTGCGGGGCGTCCTCACCAGGAGGCCCGCTGCAGAAGGCAGCTGAACGGCCCGTCTCTCTGACTCGCCCAGGGGAGTGCGATCATCATCACCATCATCATCATCATCACCATCATCATCATCATCACCATCACCATCACCATCATCACCATCATCACCATCATCACCATCATCACCATCATCACCATCATCAGCGTCAGCATCAGCATCATCGTCAGCATCATCATCATCATCCTCATCCTCAGCATCATCATCCTCAGTATCATCCTCCTCAGCGTCATCATCATCATCATCATCATCATCACCGCATCATCATCATCACTTACACACTCGTACACACTCTTATTCTCGAACCCACTCACTCACAACCATTACTCATCACTCATCATCTCTTTTAGGCCCCTGAGGCCTGAATATGGAGGAAGTATCAGGTGGGAGCCTCGTCTGTGAGTGAATTGCGAGGAAGTCTCAGGCGGGAGCCCCCTCCTTATGGGGCCCGCCGCTTGTATTTTTAATCCGAGCGGGTCAGCGGAATCTTGCAAATGTCGTCACTTTTGGGCCCTTGAGGCTTGAACATGGAGGAAGTATCAGGCGGGAGCCTCGTCTGTGAGTGAATTGCGAGGAAGTCTCAGACGGGAGCCCCCTTCCTATAGGGCCCGAAGTTCATGTGAGTAATCCGAGCGGGTCGTCCTCAAACTTGTAGCAGTCGTCATTTTTGGTTTCCTGAGGCGCGAATCTGGGGGCAGTATCAGGCGGGAGTCTAGTTTGGGAGTGAGTTGCGAGGAAGTCTCAGGCGGGAGCCCGATCCTTATGGGGCCCGCATTTCATATTGGTAATCCGAGCGGGTCATCGTAAACCTTTTAACCGTCGGCATTTTCGCGCCTTTGAGGTTTGAATATTGGGGAAGTATAAGGCGGGAGCTTCTTCTGTGTGTGATTCGCGGGTGGAGGGGGGGGGGGGAGGAGGAGGGGGGGAGGGAGGGAGGGAGGGAGGGAGGGAGGGGAGGGAGGGAGGGAGGGAGGGAGGGAGGGAGGGAGGGAGGGAGGGAGGGAGGGAGGGAGGGAGGAGGGAGGGAGGGAGGGAGGGAGGGAGGGAGGGGAGGGAGGAGGGAGGAGGAGGAGGAGGAGGAGAGGAGGAGGAGGAGGAGGAGGAGGAGGAGGAGGAGGAGGGGTGGACGGGGATGCGGAGACTTCGTCCCCCCTCCAAGGGCTGCTGCTTCCCGCGTGCGAGGGCTCCCCCGAGCTGCTCGGGCGCGGCGCCGCGCTGCTGCGGCGGCTGCCCGCGCCAGTGGCGCTGGCGGCGTGCTGCCGGCGGCCGCGGCCGACGCCTCAGCGCTGTGGCTGCTCGCCGGGGGCCGCGCCTTCGAGGCGCGCGTGGCGCTGCGGGCCGCGGCCGCGCGCGGCCACGCCAGCGGCCGCCTGTCGGCGCGGCTCGCGGCTGCCTGCGGCACGTCCCGGGCGGCCGCCCGCCGCGCCCGCGGGCGGCCCGTCGGCGCGGCCCGCGGCGCGGCCGCGCCGCGGGAGTGCGCGGGCCTGCCGTCGCTGGCGCGCGCGGGAGAAGAGATCCGCCTCCGCCTCGCTCGTCTCCGCCTGCTGCGTTTCTTCTTCCCTTGCCTACCATCCTCCTCCTCCCTTCTCCCTCCTCCCTTCTCCCCCTCCCTCCCTCCTCCTCCTCCCACTCCTCCTCCCCCTCCCTCCTCCTCCTCCTCCTCCTCCTCCTCCTCCTCCTCCTCCTCCTCCTCCTCGTCCTCCTCCTCTCCGGCGCCCAGCGTGCGCGGATTGCCGCGGACCGGGAGGCCGTGCGCGAGCGCCGTGCTGCCCGTCGTGCTTCAGGGGCGGCCGCCCGTGTCCTCCCCATCTCGATGTCAGGTTTTTTGTCCGTCCACCCCTCGGGGAGAGGGTTGGCCTGTTCGACGCGGACCGCCGGGCATGGCGTGCTTTTCGTCGACGACTGGTTTCTTGCCATCCAGTGCTCTGTCCTCCTTGCTATGTCAGGTTGATTAAAACAGTTCTTGGTGGAATGTTGTTGAGCGCCGCTTCGTGCATATGCCACCGTGCGACGACGACCTCCCCCTCCTCCTCGTCCGCCTCCTCCGCCTCCTCCTCCGCCTCCTACGCCTCCCCCTCCTCCTCCTCCTCCTCCTCCTCCTCCTCCTCCTCCTCCGTGGAGGCTGGCAGGTGCGCGTGGCATGCACACGCCCGATACCGTACTTGCCCCCAGGCCCGCGCACACCTCTCCTCGAGAAGCGCGTGGTCGACCACAGATTGCACATTCGCCGCGATCACGTTCTCCTGCGTGGCACCGAGCTTTACGACGGAAGCGCTCGGCGGCCCGACAGTTCTTGCGGGTCCAGAAGGCGGCGGAAGTGCTCAATTCACATCACGGATCTCTTGCACCTGCGATGGGCGGCGATGGAAGCGCCACCTCGCAAAAGAGGACAAATATTCAGAAGGAACCGAAGTGTTCCTGCATTGCAAGCAGGCAGTGCGGCTTTGTTGGCAATTATTTCAGTAGCATTCACTGCTACCGCTGTGGGCGTGACAAGCGAGGCGTTCCAGATCCCAACTTCACCCCAAGCCAGTGGACATCATCACGGCCACCTTCGCGCAGCCGCCCGAGGGGAGCTGACGACGGAAAGCAGCCTGACGACAAGGACACGGATGCCACGGGAGGTGACAATGTGCTCAGAGTTCGACGGGCAGTCAATGCTCTCCGAAGGCTGGGATTCGCAGGGGATTCTACACTCGTGGTCCAGGCCAAGAAAGATCTACAAGCAGCCGAAGCTGAGGAGCAGTCGCGGCGTACTCCAGATGACATGCTCCGACGAAGCCTCGATCGACTCACCCAGAAGACGAAAGAGGTGGACGTCCTCAAGGACAGCGTGGCAGAGACCGAGGGCAAGCTCGACGCCGAGCGGAAGGCCCTTGTCACAGCCACGTCGGAGCCCGCAGCCATTCAGCACGAAGTCAACTTGGCTCGAGCTGCTGTATTGGCTTCCACAGGCGCTCCTGCAGCTGCTCCCAACCGTCAGCTGTCGGACTCGGTGCAGCGCCTTGTTGCAGTGGTGCAAGGAGCCCCAGGTGCCCTCTTGGCTGGCAACCAACAGGCCACGCTGGCCTCCTTGGAACGTCAGGCCCAGGAGCTCTTGGGCATGGTGGCAGCAACAGCATCATCCACGGCAGCCCCAGGAGGTTCAGCAGTGGTCGGAGATGTTGCAGTCGGCATGCCCGCGCCAGCTACACCATACGATTTCACAGCGATTCCGCAGTCAGGAGAATTCGATCATCAGCAGCAGCCTCACCCATGGGACAATGCCCTGGCAGGTGGCCCAGGCGACGAGATGGACCACTAGATCGGACCCCCTCACCTTCAGCGGGGTGCTTGGTGCTACGCAGGTGGTCTCTTGTGCGACGCCACCCAACGGCGCGGGCATCGGTTATCTTCTTTGGAGTTGCTACGACTTGCAGCAGCAGCGGCTGGAGACCGCCAGGCGGGCCCCCCGGTGGGCTCGCCGAAAGGCCTTCACAATTTCTACATGCACTGCGAACGGCTGGCCTCGTCTCAAGGATTACCTGCAGGACGGTGCTGGCGGCTCTCTGCTGGCGGCTTCTCAGGAGGTCCGCCTCTCGGGCGATGCTCGCCTGCAGGCCGAGGAATGGTGTCATCGCAATGGTTGGAAAGCATTCATTACGGAATGCCTCACGGGTCCGACTGGTAAGCCGATGGTTGGTTCTGGTCTGTTCATACGCCACCACATTGGGACTACTTATCTTGATGCGATGGACGGTGTCTTCGATCGCGTGATCATGCCGATTTGGTGTGTTGCTGTGTACGTACACACTGGGCCCCGCGGCGGTTTTGTGGCATGCCCCCCCTGCTTGGAGCAGGGCCTTGCGCTGCGGGGGGGCGACGCCTCTCGACTGGAGAGGCCCGGATCCTTGCTCCGATTCTATCGCGCTCCCTTCACCGTCGCAGCGGACTGGAATCTAAGTCCGACAAAGCTGAGCGAGCCAAATTTTGTTGAGAAGATCGACGGCCAGCTGGTCGTAGCTTCCCTTGGCTCGCATAGGGTGGCGAAGACGGGAGAGCACACCTTCTTGGACTACTGGGTGGCCAGCGAATGCTTAGCTGCTGAAATGAAGCATGCACGGCGAGTCGCAGACTATCCACCGCGCCCCCGCTATCCGATGGCAGTGGGCGTGGGCCCCAGGCCGGGGGCGAAACAAGTTGTCAAGCTCAAGGCTCCGCGCCCGTACGCCCCCAAGCCCGACTTTCCCCCGCTGCTTGATGGAGACGACGACCCACCGAGTAGTGCAGTGGAACACGGTCACCCAGGGATTTCTTGGTTTGGCCTCATGGAAGCTCATGCGCACCTTGGCACAGGTACTGCCGAGTCTAGGCAGGGACGACATGATCACTTGTGCCAGGCCATCTATCGTGGAGTTGAGAAGGAGTTCGTGCCGCTTTTTCAACCTGCTGACGCGTATGCGCACGCGGGCAGAGGAGACGCAGTCGAATATCATCATAGTACTGCTGGTGGAGCCTTGGCCTTTCGGAGGCCTGCTGGCACCTCGTGCTCTCGAGCCTTGCGTGGCGTGCTCTCCATCGCAGGGTGGGGGGCCTGGCACGCGCGGTGCGCAAGCATGGCGCGATGCCTGCTGCTCGTCGCCATTTTGTTTGGCAGCCTCTACGCGATTTGATTTCAGGCAAAGGGCGACTGTCAAGACTGGCGAGAGTCATGCCCGAAGGTCTTTTAGATCAAGTTGTGTATTTTATCGCGGCCGTCTTCGCGCAGCCGCAGTGGATGCGCGTGATCGCGCTGAGAGCGGCCGCCTCTGGCCTCGACATTCTCGCTGACCGTGGGGGGCAAAGGCTCGCTCGAGCCAGGGGCCAGGGCTTCTCAAAGTGGCTTCGTGACAGCCTAAGCGGCCGTCCTGAGCCAGTTCATATGTGGACGAAACCGAAGGGGTGGCGGCTAAGTCAAGACAACACCCCCGCGGGGCCGTCCAGCTACGACGACGATGTCGCCAACAGCCGCGGGGACTTTTGGGAAGGCATCTGGGGCGGTGGTACCTCTCCTACCTCTTTGGCACCCCTTCAAGAAGAACTCGGTCGTCTTCGGGACTCAGGGCCTCGCTTGCCTCCTATTGGGTCTTCCAGGCTCCGAAGAGGCGCCGAGTCATTTCCTGTTAGGGCTGCTGTGGGTGCCGACTCATGGAGGCCTCGTCATTGGGCCCTTGCTTCAGATCGGGCTCTTGCTGTCTTGGGATATATGTTCTACATGTGTGAGCAATGGGGGGCCTGGCCCACGTGTCTCATGCACGTGCACATTGTGTTGTTGCGCAGGCCGACGAGGGGGCGCAGGCCTATCGCTCTGTTGGTTTCGCTCTACCGTCCCTGGGCGAATCAGCTTGGTCGCGACTACATTGCTCTCGGAGCCAACCGTGCTACGACTGATGTGGCCGCCAGAGTTTTGCTACGTGGAGAAGCATTTTCATCCGCAGAAAAAGATGTTGCAGGATGATGTGGTATGTGTGCGTGCGATAGTGGACATCGAGAACTGCTTCGACTGGGTTGTCTGGGAGGTCATCCTGAAGGCGGGGCTCCTGCATGGATTTCCTGGGCCCCTACTGGTCTTTGCAATGCACATGTGCGCGTCATCTAGGGGGCTTTCCTGGCATGGTGCTTTCTCGGAAGTCGTCTGGGCCTCTCGGGGAGTATTGCCAGGATGTAGTATGGCCATGTACATTTTGCCGCTCGTCATGCCCACCCCTCTTGACGCCCTGATCAGCTCCTCAGTTGATGTGGATCGAGCGATGCATTTGTACGCGGGCGACCTGACCATGCAAATCTTTGCACGAACCTCACATGTATTGGAACAGTCATGCACAGTCCTGAAGGGGGTGGTTGATGTCTTGCACACGATCGAGCTAGCACCAACAAAACGTAACATGACGGTGGCCGCTACGTATACTCCAGTGGCGAGAAAGGTTTGTCGTGTGCTGAGTGGTCTGCGATATCGTGCTCTGGGCTCTCTTGAAGTTCCTGGGGTCGAGGTCTACTCAGGCAAAGCTCTTAAGTTCGGACGCCTCCGACGAAGGGTTCTCCAGATGCGCAAGAGGCGGAACATGCTCAGACGCGTGCAGAAGACAGGCCAGCTTGCCTGCCGCTTCGCCAAGGCGGCCGTGCCGTCGGCCCTCATGTATGGAGTTGGAGTTCACGGGGCTCCACCACTAGTGGTGAATGCCATGCGTGCTGCCCTCAGGGGCTCGTGGTACGAAGCAGGCAAGGCTGGGTCGGCTTGGAAATCATCTTTCTTGCACGGGGGAAGGGGCTCAGGACCCGCAAATCGCTGCCTGGGTGGATCCAATGTACCAATGGGGCCTCCTCTGTTGGGGCTCCAAGTTGCGCGCCCTCCTGCAGATGGCGTGGCAGCGTGCGGTGCCAGGGCTCTTTCGTGCTGCGCATCCTTGGGGGCGAGTGGGCGGGCCCGCAGGGGCCGCGATCCTAGCTTTCAAGAACTTGCAGTGGGCCGCGTCCTCGGCCATCTACGTTCGGACCGACCTCGGCGACGCCTTGGGCCTCAGGAGTTTTCCACCGGTTGCCCTTCGGGAGCTTGCGCGTACTGCTGCGTTTAGAAGGCTCTGGGAGGAATGGGCCAAGAGGCCCAACCGTGATGCGTCGGCCAACCTGGGCCCCAAGACTCTTGCGGGGTATTGGTTGGGCCCCGTGTTGGCTGTTCTCCGTAGAGCCCGACCCGAGGAAGACCCCGACAGGCCCCATGTGCTTCCCTCCAACACGCGGGGACTTTGCGAGCTATTGTAGCAGGAGGAATGTGGCCGCCCGTACGTCGCCATTCTCTCGGATACATTGATGGCCCATCATGTACCTTATGTTCGCGCAATGTAGCTGATTATTTTCATATTCCTTGGTTGTGCAATGCGACCGCAGACGGCAGGAATTCTCTATATAACGATGCTGACATTGCGGCTCTGCCCTATCCAAGTTCGACAGCATGGTTTTGGTGTCGCGGTTTGTACTCCAAGGCCCTGCTACCGCAAGTTCCACCACGAGATGATCCCATGGAATGGCATTCTCTCTGCGGGGGATGCTCATATGTCACAGGCCTCCCTTGCGCGGACGGTGCATGTTGCAAGTGCCACTTTTGGAGTGATGCCTGTCGTGCTGGTTGGGGATTTGCACAAGTGTCCGACCATGGAGTGTCCTTGGTGGTCTACGGAGCTCTGCCTGGTCCCATCCAGTCTAGCCCGAGAGCGGACATGTTCGCAGTAGCGCAGCTGTTGAGAGTCGCGCTGCTCCCGATCAAGGTGCTGACGGACTTCCTCGAACTACCGCAAGGGCTAGCTCGTGGCAGGCTTTGGTTTTGTCCACCGAAGCGTCCGAATGCAGATCTATGGGTTGAGATATGGTCGAGGATTGATGATCTTTGGGGCCTGAGCCCCGACTTAGAAATCGCTTACACTCCTGGGCAGCAGCAAGGTCGCACCCTGGAGGCCCGTGGAAACCGATGGGGCGATTTAGCGGTCCCAGGGCCCCAGGTCCAAGCCGTGAGAGCGCGATTTGCTGCCGTGGAGAAAACTTTAATCTGGATGGCTAAGGCCCACGGAGCCTACTTAGGACAGACTGCCCCCCCCCTGGCCAGAAACGTTCGGACCGGCGTCGTCGACGTCGTCAGCCGAGGGGGCGTGTTCTGTGAATCTCCGTCACATTTTTTACGCTGTTGCTGGAGGCTGGAGGTGTTTCACTTGTGGGCGAAACACTCGGTCCGAACAGCAGCGACGACTGCTGGCCAAGCGAATCTGCCCTGCGAAAGCGTCTGCCTCCGCTCGTGCCTCTGGCGGGGGGGGGGGGGGGGGGGGGGGGGGGGGGGGGGGGGGGGGCGTTGCTGCGACGCGAGCGCGATTGAGGTCGCCAGGAGGGCACCCTGAACGTGATCGCTCGGTCAGAGCCAGGAGGGACGAGCCCCCCCCCCCCCCCCCCCCTTCCTCATTCGCCCTGCCCGACTTGCCTCGAGTGCCTTCCCGAGCGAGGGCGACAGGCGAGTCCGATTTCGAACCGCGGCTGACGATGCCGTCGCCGCCGCTGCTGCTGAGGCGCGGCGCCCGCCTCTCCTCCTCCCGAGCCTGACCCGCCGCGGAAGGCTCGTCGGGTGGCTCCCCCTGGGGGCTCCCGCGCGCCGAGCGCTCCGCCTGAGCGTGTCCCCCCTAATGCTGCTAGGGGCCACCTTCTCTCGGTCGCCCCAGCTAAAGTTGTGATCTGTATGGTGTGCGGAGGCATTTCTACAGGGCGATCGTCGCCCCTGTTGGACCCCTGCCCCCCGCCCCCCTCAAAGAGGGGGATGCCGCACATTTGCCCGTTTATTCATAATAAGCACCCCGCCGATCTCCAACGCCACGAAGAAATCTCGGGGCAGCGGAGACTGCGGGTTGCTGATTGAGAGGTAGCCTGGCTCCGACTAGATGCCCAATCTTATGCGATGGCCTGCCGTCGCACTTCATATATTGAACCACTCGGTCTGAGCTTCATTTTCACCTTTGCTCAGCTCAGCCGCGCTGTCGCGCCTCTCCGCCGCGAGCCTTCGGGTGGGCACTGAGAGTGGCGCGAGGAGCAGCCGCGCTGGCCCGCCCTACAGTGAGTGTGCCTCTCTCTGGTGGCCGTTGGTTCATTGCGCGACGGATCCCTTCAATGCTGCGTATTCTCCTCCTCCTCTTCCGTGGGATCCCAAGGCGGCGGGACCCCCTCCCCCCCCAAAGCGGCTGGAGGGGGAGGGGTTTGGGGTGGTGCAGTTAGCTCGCACGCCAAAGGGTTGGCCACTTTGGCCAGAAGTGCGTTCGGAAATGGCGCCGTTGAACACAAAACCTGTCGCTAAGGGTGAAGGGCTAAGAGATTATTTAATCGCTTCGCTCATTCCGCCGGCCCATATTGTCGCACCGTTGTGGGCTAGCCGAGTTTTGGGGGCCGTTTTGGGGCCTCTTGGGGCCTCTTTTGGGCCTCTTGGGCGCCTCTTGGGGCGTCTTGGGGGCCTCTTGGGGGCCTCTTGGGGCCTTTTTGGGGCCTCCTGGGCGCCTTCTGGGGCGGAGGGCTCGATTTTTCAGTTCTCGGTTCCCCTCTTGAGCCCCTCTTGGGCCCGTCTTGGGGCCTCTTGGTCCGTCTTGGGCGGCACTTGGGCCGTCTTGGGGGCCCTCCTGGGCCGTTCCGGGGCCGTCTTGGGAGCCTCGTGGGCCGTCTTGGAGCGGTCTTGGGGGCCTCTTGGGCCGTCTTGGAGCGTCCGGAAGCCGAAAAAGCCAGAACACAAAAAACATCGAAAAAAACAATGAAAATCAACGATTTTGGCCTCTTGGGGCTCTCTTCGGAGGCCTCTTGGAAGGCTCTTGGGGCGTCTTGGAGGCCTCTTGGGCTGTCTTGGGGGCCTTTTGGGCCGTCTTGGGGTCATCTTCGGCGTCTTCGAGCGCTCTTTGGGCGTCTCGGGGGCCTCTTGGGCAGTCTTGGGGGCCTCTTGGGGCACTCTTGGCGCGCTCAGGGCGGCCTGAGAGGCCGCACCCAGAAGGAAAACCATCTCTGAGTTGAACCGGGCGGGACCTTGCCAGGCGGCGGGCGGGGTACTTTTCGCCGGGGGACCCCCAGGGGCCGCCCCGCGCGCGCGAACTAGTACAATACAATTGTTAACCAGTTACCGGAGATCTTAGCACGCCTCTGGCCCGTTGGGCCGGCGAATTCTGCAAGCGACTTGCGTGTATCAAGCCAGAGACATGAGGTACATCTGGGTAGGTCGACGCACATCCGTACGGATGAAATAAATCCAGAGATGTCGGCGTAACTCTTGATAGTTCGTGGAGGCTCCAGCGCGAGCCGACGGACAGCAAAAGTCGTCAAGCCCTGAACACCTTTTGGCGTTTCAGGCCTCGAAGCCGATGCCCAACCGCATGCAGAAACAATAGGAAGGAAATGGATGGAAGAGGGGGGTATAATGGGGGAGGAGGAAACGGAAACGGGAGGGGGAGCGGGACGGAAAACGGGGGAAATTCCCAGATAGCTCCTTCTGAGAGCTAAAAGGGTTGTTAGAGAAGAAGCCAGCCGGCAGGGCTGCGCCAACTCCTCTCCAAGGTTCCCGGGCAGGCATCCCCGCAGCGGTTTGCTTGAGCCCGCAGCGTGTTCCTGCCAGCTTTTTCCTACTCGTGCCCAATACGCGTGCCTGAAGCCTCTGCGTAAAGCGTCTCCACAGCTCCTTGGAAGCTTCCTTCTCCAGATCTTGCGAGCCTCCCAGGCATTCTTGGATAGCTCCTCGGAGCTAAGTGAGGGTTGTTAGATTAGAAGCCGGGGCCAGAGGGTAGCCCATAGATCGTTTCGGCGGCGATCCAGGCTCCCCGGCGCGGCTGGTTTGAGCCCGCAGCGTGTTCCGGCAGGTCCTTTACCAAGCGTTTCCCAATACGCGTGCGTGGAAGCTCTCCAGAAGGTGTTTGGGAAGTCCTCTCCAGGCCCTGCCACAGAGCTTCGCCTGGCCCTTTCACGCCCTTCTGGCGCCCTGCTATCCAGGTTTTGGGCTACAGAAGTGAGGATTTCGGTCGCTCCGCTGGCGTATGCCAGCGTTGCAGAGACTCGTGCAAGCGTGTAGGAGGACGACGACGAGGGCGAGGAGGGGGACGAACGATCACCAGGAGGAGGACGACGCGCACGGCGACGGTAACGATGGAGACGGCGAACGTGACAACGATGAGCTGGGAGAGCGTCCTGCCACATCACAGGAAACAGCACCGCTCCGTCCGACCGGCCGTGCGCGTCTGACTTCGCCCCTGCCCGCCCGCGCTGGCCGCCGGCTGGCGGACTCGTGCGTCCTGCGTCTTCCGACCCCTCCTCGTCGTCGTCACCCTCCTTCCGCTGCTCGGTTCGGTTCGCTTCGGATGAGCGCAGGGAGGTTCGAAACGCAACCTCTGAGCAGGACGAGGGCAAAGCGGAGACACCGTGGGTGTGAAGAAGGAGGAGCGGGAGGAGGAGGAGGAGGAGGAGGACCAGTGTAAACCCACGACCAGTGTAGGAGGACAAGGAGGAGCCTTCGGCTTCCCCTCCTCCTCCTCCTTCTCCTCCTCCTCCTCCTCGTCATCCTCCTCCTCTTCCTCGTCCTCCCCCTCCTACTCCTCCGCCTTCGTTCACCAGGTGATATGGATCACCTCGGGCACTCGATGCTTCGTACGCCCTTCGCCCCTCCGCCACCCCCACCCCCAGCCCGCGAGGTGCTGCCATGGCCGGGTGGCCGTGGGGCGCCTACGGCATGCAGCAGGGCGGTTTCGCCATGCCAGGGGCCGACGCGGAGCGCCGCCACCGCTTCCGCCGCAGCAGCCGCCGCCGTCGTCGTCGTCGTCGTCGTCGTCGTCGTCGTCGTCGTCGTCGTCGCCGCCATCGTCGCCATTGCCTTCCCCCTCCTTTCTCTCGCCTCTCAGAGGAGGGAAAGACGCTGGTACCACTGCTCGTCCTGGCGAGCTCTCGTTGCCACGGCTGCGCTCTCTTCGAAATTCTTGTCAGAACTCACCGCAGGAGAGGTACGTGGAGTAGCGGTACCCGCCGGTCGTCGAAAGTAGGTAATTTGGGATGCCCAAGTCCCAATCTATTTTTGGCGCCTTCCTACTTCAAGAGTCGAGTGTTTTTTTTCCCTCCCTCCTCTTCAGGGGGCGGGCGGAAGCCCAATCTATTTTCAAAGCCTTCCTACTCAATGTTTCTACCCACTCCTTCCGACCGACGGGTATTGGAGTATGTGTGTGTGTGTGTGCCCCCCCCCTACCCTGCCTGCCTCCCTCCATTCTCTCCCCTTCCCTCCCTGCCCCACTGCCCGCCGCCGCTTGCCTGCCAGGACGCCGACAAGAAAAAGAAAAAGAAGAAGAAAAAGAAGAAGCGGAACCGCTCCGGCTCCTCCTCGGACAGCTCCGAGGTCTCGGACTGGAGGCAGAAGGCGCGCCCTGCTGCGAGGAGGAGGAGGAGGAGGAGGAGGAGGAGGAGGAGGAGGAGGAGGAGGAGGAGGGGGGATGCCTTCACCTACTGCCTCCTCCCTGACCACCCCCTCCTCCTCTCCTCATCCTCCTCCTCTCCTTCTTCTCTCCTCCTCCTCCTCCTCCTCCTCCTCCTCCTCCTCCTTCCCCGCCTCCTCCTCCTCCTCCTGCTCCTTCTCCTCCTCCTCCTCCTTTTCCTTTTCCTCCTCCTCCTCCTCCTCCTCCTCCCACCTCATCCTTCTAAACAACATCTCCCTGTCGCACCACCAGGCGGGTCCGTGAGGCCGTGCTGGCGTTTCGCTTAAGATTTCCTTTCGGCAGTCGTGTCCTGAATCCATTCGGTATAAGGATGGCTCTTGCCTTGTCTCAGCGCCGCGCACATTAGTGTTATGTTCAACTGCGGCTCTCGCTTGTGATTTCCTCCGATCCTACGACCTGAAATCTTAAGGCTGTCGCCTCTGCCGTCGACCCCATTTGTTCTTTCGGGCTTTTCGGATATCTGGGGCCGTCGTGCTGGCGTCGTGGGGCCTCCTGTGCAGACGCCACCGTGAATTTATAGATGTCCGACTTTCGGAGCTCTCTTCGAGTTTCTACCGGGCCGTTTTGGGGGCCTTGGGTTGTCGCTAGGCGCGTTCGGGTGTCTGGGTTCGATCTGGAAATTGGTCTGGATTCATGCGCAGTTTTGGAGGTGCTCTTGCAGTGTGCATCGTCTGCGCGCCGCGACGGGGGTTTGAGGTCCATCGGCGCGTGGTGGCTATCCCGAGAGGGACAGCAATTGCCTCCCTTCTGATCGAGGGGGAGAGATGGGCGCGCGGTGTTGGAAGGGGATACCGAAGCCGATTTCTCGGTTGGGGCCATTCCCAGTCACGCCCCCCAACATTCGATCTGTTGCGTTCGGTCCATCCCGTCATCGTGCTCGGTTCGCGGGCCTTAGGCCACCCTGATGGGCGATGGGGTCTCGTGGGATGTTTTTTCTGGAGGTGGTGATCCTTGTGGGGCTTCCGCTCTGGGGCTCTTCTCGTGGTCTTCTTGGCCTGTCAGGGGGTCCTCTTGCGTGCAGGAGGTCTTTGGGGGGGGAGACGCATCTCGCGCGCCGATGACACACGAAGGAGTCGGCGTACTTCTCGCCGCATGAGTTTCCTGTAGGTCGCCCGCGGGGACGCGAAGGCAATCGCGCTTCGCGCGTCGCGGTTTAGGGTGGAGAGCTACTTGGCTCCACCGGGCGGCGCGCTGCCGCGAAGATAAGCGCACATCGCGGCTCGTGGGGCGCGACGTGGCGCGACCTGGTGAGCCCTGCCATGAGCGCTCTCGGATGTCCCCACCTTCCGCCTTCCTATCGCTCGTCCTCGCCCTCCTTTCTCGCCCCCGTCTTTCGAGTCCTTTCCCTCCTTGTTCTTTGGCCCCTCCTCGTACTTCCTCGTCCTTCCTCGCTCCTCTTCGTCCTCCTCCCTCCTCGTCATCTTCCCCTCTGCAGCTACCCCTCCCCGCGCCCTGGTTCAGGCGGCAGGCGCCCTGTCCAGCGCCCCGCGCTGGACGGCGCCTCGACCTCTCGACCTCTCGACCTCTCGACCACTCCTCTGGGACTGGTTTCTCATCCCGACCCGTTTTTTGACTGCTCGAGGCCCGGCCAAGGCCGCAAGCTGCAGAACATGCTGAACAAGAACAGCCTCGATTTTTCGAGGCGCCGGATGTTTGGGGCGAAGAAGCGGCAGCTGCCTCCTGGCTTCCTGGGCGGCGGCCCGCGTGATCGCTGGCGCCCGCGCCCTTGGCCGCTCCGCACCCTTTTTCCTCCTCCTCCTCCATCACCTTTCTTTCTTATTTAATCTAATTCCTCCCTGTCGCACCCCCGAGGCGTGTCGGTAGGGCAAGAGTGTCACAGATGGAGGGCGGGCCGCTTTCAACTGAGGGTCATTGAGAGGAAGGGCAAGGGCCGCGGCATTGGCTACCGAGCCTTCCTGGCCGACTTGTTCGAAAATGACCTCCGAGAGACATTGGAGGACTTCGGGAAGGGCAGGGGTAGGGGGAGAAGGGGGTTCAGGACCGGTGGCGTGGGTTCGGGCCGTCAAGGCAACCCTATGGGGCCCTGGCGGAGTGCGACTCAAATGCCCCGAGTGCGACTCAGAAGAACACCTCGTACGCGACTGTCCCCGGCGCCGTAGCCAGGGGCGCGCTCTCTTATTTGATGACTGCGCCCCATCGCCACCAGCATCCGCGCCGCTGTCAAACGTGGGGCAGCAAGGGCCACCGAGCCCAGATGAGCAGTAGCCCCTGACGAATGCGCATGCGGCTTGGATGATCAGGGACACGTCGAGCAGCGACGATTACGACAGGAGATGCACAATCTCATGGGCCGCGTGCAAGCCTCCGCTCGGCCACTGGGACCCGCAACTACGTTGGCCCACGCCGCAGCGGCGGGGGGCCAGCACTTGCCGCGCCAGCGGCGTCGACGGCTCCAGCAGCGCCGCCTGCGCCACCCCAGTGGGCGCACGTTAGCGGTGCAGTCCCTCTGGGACAGGACCAGGGGCGCGACTGGCTGGGCGGCCTCCGCGCGCGGGCCGCAGCTCCCGCGCCGCCAACTGCCGACTTGCAGCTGCCGAGCTGGGTCCACATGCCGTCGGTGGCCTCGCTCGGCATCAGCGCGCCACGTGGATCGAGCTCCACTTGGCCGCCGCTTCCGATGCCCGCGCCCGCGCCACCGCCAGTGCTGGACTCTCCCTCTTGGATCGGCCCTGTTCGACACAGACAGGCCAGTGGGCGTGAGTGAACCGTCGGGGAGAGTGGCCATGTGGTTTGCCGGCCGCGCGGGACATGGATGTCCGGTGGCAATCGGTCGGAACACAGCGTGCATGCCCAACACGGCTACACCCAGCGGCGACATCTCGACGCGTTCTACATCGCACAGCTAGCACTGGAGCTACTACGACAGCAGGCAGACCAGCAGCGCCGAGCCGCACGGAGTTGGGCAGAGACGCCGATTGACCCTCCTCCAGTGTCGGTGTCGGATGCTGCGCCAGCTGCGCCTCCCACAGTGGCTGTTTTCAACGGCGGCGATAGGAAATGCCCCATCTGTCTCGAGGCCTTCGTCCACGACGAGACGGTTGTACGACTGCAGTGCCGACGCATCATGCGCCGCGCACGCCGCTTGCCGCATGTGCAGAACACCGACTCCACCTTGCCCACTTGCCCGGCGTGCCGCGGGCCAGCCGACGCCATTGCCCACTTTCGCTTCATTGGCGCAGATCGTGCGCGCGCAGGTCCGACCCGTCTGGCGCCGGCCCATAACGCACCAGCACGGGGCGCGCCGCAGTAGACGCCGGCGCAGCAGGACACAGCGCCTTCTCCTCGGCCAGGTCCAGCACCCAGGACACCGCGGCAAGATCTTCTCGGGTCCCCGCGCAGTGCTTCCAGTTTCGCGTCCGCGGTAGATGCGCCAGTACCCTTCGACGCTCGCTTGGACTTGCGCGTGCCTCCGCGCAGGCCTACGTCGCGCGGGCCTGCGCCCCCGTGGTGGCCGACTTGGCCAGGTGCAGGCTCGAGCTCCCAGGGCGACTCGCCGCGCTACCTGGCAAGCGCATGACTTTCAGGTGGCCGGTTAAGCGTCATCGTCGACGCCGCCGCCTGGACCAACCGCTGGGGCATGCGATTCGCGCAGGACTTGGTCTGGCGAGCCACGCGGGCGAAGCTTCAGCCCTCGGAGGA
Organism: Prorocentrum cordatum; assembly: GCA_963575745.1. Lineage (NCBI taxonomy): Eukaryota > Dinophyceae > Prorocentrales > Prorocentraceae > Prorocentrum > Prorocentrum cordatum. The sequence continues at coordinate 125,420 of CAUYUJ010019371.1, read as the reverse complement.
GAGGTTGTCCGCTCGACTATATGTGGCAGGAGTGGGCAACGCAGATCCACCAACGATGTTGGAGTACACCCTTCCTCCAAGCTCCCCCTTCATAGGCCCCATACAAGGGTTAATTTCCACTGAGGGAAGTGCCCCATTGGGGGGAAACTGTGTGAAAATCTTGAAGCGTGCCAAAGCACCATTTTCAGGACCTTGAACGCCACGAGTCAGCTTGACTGTTGCGCCTTGACGACCCTGAGTTGTGCCGGAACACCACTCCTGGGGCTTCAACACAGCGAGTCAACGCAATTGTTGCGCCCTGACAATCCTGAATCGTTCCAGAACGCTTTTCGCGTACGTCAACCATGCGAGTCAGTGAAACTCCTGCAGCATGTTAAAACTAATGTGCGCGGCGCGATGGCGATGGCCACAGTTTGAATCGGAATCACCCTCAATCCGTGAAACTCTTGCAATATGTTAAAACGAATGCGCGCGGCGCTGAGGCGAGAGCTAGTTTTTTGACCACGATACGCGAAGGTGTTGCACAAACTTGTAAAACGAATGTGCTCGGCGCTACGGCGAGAACCACATTTGGAAAACCACCTGTCACCAATCCGTGAAGCTCTCGCACATGCTTGAAACGAATGTGCGCGGCGTCAAAACGAGAACCACAGTTAAAAAACGAAATGTCATACGGCGAGAGCCACATATTGAAAGCCACTTGTTGTCAATCCGTGAAACTCTTACAAATTTGTAAAACGAGTTTCCGCGGCGCCAAGGCGAGAACCACATTTTGAAAGCGACCCGCCCTCAATCTGCGAAGCTGTTACCAGTTTTTGAGCTTGTGGCTCAGAATTGGTAAGGACGTCTCAGGCGCAACGCCTAGCCCGCCCTTCCGACGGGCCTCGGGGTGCGAAAGGGAGGAGTTCTTCTTAATGAGAAGGAATGGAGGAGGAAGTGGGGGAGGGGGGTCCAGACCTCGACGACGATATGACTTTGTCCGAGTCGCGGGCCCCTGTGGCTCCCGACCCCTTCCCTGGGACTAGCATTTCATTTTGAGTTGTTCGGCGCGCCGGAGCTGGGAAACGGCGTCGAGACGCCGACAATTGAGTCGCCAGCGGTTCACGGGGCGGCGGGTCAGGGGAGTCGTGCATGAGGGGGAGGGGCCCAGTGGGTGGCGCGGTGCTCCACCCTCTCCGGCGCAGGTGTGGTCCCAGGGCTGGCAGGGCATGTGGCAGCAGATGATGCAGGGCCAGATGGCAGGCGCCCTCTTCCTATCGCCACGGAGGGAAACAGGTCTAGAGGGAAACAGGTCCGGAGGTTTTTCGCCGGTTCTGGGCTCTCGGTGCCCTCCACGGGCCCTGGGACTTTGAGAAAACGATTCAGGTTGAAGAACTCGATCTGGGGTAAGGCCCCAGGGTCCGGGACCCGTCTCCTTCGGGATCCGTTTCCACCATGCTCATCCTCCTTCCTCCTGCCTCCCACCTGCTGCCCCGCGTTTGGCGGACTCACGGCACGGGGGCCTCCCGCAGCAAGGCAATCCTGGCCCTCTGCGTCCAAACTGCGGCCTCCTCTGGAGCAGAGCGAAGCAAAGCCTCTTCCTCCCTCGTCGCCGCAGACCTCCGACCTCTCAGCAAAGCTCGCGTTGGGGTTTCTGCCGCCAGTTTTGGCGTCCTGTGGTGAGGGTGTGTGGGGGCTTTCGGCCCTAGGGACTGCACATCTGACCCAAGGTGAAGAGTTGCAAGAGGCTTCTGGTCGAACCGGGCCGTCCTTCTACCGTTCACGAGGGGCCAGGGGCGCACGTCCCTCATGCCTCCCTCTCTTCCCTCCTCCTTCTCCTCTTCCTTCTCCTGCTCCTCCTCCTTTTCCTCCTCCTCCTCCTCCCTCCTCCTCCCTCCTCCCTCCTCCTCCTCATCCCTCCTCCCTTCTCCTGCTCCTCCCTCTCCTCCTCCGTCCTCCCTCTACCTCCGTCTTTATCCTCCTCATCCTCCTCCTCCCTCCTCCCTCCTCCTCCTCTTCCCCCTCCTCCTCCTCCTCCTGCTCCTTCTCCTGCGCCTGGCGCTAGCCCCACGGGAACTCGAATGGTCGCCTACTCACTGTTCTTGCCTTCTTTGCCCTGTTCAGTCTTCTCCGTTTTCCCGCTGCCGTTCGGGTCCGGGTAGCCGGCCGTGCACCCCTGCCCGTAGTAGCCTCGTATTAAACATTCCGTATTCACTTGCGCTCACCAGAAAAATCCGCATACGTTACGATTTTTTAGTGAAACACATTTCCGATTTACCCTTTCCGCCGAGATGGCCCGCGTGGCACCTCCGCTCGTCTTGTGTCCGCGTTACTCTACCTCATTCTCTCCACCGTGGTTGGCAAGGAAGATCCACATCCTTTGGTTTTTCGTGTTCATGCTCCTCGTGTCTGCTAAGTCGGACATCGAGGATACCTACCACTACAATGACATCGCCGAGAACCTCCAGACCGGCGGCGCCATCCCGCCCGCCGCTGCCTGCTTGTCTCCAGGGGCGTGTTCCTGCTATGTTTGAGGCGCTCTCGGAGCCACGGGTCTTGTTTTCGGCTGATGTTCAGGAACCACCATCTACATCTAGCACATCATCAGCCTCAGCCAGTGGCCCCGAGCTTCTCGCAACAATGCTGCGGCAGGCGGCAGTCCAGGCGGATGAGAGTTTGGGTGAGAGTGGGGATCCAGTGGGTTGTTGGACAACTGCGCAGGCATCTCTCCAAGGGACAGTGCAACAGGTCTGGGACTGCCTGTCTTCGTTCACTTAGCGCAAGACATATCGAGGCACCCGCCGATTCCTATCAGACTGGCAGGACGAGATCCCGACGCGCACTCTTCTGGACTATCGTGCAGTTGGCGGTGCCCAGTGCAGCGGCGACGCGACGCGCGAACAGCATGTCCGCAACCATTTCGCAGAGTGTCCCGAGCGCGGCGAACGTGACGACGACGCGACGCACGAAGGGCATGTTCGCCACTATGTTGTGGGATGTCCCGAGTGCGGTGGCAGCCGCGACGACGCGACATAATATAACGCCCATTGTGCTGACGAGGGGGAGCACGCGCTGGGCAGGGGCCCGCGGCGGCTCTGAGGTTCATGGTCAGAGCAGCGCCGTCGGTGGGCCCCCGACCTCCAGCGCTTCTTTGACCTGTGGAGGGGCGTCGAATGGAAGGCCGTCGTGGTGGGCATGCTCGCGCTGGCCAGCTGCCTCGCCGGCGTGGACGCAGGCGGCGGCGACGGCAGCGCGCGGCACCTCCGCGCCAGGGGGCCCGAGCAGCAAACTCGGGTTCCCATCCGAAGATGGGTGCGGGAGGCGACGATTCGGTCAGTGGCGAACTCGGACCTCGACGAGTTTCCCCTGCGGCCCGCGTTTCATCTCGCCTCGCCGGCGTGGCCCGAGAATGCGCGGGCGAGAGGCCGCCGCCCTCGCGCTGTGTGTGTGTGTGTTTTGGAGGCAAACTAGCTTCAAAAGCTCAACTCAGAAAAAGCTCTAACAATACTCCGATTCAGCTCTGGCCCAGAACTCTGTTTCATTTCAGTTTTTAGTTGAAATTCTGATTGACTCTGGTCTGAACTCCGGTTTAACTCTGATTCGGTTCTGTCCCCAGCCAGAGTTCAATCAGGTCTAAATAAGAGTTTCAGACCAGAACTAAATCAGAGTTTCAGCTAAATCAGAGAGATGAATCAGAGTTTCAGGCCAGAGCCAGTTCAGAGTTCCAGCCAAACCAGAGAAGAGTTTCAAGCCAGAGCCAATACAGAGCTGAATCAGAGTACCATCGGAGTTTTCTGGCAGTCCTGGGCGGAGGGCGCGGGGCGCGCTGCGCAAGTGCGCTTGTCCTCTCTCCTTGCCCATCCTCCCTTCTCCCCTCGCTCTCTTTCCTACCTCGTCTATCCCCTCCCTCCTTCCTCCGCTTCCCTCTCCCTCCCTTTCCCTCCTCCCCCGTTCGGGTCCCTCTTCCTCCCTCCCCCCTCCCCCCCTCCTCAGTTTGTCTCCTCCCTCCTCCCCTTGTCCCCGCCCGTATCCTCCACCTCCCCTCCTCCTTTTCCTCCCCCCTTGGCCTCGCTAGTCCCGTTTCCTTCTTCCGCGGTCGCCGCCGCCCTCCACGTACTGTCCCTCCCCTGCCCTCGGCCCCCATTCCTCCCTTCGTCCTTTTGTTCCTCCTCCTCGCCCTCCTCCTGCTCCTCCCCCTCCTCCGTATCGAGCGTCGGTCTTCGCTCCTCGGCCTCAGTGTCCTGCCCTCGTTCTCGCCCTCGATTCCCCCCTCGCTGCAGGCCCCGCGCCCAGCCTCGTCTCCGCCCTCGCCCCCGCGCCGGCCCTCGCCCCCGCCCGAAGCCATTTTCACTTCGGCCCTCTTTTTCGCCTTCGCCTTCGATCCCGTCCTTGCTCTCACCGTCTTTCCCGCCCTCGTTCCCGGTTTCGTTCCCGCCCTCGTTCCAACCTTCGTTCCCGCCCTCGTTTTCGCCTTCGCTCTCGCCGTCGCTCCCGCCCTCGCTCCCGCCGTCGCTCCCGCCCTCGTTCTCGCCCTCGTTCCCGCTTTCGTTTCCGCCCTCGTTCTCGCCTTCGTTCTCGCCCTCGCTCCCGCCCTCGCTCCCGCCCTCGTTCCCGCCTTCGTTCTCGCCCTCGTTCTCGCCCTCGTTCCCGCCTTCGTTCCCGCCTTCGTTCCCGCCCTCGTTGTCGCCCTCGTTCCCGCCCTCTTTCCTGCCCTCCTTCTCGCCTTCGTTCTCGCCCTCGTTCCGGGGTTGTTGTTGTTGTTGTTGTTGTTGCTGCTGAACTCTCGCTTCTGAAGAATAATTATTTAATCGCTTCGCTCATTCCGCCGGCCCATATTGTCGCACCGTTGTGGGCTAGCCGAGTTTTGGGGGCCGTTTTGGGGCCTCTTGGGGCCTCTTTTGGGCCTCTTGGGCGCCTCTTGGGGCGTCTTGGGGGCCTCTTGGGGGCCTCTTGGGGCCTTTTTGGGGCCTCCTGGGCGCCTTCTGGGGCGGAGGGCTCGATTTTTCAGTTCTCGGTTCCCCTCTTGAGCCCCTCTTGGGCCCGTCTTGGGGCCTCTTGGTCCGTCTTGGGCGGCACTTGGGCCGTCTTGGGGGCCCTCCTGGGCCGTTCCGGGGCCGTCTTGGGAGCCTCGTGGGCCGTCTTGGAGCGGTCTTGGGGGCCTCTTGGGCCGTCTTGGAGCGTCCGGAAGCCGAAAAAGCCAGAACACAAAAAACATCGAAAAAACCAATGAAAATCAACGATTTTGGCCTCTTGGGGCTCTCTTCGGAGGCCTCTTGGAAGGCTCTTGGGGCGTCTTGGAGGCCTCTTGGGCTGTCTTGGGGGCCTTTTGGGCCGTCTTGGGGTCATCTTCGGCGTCTTCGAGCGCTCTTTGGGCGTCTCGGGGGCCTCTTGGGCAGTCTTGGGGGCCTCTTGGGGCACTCTTGGCGCGCTCAGGGCGGCCTGAGAGGCCGCACCCAGAAGGAAAACCATCTCTGAGTTGAACCGGGCGGGACCTTGCCAGGCGGCGGGCGGGGTACTTTTCGCCGGGGGACCCCCAGGGGCCGCCCCGCGCGCGCGAACTAGTACAATACAATTGTTAACCAGTTACCGGAGATCTTAGCACGCCTCTGGCCCGTTGGGCCGGCGAATTGTTGATCTCCCCCGCCAGTGCATATTTTTTTCAATCAAAGTGTGCCCCTCGACGCTCGCACCCGGTTTTTTATCAGGAAAATCTTGAGGCTCGAACTGGGCCCCTGGCCCCCAGATTACAACAACAACGGCCCCCGCCTGAGACGCCTTCACAATTTAGCCAGGACCCCCGCTCCCGCCCGAGATTTCCTTGCATATCATGCAGGAATCGCGCTCTCGCTTGGGACTTCCTTGGTTAGGCAGGAATCGCTCTCCCGGCGTCTGGAGTAGCGCTGTCGTTGGAGACTTTCTTGTAATTTACTGAAGAATAGCGCCCTTGCGTTGGAATTTCTTGCAATTTGCTCAAGCGCCGCGCTCCCGACACCCAGGCACCCAGGAGTCGCGCTCACGTTCAAGATTCCTTCACAGATTACCTAGGAATCGGGATCTCGCTGCCCTTCGTGGCCCCGTTGCAGCCCTTCGTGGCCCCATCGCTTTGTTTCGTGGCCCCGTTGCAACACTTCGTGGCCCCTCTCGCTGCCCCTCGTGGCCCCGTTGCAGCCCTTCGTGGCCCCCTCGCTGCCCTTCGTGGCCTCGTTGCAGCCCTTCGTGGCCCCCTCGCTGCCCTTCGTGGCCCCGTCGCAGCCCGTCGTGGCCTCGTTGCAGCCCTTCGTGGCCCCCTCGCTGCCCTTCGTGGCCCCGTTGCATCCCTTCTTGGCCCCCTCGATGCCTTTCGTGGCCCCCTCGCTGCCCTTCGCGGCCCCGTCGCACCCCGTCGTGGCCCCGTCTTTGCCCTCCGCTGTCCAGTATACGTATGCCCTTCGTGGCCCCCGCTCGTTCGCGCCCGTTGTGGCCCCATGTGCATGCCCTTCGTGGCCCCGCTGTCGCCGCTTGTGGCCTCTCAATGTCCTACGTGGCCCAGTTGCTACCCTCTGTGGCCCCATCGTTGCCTTCTGTGGCCCCGCATTATCAGCCCTTCGTGGCCCCCGCTCGTTCGCGCTCTTCGTGGCCCCATACGCATTCCCTTCGCGTCCCCGCTGTCGCCCTTCGTGGCCTACTTCTTGTCCTTGTGGCCCTGCTGTCGTTCTCTCTCGCTCTCGCTTTCGCTCGTCGTCATCGTCGTCGCCGTCGTCGACGTCGTCGTCGCCGTCGTCGTCGACGTCGTCGTCGTCGTGGTCGGTCCCCTGTCCGTCCCTCTTGGGGTCGGGTCGACGGTCCGCGGGCGCCCGCTGGCCAAGCCGACGGTCCGCGGCCGCCCCGACGCTTGCCTGGGCCCGGCCTGCAGGGAAGAAAGGTATATCCCCCAAAAGGGGTTCGATCGAAGACGAAGGGGGCGGATATCGAGGGTTTGGGAAATACGCGTTATTGGACACTCGAGCAGATGAGGACGAACAGTCTTAAAATGATTGTTGTTGTTGTTGTTGTTGTTGTTGTTGTCGTCGTCGTCGTCGTCGTCGTCGTCGTCGTCGTCGTCGTTGTTGTTGAACATTATTTATTCTAAAGAATAATTATTGTTGGGCCCCCTGGTGCGCGCCCCCCCTGCGCCGCCTAGGCCGCAGCTACATTTTCATCATTTTCGTGAGGAAGCCTCAGAAAAGAGGGTGTGTACAGGATCCGGTTGTTTTGTTGTAATCCGCTTTCCCTTGCAAAAAACAATAGAAAATGACATTTCTTGTTCTAATATAATCAAATTTCAAGAATCCCTTGCAAAAAATAAGGTAAAGTGGACATTCGCGCGCGCAAGACGAAATCCTTCCAAAACCTTAGTGTTCGCAGCGATTTTAACATAAAAACATCAAAAAACCAATGGTTTTTCAACAAAAAATGTCAAAATCTCATCCCGCGCGCTCTTGCGGATTCGTAGGAAACCCAACACTTTTTAAACATTTCTGTCAAACGGGCTTTTGCGAGCAACTTTTTCGAACTTCTGCGACAACGGTTGCGCACCTGCCAGGGCCATCATCCCTGTCAAATAATACCATGCGGGACACATTCGTTTTTTCTTCGCGCGCGCACGCCGTCGTCGTCGGCCGCGGGGCCCTGAATAGTAGCCACGGTCGTCCGCATGCCACGAAGTGAAGTGTCCGAACGTCATAGGGCGGGAAGCTGGGTGTGGGTGGTGGCGAAGAGTCGTTTGGAAATTTGGTAGAGCTTGAACCGGCCCCCCCACAAAGTGGGGGTATTGCCCGCCTCCTATGAAAACCCTGGCACTGGTGAGAACGGTGTGTCCCCACGTGCTAGTAATTGTTGTTGTTGTTGTTGTTGTTGTTGCTGTTTTTGTTGTTGTTGTTGTTGTTGGATGGGGATCCTCCCTGTGCCCCTTTTCTGGGGCACAGCCGGACCCCTCCCCCTTTGGGGGGCAGGGGCCCTCCCCAGGCCCCGGGGCGTCCGGGGACCCCCCCCCCGGAACAACACAACACAACAATGGTCCGGGCTTAATGAAACAAAAAGAACTCCACCTCTATCAGAGGTGGATCCATCCTTCATGCCATGTTGCAATGTCTGCACCAGCGAAGCTCTGGAATCTTATGGGAATCCTATGGGGATCCAATGGGAATCCGATGGGAGTCCTATAGGAATCATATGGGAGCCCTTTAGGCAACCTATGAATCCTGTACGAATCCTATAGACATCCTATAAGAATCCGATGAACCCTATAGGGATCATATAGGAATCCAATGAATCCTATGGGGGCCCTACTGGAATCAAGCGATTCCTATACGAATCCTGTAGGAATCTATTCGGATTTTTTTAGGACCCCTTGCGAATCTTATAAGAATCTAATAAGAATCCAACAGGAATCGTATGAATCCTATAGGTCCTATGGAAATCCCATAGGAATACCAGGATACTCATATGAATCCGATACGAGTCCCATAGGAGTCCTCTAGGAATCCAATGAATCCTATAAGAATCCAATAGGTCCTATATGGATCCTGCAGGAATCCTGTAGGAACCCCTGTAGGAACCCTATAGAGATCCTATGGAATCTTATACGAATCCTATAGGAATCCTATCAGAATCCTATAGGAATCCTACGAATCCAATATGAATCCTGTAGGAATCCTATCGGAACCTTAGAGGAATCTTATGAACCGTATACGAATCCCAATGGAATCCTACAGGAACCTCAGGAATCTTCACGGAATCCCATAGGAATCCTATGAATCCTATACGAATCCTTAGGATTCCTATCGGAGTCTTATGAACCCTATATGAATCCTGTAGGAATCCTATAAGAACCCTATAGGGATCCTATGAATCTCATACGAATCTTTAGACATCCAACGGAAACTCTATGAATCCTATATGAATCCTATAGGAGTCCTATAGGAAGCCTACAGGAATCCTATGAACCCTGCACGCATCACAAAAGAATCCTATAGGAATCGCAGAAATCTTTAGGGAATCCAATAGGAATCTTATGAGTCCTATACGAATCCTTAGGATGCCCATGAATCCTATTACGAATCCTGTAGGAATCCTACAGGAACCCTATAGGGATCTTATGAATCCTTTCCACGGATCCCACAAGAATCCGATGGGAATTCCAATGAAACCCTATACAAATCCAATAGGCATCCCATAGGAATCCTATGCATCCTTTACGAATCCTATAGGATTCCCATGAACCCTTTTATGGCTCCTGTAGGAATCCTATAGTAAGCCTAAAGGGATCGGGTGAATCCTATACGAATCCTATAGGACCCCCATAGGAATCCAATGAATCCTATGGGAATCCTATTAGAATCCAATGGATTCTGTACGAACTCCATGAGAATCTTATAGGAGCCGTATACGAATCCCAAAGGAATCCTGTAGACACCCTAAGACTCTTTAAGGAATCCCGCAGGAATCTTATGAATCTTATACGAAGCCTGAGGATTCCTATAAGAATCAGATGAATCCTATATGAATAGTGTAGGAACCCTATAGAAACACTATGGGGATCCTATGGACCCTATACGAACCCTATGGGAATCCAATGGGGGTTTTATAATCCTATGCGAATCCTATGCGAATCCGATGGGAATCCTATAGGAATCCTATGACTTCTATACGAATCCTATGGGACTCTTATAGGTCCTATATGAATCCTTTATGAATCCTATAGGAACCTTGTAGGGATCCTATGAATCCTATACGAATCCCATAGGAATCTTATAGTAATCAGAGGAATCCTATAGGAATCTCATAGGAATGCAATGAAGCCTGTACGAGCCCCATAAGAATCCTACAGGAACCCTGTACGAATCCCATAAGAATCCGATCTGAATCTTATGAATCCTATATGCATCCTGTAGGAATCCTACGGGAAACCTAAAGGAATCCTATGAATCCTGCACGAATCCCAAAAGAATCCGATATACATCCTAAGAATCCTAAAAGGAATCCCACAGGAATCTTATCAATCCTATACGAATCCTTAGGATTCCTGAAGAATCCGATGAATCCTATGTGAATAGTGTAGGAATCCCACAGGAACGCTATAGGGATCCTATGAATCCTATACGAATCCTATGGGAATCCGGTGGGAATTATATGAGTCCTAAGCGAATTTTATAGGAGTCCTATAGGAATCCTATGAATCCTGCACGAATCCTATAGGAATCCAATAGATCCTATATGGATCCTGTAGGAATCCTGTAGGAACCCTTGTAGGAACCCTATAGAGATCCGATGGAATCTTATACGAATCCTATAGGAATCCTATAGGAATTTGATGATTCCTATACGAATCTTATAGGAGTCCAATAGGAGTCCTATGACTCCAGAACGAATCCTATAGGCATCTTATAGGAATCTATAGGAATCCGATGAATCCTATACACAT
>CAUYUJ010019371.1:105000-112500 GCA_963575745.1 Prorocentrum cordatum | reverse complement strand
CCCCGTGGCGCGGTGGCGGGAGGGCGGCTGTCGCTGGGCTTGCGGAGGCGCTCTTGGACCTCGATCGGGAGCGGGCGCGCGGAGGAGGGGGTGGCCCTGCTCCTCCTCGCCTTACTCCCACCCCTCCTCTTCCATCCGCTTTCCCTATAACTCCTCCCTGTCCTCCACCAGACGTGCCAGTAGTGCGGGCCCGGTGTTTTGCTTGAGACTTCCTCACTGTTTAGGCTCCTGAAACTTGAAGTTCGCAGCGGCTTTAATCGTTGAGGCCAGTATTTTTCAAAAGAAGCTTTCGCCCTAGCGCCGCGCAGACTCGTTTTGAAAGTTTGCAACCGTTTCACAGATGGAGGGTAGTTCCTTTTCGAAATGAGGCTCTTTCCTCAACGCCGCGCACAAAGAAATGTCGAGCAGTTTGAAAGATGGAGAGAGGTTCATTTAAAACATGTGGCTCTTGCCTTAGTGCTGCTCACAGTGGTGTTCAACTTCCGCAGCAGTCTCACATTCTCATACGTTTGAAGTCCCAGGATATGTGTTTTGGCACTGCTTAGGAGTGTGAGGACGCAACAGTCATGTTGACTCGCGGTGTTGAAGTTTCAGGAATGGCGTTCTGGCACGGTTTAGGGTTGTCAGGACGCAACAGTCATGTTGACTCGCGGCGCTGAATTGGTTTTCGCACGGTTGAGGATTATTCGACATTTGTCTTCGAACGGGGCATTTCCCCCAATGAGGATAATTTCTGTAGAGGCCTGTGAAGAGGGAGCTTGGAGGGCGGGTTAATTGCAACATCGTTGATGCGTCTTGGGTTTGCACTGGTCCTCCCCCTTCTTCTCCTCCCCCTTCTTCTCCTCCTCCTCCTCCTCCTCCTCCTCGCCCCCCCCCCATGCGGCGCGGTTGCATGAGGGCGCGGGGAGGGGGTGAGCGCACCCAGAGCGCCCCAGCCAGGCCAGATGGGGCAGTGGCCGGACGCTGCGGGCTCCCAGGACTGGCGGGCTTCCCCCCGGAGGAGGAGGAGGCGGTGGAGGAGGAAGCGGAGGAGGAACCGTGTTCCCGACCTCAGCATTTGGCCGCGGCTATGGCGGCCTCCGCGGTGGACGTCGTGTGAGGCTTTCCCGGCGCTGCTTGCCCCGCCCACCCCCCCTCATCCCTGCCGGGCAGCACGAGCGCTCCCCTCCGCGCCCCTCCGCTCCGCCCCTTCCTCGGCGGGGCGGTGGATGGATCCCGCAGAGGGCAATCCCCATCAAGCCGCTGCGTGTTGGGCTCGGCCAAGCACCCCACAACGATCCCGACGCCCTCCCCGACGCCTCTCCCGACGCCCAGCCCCGTGCCCTGCCCCGTGCCCTGCCCTTCGCCCAGCCCAACTCCAGCACGACGAACCCGACGACCGCCAGCCACTCCTGCACTGCCGCCCCCGGACGACCCCGACGGCCTTTCCAGACGACTGCCAACGCCCCCCCCCCGACGCCCACCGCCCACTCCACCGCTGCGCCTGCGCCGCCTGGTCGGTGCCGCCGCCGTAGGGTCCGTAGCACCGTCGCGGGTGGCCCTTTGTTCTTTGCCCCTGACCCGTCCTGTCTGCTTGTGGTTGCTTCCCCTCTCCTTCTCTTCCTTGTTTCCCCCCGTTTCTTTTCCTCCTGTTCCCTGCCTGCTGTCTCCGCCTGGCCCCTCTTCCGCCTGCCCGCCCGCCCCGCTGGCCCTGGCCTCCCGCCTGCGCGTTCGTCGTCGTCGTTGTCGTCGTCGTCGTCGTTTGTCTGCTTCTCCCCTCCTTGTCCCCTTCCGCTGGACAGAGCACAGCCTGCCCGGGACCAGCGTGGCGGCGTGTAGGGCTTCAGCGAGCAACAATGCTGTGAACCGGCGCCCTTCGGTTGCGCGGATCGGAGTGACCTGTCGCCAGAGTGCCGCTAAGTTCGGTCACGTCAGTTGTCCCTCAGTGGTTTGTGCGTCACCCGATGTTGCACCGCCCAACCCCACTAGGGTCGAAACTTGATTTTTCGTGTGCCTTTGTGTTTTTTTGGTTCTCAGGGAGGCTTCTCGTCGTCACGGCTGGATTGTTTTCGAAATGCTTGCCAGAACGCATCCTTGGAAGTGTCGTGGGGTGAGGGTCGTCTTGATAGGAACAGCTGCCAACAGTAGCATCTGGTAAGAGACTTTCAGAGCCAGGTGCAATCCACGGACTTGCAACCACGGAGAACGGGAGAGAGAGAGGGAGGCAGACAAGGAAAAAGGGGTCTACATGTGCTATATGTAAGTGTTAGCGTATTCACATACATGTACTTATCCATTTAGCGTATGCGCACGCATTTCTTTTATGTTTTTGTGTATATGTATACGTATATATATGTATGTATGTATATATATATATATATATATATATACATAACGGCGCACCGGGTCCGGGGGCCCGGGGCCGGGACCCCGACCACAAATGTGGGCCCCGGGGGGCCCGGAGGCTCGTCGGACCGCCGGACGCCGTCCAAGATCGTTCGCAGGCGGCTTCGGAACGCGCTCCGATGGCTCCAGATGCCTTCCAAGACGCCTGTCATGACACCAAGAAGGTCCCAGAAGCCTCCAAGACGCTCCGAGAGGCAGCCCAAGAGAGGCCCAAAAGCAAAAATCGTGCCATTCCTATGGGAAAACGTATATTTTTCGCATGTTCGCCTCTTGGGCTTTCACCGCGTCCAAGACGGCCCAAGAGGCGCCCAAGACGGTCTACGAGGCCTCCGGGAGCGCTCCAAGGCTGCGCACGAGTGGCCCAGGACGGCCCCAAGACGGCCGAAGAGAGCCCCAAGACGAGTTCGAGAGGGGTCCCAGACGGAGAAAGCCAACCTCGAATTCCGAGCTTCCGGCCCAAGAGGCTCCAGGAGGCGCCAAAATGCCGCCAAGAGGCGCCAAAAGGCTCCCAAAAGCACCCCAAGACGTTCCGAGAGGCACCCCAAGAGAGGTCCAAGAAACAAAAATCGTGCCATTCCTATGGGAAAACGTATATTTTTCGCATGTTCGCATCTTGGGCTTTCACCGCGTCCAAGACGGCCCAAGAGGCCTCCAAGACGGCCTAGGAGGCCTCCGGGAGCGCTCCAAGGCTGCGCACGAGTGGCTCAGGACGGCCCCAAGACGGCCCAAGAGAACCCCAAGACGACTTCGAGAGGGGTCCCAGAAGGAGAAAGCCACTCTCGAATTCCGAGCTTCCGGCCCAACATATCCCAGGAGGCGCCAAAACGCCGCCCAGAGGCGCCAAAAGGCTTCCAAAATCAGCCCAAGACGTTCCGAGAGGCACCCCAAGAGAGGTCCAAGAAACAAACATCGTGCCATTCTTATTGGAAACGTATATTTTTTCGCATGTTCGCATCTTGGGCTTTCACCGCGTCCAAGACGGCCCAAGGGGCCTCCAAGACCGCCCCAAGACGGCCCAAGAAGCTTCCAAGAGGGCCCCAGGACAGCCCAAGAGGGCCCCAAGACGGCCCAAGAGGCGCCCAAGATGGCCCAAGAGGGCCCCAAGACGGGCCCAAGAGGGGGCCCAGAGGGGGACCACGAACCGCAAGCTCGAGCCTTCCGCCCCAAGAGGCCGCCAGGAGGCCCCAAGGAGGCCCCTCAAGAGGCCCCAGGAGACCCCCAAGAGGCCCAAAGGAGGCCCCGAGAAGCCCCAAATCGGCCCCCAAAATGCTTCGAACCTGCTTCCAGGAGGCCCCCGACAGGTTCAGAGGCTCCCGAGAAGCTACGTCAAACTCCCAGCGAGAGGCCGGACGAGGCCCCCCACAAAATCACAAGAGGGTTCCAGTATTTGTATCCTTCAGCGCTCTCTGGCCTTCTTCCCCCTGCCCCTTTCCCTGCGACTTTCGTTGACTCAAGCTCGCCTCCTAGCTAGAACCTAAGCGCGCGCGAAGCGCGCGCGTGGTTCTAGTACACATTTATCTGTGCTATACCTGCACAGAGGAGGGACATGCAGAGAGAGAGAGAGAGAGAGAGAGAGAGAGAGAAAAAGAGAGACAGAGAAAGAGACAAACAAACGACGCTTGGGCAGCACCGCCAGCAGGATACTCAAGGAGTCGGCTGCCTAGACTGCACGTGGCGCGAGCGGAGAAACTCAACGATCTAAAAAAAACCTGCGGTGCTAAGAGAGCACCAGGCGCCTCTGGCGTCCTCTATTCTCCTCTATTCCCACCGCGGGTCGCCAGCGCGCCCAGCGCGATAAATGCGATAATTTCGCCACGTGGTACTTTGCGCCTCGTCGTGGCCCTTGGCGGTGCGCTTCTTCGGGTCCTTCGCTCGGTCGCGTCGGTCCGTTGGTCCCCCGCCTAGTCGCTGGCTGGTTCTCGGCCCGCCGTTTGCGTGGCCGGGCCCTCTCGCCGTCTCGGGGCCACGCTGTCCAGATGGACCCCGAGCGGAGCGCAAAGCCGGGATCCCTCTTCCTTCCCTGTTCCCCATCGATCTCCCTCCGCCTTCCAGGGCTGTTGATTCGGGCGGCTGTGGCTTTTCCCTGCTGGACAGGGCGATCTACAAGTACCTTCGGCACCAATTTTTGAGGCTTCCCCCCTCGATGATCCACAGGAGATGCCCACGCAGCGCTGCGGTTCCAGACGATCCCTCATGCTGCGTCGACCGACAGCTCCACCTCTCCTGGGCGAAAAACATATCCGTATCTGCGGCCTCGCGGGCCAGGCCTTTGGGCCGCAACCCAGCGGATTCGGGGCGTTTTTTCGCGTATGCCCCGCGCGGGACGTTCCGTGCGACCGCGTGGCCGCGGGACCGCGCCCCGGAATCCAGACCGCGAGGGCGCGGATACGAATATGTTTGCCGCCGCTCGTGACTCTTTCCTTCGTCCCCTCCGCCCTTTCCCCTCCGTCCCGCCGCCCTCCTTCCGCAGGAGCAGATGCCGCCCCCGCCTCCCGCACCGGGAGGCCGAGGAGGCGCCCCCCCCGCGCCTCTTCGCGGCCCCACGATTCCGCCCGCTTTCCCTAGAGAGCATAGAGCGCGTTTCACGGGCGCTTAGTTTAAACAAATGGAATCTTTCCCCCATTCCAGAAGCCAAGGGGAGGGGACACTCTAAAAAGCTCCCCCCCCTCCACAGAAATTCGGGCGGGGGGAGGCCCTCCGGTGGGGGAGGGAGAATGGGGGGGTTGCCTTCCCCCATCGGGAGCGACGACGATGACGACGACGACGGCGGCGACGACGGTGACGACGACGACGACGGCCACCACCACCACCACCACCACCACCACCACCACCACCACCACCACCACCACCACCACCACCACCACCACCACCACCACCACCACCACCACCACCACCACCACCACCACGACGACGACGACGACGACGACGACGACGACGACGACGACGACGACGACGACGACGACGACGACGACGACGACGACCACGACCACGACCACGACCACGACCACGACCACGACCACAATGACCACGACTACGACGACGACGACGGTCTCGGCGACGGCGAAAGACCGCTCGCTGTTGCGACGGCGACAACGACAACGGCGACGATGACAACGACGACGACAACGACAACGACACCGACGAGCTGGTGAACCGGTCGGGCGGGCGGGACATCAAATGGAACCTTCAGTGTGTGTTGGGAGAAGGTCATGGGAACATCTTATTTCACAACCGCCAAAGACGCAAGTCGGGCGGAGCGAACATTATATGACACCTGTAATCAGTGATGGGGCTTCTAAGTTAGGTGGGCGGGACATTATGTGCAACCTTCACTGTGTGAAACGAGAAAGTTCAGGGAAAACCGTTCACAACCACCGAAGACGCTTGTCAGGCGAGCGCGACAATAGAGGAACCGTTCGTTCAGTGATGTGGCGTCCATATCTGGCGGGTGGGACATTAAATGCAACCTTAATATGCTAGGAGAAGGTCATGGGGGAATTTATAACGACCGCCAGAGACTCCGATCGGGCGGGTGGGACATTAAATGAAACCTGTAGTCAGTGATGGGGCGTCCAAACTGGGCGGGCGAGACACTATGTGGAACCCTCACTGTGTGAAACGAGAAAGTTCAAGGACAATTGTTCACAACCGCCGAAGACGCCGTTCGGGCGGGCGGGACGCTAAAGGAACCATTCGTTCAAACATGGGGCGTCATTAACGGGCGGGCGGGACATTAAATGCAACCTTCACTCAATGTTGGGAGAATGTCATGAGAAAGTGGATCACGACCGCCGAAAACGCAGAATGGGTCGGCAGGACATTAAATGAAACATGTCGTCGTCTTCGTCGTCGTCCACATCGCAAATCTCGAAGCCATTGTCGTGATCCTCGTTTGCGCGTGCAGGCGTCGCCATCGCCATCCCCGTCGTGTGCGCTTGATGGTCCCCCTCGTCGTCGTCGTCGTCGTCGTCGTCGTCGTCGGCCCTGAGGGTTCTGGCGAGAGGAAAGGGAGGGAGGGGCCCACACCCCCTTATTGACACCCTCCCCCTCCGGGGCCCCCCCGCTTTCCGGTCGAACCCAGGGGGGGGGCCCTACAAGCGATCACGTAGTAGTAATCGTAATCGTCGTCGTCGTAGTCGTCGTCCTCGTAGTCGTCGTCCTCCTCTTCCTCCTGCTCTGGCTCCTCCTCCTTCTCCTCCTTCTCCTCCTCCTCCTCGGTATGGGCAGGCGGAGGAGGAGGAGGAGGAGGAGGAGGAGGAGGAGGAGGATCGCATCGGATCAGAAACGCTGGGGACGATCTCAAGCTACCAGTCGAAGGCCTGCATTTGCAAGCTCCTGAACACTGACTGGTCATCCCTGCGACAGCTGTGAGACGGAGCAACACCCATGAAACGGGCAAGACCTCGAGGCCCCTGCAGGGGGGAGGGCCCCCGATGGGGCCCTGGGGCAAGCCCCATGTGGGGGAGTGGCCCCCGCCGGGGCGCCTGCGGGCACCAGCACGAACTGGAGCACCAAACTCTGTTGCAGTTGCTTGCCTCGTTGCAAGAGCGAGGAGGAGGAGGAGCGACAAAGGTGGAGGAAGAAGAGGCCGGAGGAGAGGCAGCGGGGCCCCTCCGCTTCAATTTCTGGTGGTCTAAGTCGATGATCCAGTCGAGGTCGTCGGTTCTGCCCACGATGCCAACTTCTTCCCACGATTGCAGCACAATGTTGATAATGTCCAAGGCCCAGTCCTCCAGATCGGCGTAAGGCGTCTCCGTCCCCTTCCCTGCCATGTAGACGAGCGTATGATATATCATGTCAGCGATCTTGCCCACGGACGTATCCTTCTCAGACTGATGCTTCATGTCGAGCCCGTCATGGGTCGCTTGGTCCGCCTTCTCGATCACCTCCTGGTCCCTGTTCTTGGCTGTTGTCTCCTCCTGCAGGGTGGTGCGCATGGTGGAGCAGTTCTCCGTGCCAATCGCGCCGGTGTCGATGCCCTTCAGCTTTTACCGCGCGCCCTCTAACACATCCTTCTCGGACTGCTGGTGCATGTTGTACCCGAGCCGCCTTCTCGATCTTCTCCTGGTCCCCGTCCTCGGGCGTCTCCTTGAAGGTCTCCTCCGGCAGGTTGTT
>CAUYUJ010019371.1:0-102500 GCA_963575745.1 Prorocentrum cordatum | reverse complement strand
GGGGCCGGCCGGGTCAGCGGTGCTGGGACCAGAAAGGGAGGGATGATATGAGGGGAGGAGGAGGAGGAGGAGGAGGAGGAGGAGGAGGAGGAGGAGGAGGAGGAGGAGGAGGAGGAGGAGGAGGAGGAGGAGGAGGAGGAGGAGGAGGAGGAGGAGGAGGGAGGAGGAGGAGGTAATAATAATAATAATAATAAGAAAACACTAAGAAAAATAATAATAATACTAATAATATTAAGAAGAAATAATAATAAGAAGAATAACAAGAACAATAATAATAAGAATAATAATAAGAATAATAATAAGAATACTAATAATAATAAGAATAAGAAGAAGAGGAGGAGGAGGAGGAGGAGGAGGAGGGGGAGGAGGAGGAGGAGGAGGAGGGGGGAGGAGGAGTAGGAGGAGAGGAGGAGGAGGAGGAGGAGGAGGAGGAGGAGGAGGAGGAGGAGAGGAGGAGGAGTGAGGAGGAGGAGGAGGAGTGAGGAGGGCGGGAGGTGGGAGGGCGGAGGGCGGAGGGGAGAGACGAGCGAACGATCGAAGACGAAGAGGGCCGGTTTCGAGGGTTTGGGATATACGTGTTGAGTGGCATACGAGCAGGGAGGGTCGAACAGTCTTATATATTTGACCTCGTTTATTAGTGCGAGCTCCTGGTCACTCCGACCTCCTTGCAGCCTTTTGGGGCTAAAGATGGGTGCTTGCGCCCACCCGCTCGCGCGCGGGCGCGCGCGGGCGTGCGATTGGCGCCGCGCGGGGGAGGCCAGCCCGAGCGTGGCTCGGAAGGGCTCAGGCAGAGATGCCTCCCCCCGCCGCGATGCGGCGCCCCGCCTCGCGGCCCTCGGCGCCCGTGGCGAGGCGGCTCGCTGGCGCGGGGCATGTCGGGCCAGGCGGTGCGGCACGGCGCTTCAAGGGCCGGGTCCGCGCCGCGCGAGCCAGCCGCGGGCCGCCTCACGCTGGCGGCGCAGGTGGCCCCCGCGGACGCTCCCGCAGCGTGCCGCGCCCCGCGGGTGGCGCCCACGCTCGCGGAGGCGGCGGTGGCGGTCGCGGGGCCGCGGGCGGGCGTGTCGCCCCGCGCGGCCGCGGCAGCCGCGGCGGCACAGCCGCTGGCGGCGGCGGCGGCGTGCCGCGCGGGCGCTCAGCCCCGCGAGGCGGAGACCTTCGCGAGGCGGCGAGGAGGTCTGCCGCGGTGCCCGAGGCAGGCAGCGGCGAGGCGTTCGACGTCGAGAGCGAGTGGCTCGAGCCCGCGGTGACGCGAGGCGCGGAGTGCAGGGCGTCGGAGTGGGACTGCAGTGACTACCCGACGCCCGCGAAGCTCTTGCCGAGGCGCGGCGAGGCGCCGATCGGACGCCGACGGCCGTAAGGGCAAGTGCGGCCGTGCGGGCTTCGACGGGATGTTCGAGGTCGTGTACCTTGGGCGGAGCTCGAGGCGGAACGTATCCGGATGGGTGTCGCCTTCGATGACCCCGCCGAGGTGCCGCTCATGCACTTCTGCCCCGCTGGCACGGACCACATCGAGTGCCTTTTCGGGCAGGAGGGCTCGGACTCGAAGTCCTACGACGCGGCGATCATCCACGTCGGGCGCTGGAGGTGCCCGAGGTTGCCGTTCTTGGGCGACGCGGGGGAGATGCCTCTCGTGCTAAGGTGGACAAGGTCATCCACGCCGCACGGGCGTAGGCGAAGGCAAAGCAACGTTCCTCGGGTGCGACGAAGCCGAGAACGCCCTCGATCCCCGTGGAGGATGACGAGGAGGCGGAGGACGAGGAGGCCCCGCCAGAGCGGGAGGGTCCAGGGGGCGGCGCGAGCGCACATTCCTCTGCGGTCGCTGGGCGCGAGCGCGGCCTCAGGGAGAAGCTCGAGAGCCTTCGCGATCGGGTGGCGGACAGGAAGCTAGGTCTGCAGCCCGCCGCGAAACGCAAGAGTGCCAGATCCGTCGTCCGCCTCCGCTCCAGCAGCTCACGGGCCCGTGGGGCTGAGGGCGACGAGGGCGTGGGGGAGGCCGATGAGCTCGAGGGACCCTCTGCGAGGCGTGGCCGCTCGATCAGGCGCTCAGACCGCAGGGGGGGGGGGCAAGCAGTCGCTCCAGGACCGCGTCCCGTCGAAAGCATCGGTCCGGGCGGCGCAGGCTCGCGGCCCAGGCGCGGGTCGCGGTCGGGGGGCGGGGGCAGCGGTCGGTCTCGCCGCTCTCGACCCCGCCGCAAGGCGAGCAGCGGCGGCTCGGGCTGTCGCTCCCCCAGTGGTTCGCGGGATCATTTTCCCGGCGCCCGACTCTCGGCGCGCGACAGGACCAAGCGTGCTGTGGAGAGAGGCCGGGCGAGATCACGCAGCGTGCTTTGGACAAGATGAGGTCGTGCCTTGGCGCTCGCGGCCGCGGCTCGGGCGACCCGGCGCGCCCCGTGATGGCCGCGCACTTCGCGAGCGTCTTCCTGCCGAGTTGCCGGGGCACGTTGAGTGCCCGGAACGAGCAGGAGATGCGGATGCTGTCGGAGGCCGTGGACTCGATCCTTTTGCCCGACTTGGGCCGCGCCACCGGCCTGCTGATTCAGCAGTTCAAGGCGGTGGGGCAGTGTCGCGCCGACGGGGGCTCGCGGCGGGCGGCCAGGCACCTCGGCGTCGCGGGGGGCAGCAAGGCGTCGGTCATGGAGGACGCGGAGCGGCAGGGCATCCTTATGGACGAGAAGTCGGACATGAAGTACGCGAAGCTCCAGTCCGAGGTGCAGGGCCGCAAGTCCGCCGTGTATTGACAACCCCCCGCGGGGGGGCGGGCAGGAGGCGTCGTCGCCCCCGCGGAGTCTGGGCTCGGGGATGCCATCGCTGTCTCCTGGGCCATTCGCGGCCGCGGGCTCGCGAGAGCGCAGTCCGGTGGTGCTTCGGGGCGCTTCCGAGGTGGGCGCTTCCTCTCCGCCCCGCGGCGGGGGCGACCGAGTCCGCCTCTCGAGGGGCCCGCCTCAGCGGGCGACCTACAATCCTGCCTGCCCCGCGGCCAGCCTGCGCCCTGGAGACAGGTGGGGGGGCCTGCCGCCCGACGAAGAAGGTCGAGGTCGCGGCGGGTCCAAGCCGCGCTCGCCCAGCAGATCCCCGCCGTGGAAGGGCAAAGGAAAGGGCCGGGGCAAGGACAGTGGTGGCGGCAAGGGCAAGGGCTCCAAGTCCGGCCAGCCGAAGCCGGGGACTCCAGCCTTCTCCGCCAAGATGCGGCAGGCCGCCAAGGCCAAGCGGCAGGCTGCCCGTGGCGGCAGCCCTGCCAGGGGCGCCCGCTGATTTCGCCCGTCCGTGGGCGAGGGGCCCCCCCACGGCGCAGGTCCCAGCGCCGCGGGGGAGAGTCCCTGCCGTAGAGGCAGGAGGCAGTCCAGGGACGACCGGCCACTTCCCACTGGAGGCGGAGTGCAAGGCCTACATGGATCAACACCCGTTGGAGAGGCTGAGGCTTATCATCCAGCCCGACGCCATCAAGGGTTCCGATCTCGCCGTGTTCGGAGAGTTGCTCCGCGCGTACCTCCCTCCCAAGCTGCCGAGGGCCGGTGGCAGCGCTGCGGCGGCACCGAACGGGGGCTTCAGCGGCAAGGGCTGCGGTCGGAGAGACATCTGGCCGCTCCCTGTGGGTGGTGGTGTGGGGGGGGGGGGGGGGGGGCGCGGGTTCGAGCATCTGTGTCGACGGACGCGGACCTATCGGGGCCTTGCTGAGAATGGCGACTGGGCTGGCCGTCGTCGCGCTCATCCCGAGCCCCCTGGCATGGAGGCGTGGCTGGAGTGCTGCATCGTGGCGCTCAACGCCGCGTGGCTTGAGGGCGACGCGTGCTGGCCAAAGTTGTCGGCGCTCGGCGAGGAGCGGCACGTCGCTGCGGCTCGGGTGCGCGCATTCTGGACGCTGGAGCGGCGCGTGGGGGCCTTCCTGGGGCTGCAGCCCGAGCCGCTGCCGAGCGAGCCAGCGTCGACCTTCCTGGCGTCGCGCAGCATCAGCTAAACCGGGGAGGCGGTCCGCCGAGCCGAGGAGTTGAGCTGGGCCCGTGTCATGCCTGGGCTGCAGCCCAAGGATCGTTTGCGACGCTGCGGGTCGTGGGCCTCTGCGGCGAGCGCATGGCTTGCTGGTTCAACGATCCGCTCTCGACGCTGGTGCTGCTGGATGCGGCGCCAATCCGCCCGAAGCCTGGGCGCGTCATGTGCGAGCAGGAGTCGCTGCTTCCTCTGGCGCGCGGGCTTTTGGGGCGAGGGCTGGTCATTCCCCTTCGGGAGGCAGACCTCTTGAAGATCCAGGGCAAGCCTCTGCTCCATGGGCTCTTCGGCGTGCCCAAGAGTCAGGTTGTTCCTGAGGGCCCCGAAGGGAGGGGGGTGCTGAGGCTCATCATGAACCTCGCCGCGACGAACGAGGTCTCCTTCGACTTTGGGGGAGAAATTGGCGCCCTGCCATATTTCGCACAGTGGAGGTCCATCGTGGTGGGGCCCGACGAGGAGCTCGCGTGGTCGTTCGACGACCTCGAGGGGGCCTTCTACCTCTTCAGGCTGCCCGATGCTTGGGCGCCGCTGCTTGCGTTCGACTCGGTCTTCGACGCGGCGAGCCTGGGCTTGGGGGCGCCTTTCGGGGGCCAGGTCTACCTGGGCGCTGTCACCATGCCGATGGGGTACGAGAGCGCAATGGGTCTGGTGCAGTAATTATGTGCACGGGCGCATGCTGTCCGAGGCCGAGCTGGGGCCATCGCCGCTGCCGAGGGGCCGCGATGTGCGTGGGGACAGTCTTTCCCCGCGTTGCAGGAGGGCCCGGCCATGAGGGAGCTCTGGCAGGTCTACTGCGACGACGCGGACTACGCCGAGCTCGCGCGGCGATGTTCGGAGCCGGAGGGTGGCTTCGCCGCAAGCGCGCGACCGCTGCGCCCAGCGAGACGTGCCGCTTAGCGAGAAGAGTAGGACGCGCGTGCCTTCCTGCCAGCGGTTGGGGGCATTGGTCGACGGCAGAGACGGGCGTGTGCGCGCCCCCCCCTTCCAGGGCAGCCCTCTGTGCCCAGCTGACGGCCCATCTGCTAACGGGGGCTGTCAGCAGGAAGGAGGTCCAGGTGGTCGCCGGGCATTGGTGTCACCTGAGTTGCTTCAGGCGCGTGTGTGGCACGGTCTTTCGGAGGCTGTGGCGACGGACGTTTGCGCCGAGCTGGTCCTAGCTCTCAACCTGCTGCCGCTGCGCGAGTTTGACCTCCGCGCGCCCGTGGGCAGCGTGATCACCGCGAGCGACGCGTCGGAGAGGGGTGGCTGAGCTTGCTGGACGAGGTGCCTCCGTCCAGAGTTTCGCGACTCGGCTTTGTCAGTCTTGGCGCAGGGCCGAGGGGCAAACAGGGGCGAGATAGGCATCATCGAGCTGTTCGGGGGTATCGGCGGTGGGCGCGTGGCCCTGGAACGGCTTGGCATTGAGGTCAGTCTCCATGCCTCCGCCGAGGTCTTCGAGCCCGCCAAGCGCGTGGTGCGGCAGCGATGGCCCGACTGCGTCGAGCTGGGGGGCGTTCGCTCCATCGCTGCCGAGTCGCTGCGTGGCCTCCTGGCGCGAGGGCCCCACTTGCGGCTGCTTTTCGTCCTCGGTGGGTCGCCCTGCCAAGGCGTCGCGCGGGTCAGCGTGGCCGCAGGAGGCTGGGCCGAGGCGCGTGCCCAGCTGGTCGGGCACATTCCCCGCGTCGCCGCGCTGGCGCGGGAGGCGTGCCCTGAGCTCGCGGCGCTGTCCCTCGCGGAGAACGCCAGCTCCGTGGGCGAGGGGGGCCGCCGCCACTTCACCAGGGTGCTGGGTTCAGTGCCGATCGAGCTCTGCGCCGGCGACTGCAGTCGGGTCAGGAGGCCGAGGTTGTAACAGTTGTACTGGCTCGACTTCGCGCTGGGCCCGCAGACCCCGGAGATGAGCTGGGAGATCGAGGCCGGGGTGATCCGAGGGGCGCTCGGAGGAGCATGGCCTACCTGGGCCGAGTGGCTCGAGGGCGTGGCGATCCGTCCGCGGGGGGAGCATGGAGCTTGGGCGACCTTCATGCGCCCAATCCCTCGCGAGGAGCCACCAATTTCCCCCGCGGGCCTCGCGAGCGCGGGACTTGCCGCGCGGGCTCGCTGGGAGGCAGATCGGTATCGCTACGCCCCGTGCCAGTACAAGCTCGGCAACATGGTCTATGATCGCCAGGGGTGCCTCCGCCCTCTGACGAGCGCGGAGAAGGCCGTGCGGTTGGGCTTTCCAGCCAAGCACTGCCTGTGGGCCGTGCCCAAGTCCGCGGGTCTTTCAGACCGCGAGGTGGAGGGCGTGCGGTGTGGCCTATGCGACAACGCCTTCTCGGTCCCCGTGGTGGCGATGTTACTGGGCCGTGGCCTTTGGCGGCGGGTGCGTGGGCGCGGCCGCCGACCATTGCTGAGTTCTGGGGGGCTCGCAGCGCCGAGGCGGACGAATGCCTCAGCCAGCTTCTGGGCAAGGCCCCCTTCCGACGCGAATGCCAGGGAGGTGCGCGGCGCCATGTGCGAGGGCCTGGTCCGCTCTGCCATCTTCAAGGGCAGTGGTGTGCGCATGGCGAGCGGGCGCGTCCACAACCCAGCTGGCTGGCCGCGCCGAAGGGTGGAAGCGCACATGTGGCAGTGGAAAGTGTGCGTCTCCTTTTCCCGGGGTGGGGGTCGACATATGCATGTGCTGGAGATGCAGGCGCAGCTGACTAGGGTGGCCGACCTCTGCCCTGGGAGGCCGACTGATTCATTTTTGTGATTCGAAAGTGTGCATCGCCGTGGCTTGCAAGGGCAGGTCTACATCTTCGCTGCTGCAACGATTGCTCATGCGCTTGAGTGCGCTCCTGCTGTCTACGTCGTGCTATCCCTTTCACGTCTTTGCGAGGTCGGAACTCAATCCGGCCGACGCGCCAAGCAGATGGCGTTGACCATTCTGGCTACCCCCACGAGACAGCAGAGACAACGCAGCCGAGCAGCAGCAGGCACATTGCGATCGCTTCAACTCCAGCCGCGCACGCTGAAGCGCTACGCTGGGGCCGCCGACTTTTTCTTCGCTTGGCTCGACAGGCGCAACCAGCCAATGCCCCAGTCCGTCGCTGCCGCCGACGAGGTTCTGGGGGAGTTTTTGGAGGAGTGCTGGGCAAACGGCGAAGCCAAGTCAATGGTCGGCGACGTTTTGTCCAGTTTACAGCACTTCGTCGCGTGCTTGCGGCGTGCGCTCAACGATTCGTGGCGGCTTTTCTCGACTTGGTCGAAGAACAGGGTCCCCTCGAGGGCCAGGTTGCTACTGCCCGAGCAGGCCTTGGCCATGGCAGGGTTTGCCCTGTCCGAGGGAGGCGCCGCCATGGCGGCCGCCATCCTCGTGAGCTTCAACGGCTTCCCTCGCCCAGTGGAAGCCATGCTGCAGGCGAGCCAGCTCGCGCGGGACTTCGGCCGCGGTTTGGTGCGCATCAGCCTCCGGGCTTTAGGGCAATATTCCGCCGCTTGGTGGGGCAGATCGGAGCCGATCCCGATCGTCCTCGGCCCTATAGCCTGCGCCAGGGAGGCGCCGCGCATCACTTCCAGGTCATTGGCAGCTTGAGCGAGACCTGTGCGCGGGGCCGCTGGAGGCGCCAGCCGACAGCGAGGATTTAAATCCAGGATGGCGTGGCGATGCTGGAGCGAGGACGCCCCGCGAGCCCAGAGAAGGTACTTGTGGCTAAATGTAAGGCGCTGTTGCGCCGCCTGCTGTGAGCCCATCGGCCAGCCCGATGCCTCCTCGCATCGTCGATCTGGGGGGCATGGAGGGGCGCCCAGGGGGTCGCGGCCGCGCAGTGCCGCCGTGGTCCCACTCGCCCCGCCCCTGGCGGAGGCCCCGCCCCCTGCGCCCAGGGTGGCGCCCCCTGCGAGGGCAGGGGGGGGGGGGGGGGGGGGGGGGGGCGGGGGCGGCTGCGGCCAGCAGGTGGCCGTTGGGCGACGGGCGCCCAGAGCGCGGCCGCGCTCGCGCCACAGGGTGCCCGCCGCCGCGGCGCGCAAACAAGAGCGCCGCGCGCGGCGCAGAGGGGGGGGGGAGGAAGGGGCGAGCACTAGATTTTCGACTTCGTTTATTAGTGCGAGCTCCTGGCCACTTCGACCTCCTGGCAGCCTTTCGGGGCCACCGCCCCGCCCCGCAGCTTGGTGTCTTCGACGCCGACGAGCTCAAGCGGATTCATCCTGCGCTGAGCAGAGGGGGGGCGTCCAGGGGATCGCGGCCGCGCAGTGCCGCTGTGGTCCCACTCTCTCTGCCCTCAGCGGATGCCCCGCCCCCTGCGCCCAAGGTGGCGCTCCCTGCGAGGGCAGGTGGGGGTGTGTGGGGGGAAAGCTGGGTGTCACCAACCTGCGCCCCTGGCCCCTGGCATGCAACAACAGCGGCTCCCGTCCGACATTTCCCCACTCACAATGCATTCCAACATCGCACTCTGGCGCGGGACTTCATCGCACTTTATGCAGACATCCCGCTCTCGTGCGGGATTTCACCCGCAATTTATTCCGACGCCGCGCCTTCGACACTCGGGAGTTACGTTTTTGTTTTGGATTTCCCCACGATATACTTCGGTATCGCGCTACCGCTCGAGGCTTCCTCGCGATTCATGCAGAACGCACGCTTCAGCAACCCGCCTGCTCGACCTGGCCGCCGTGGCCGGCCTCCCCGACCCGCCCGATTTGCCCGTCTGGTTCCGCCGCGTGTTTTCTGCTCGTAGCCCCCCTCGTACTACTTTCTCTCGTGCTCCATCGTCCTCCCTCCCCCTTGTCCCGTCCTTCCATATGTCCTTTCTTCTGCTGTCTTAGGGGCTGCGCAAAATACGCGCTGCAGGTAAGAAAGATGAAACCCGAAAGGGGGTACGATCGAAGACGAAGAGGGCTGGTATCGAGGGTTTGGGATATGCGTGTTGAGTGGCCCGCGAGCAGATCAGAGCGAACAGGCTTAAAATAAGTGCTGTTGTTGTTATTATTGTTGTTGTTGTGGTTGTTGTTGTTGTTGCTGCTGTTGTTGTTGCTGATGAAGAGGAGGGGCTCTCATTTTTTGATGCGTATTATTGTTGATTCCCCCTCTGGTAGCCATCGTGGTTTTCAATCGAAATGCCCCCCTCGGGGCTCGCACTCGATTCTTTATCAGGGAAATCTTGTGTCACCAAACTGGACCCGTGGCCTTCGAACTACAACAACTACGGTTCACGCTTGATATGCATTCACACGTTATTTCAAACAGGGCCACACTCGTGCGGGACTTCCTCACAGTCTATGCATGAATCGCGCTCTCGTGCGGGATTTCTTTATAATTTATCTGTAAGGGCTTCGCCCCCTGCCGCCGGCCCCCTCTCTCGGAGAATGGGCCATGGAAGAGCTAAGTCATGAGGTCTTGGCGCTGTCGTGAAGCTGTATCGAAACTTCATGCGAAGCCGATTCGCAATCAGCAAAACCAACTGATCACAAGAGGGGTTACCACACCTGGCGATTGGTAAGACGTGTATGGTTTACGGGCTTGGTTACCACACCTTGCGATTAAAGGGCCGAGGGAGTTCTCGCAGTTTGGGTTACCACGCCTTGCGATGGATGTGCGTGAAGGGTGGCACCGAATTTCAGAAATGTGGCAAATCCCTGTGTTTTTGGACCCTGACCCCGCGGATCTGCGTGAGGGGTGGCACCGAATTTCAGAAATGTGGCAAATCCCCTGTGTTTTTGGACCCTGACCCCGCGGATCTGCGTGAGGGGTGGCACCGAATTTCAGAAATGTGGCAAATCCCCTGTGTTTTTGGACCCTGACCCCGCGGATCTGCGTGAGGGGTGGCACCGAATTTCAGAAATGTGGCAAATCCCTTGTGTTTTTGGACCCTGACCCCGCGGATCTGCGTGAGGGGTGGCACCGAATTTCAGAAATGTGGCAAATCCCCTGTGTTTTTGGACCCTGACCCCGCGGATCTGCGTGAGGGGTGGCACCGAATTTCAGAAATGTGGCAAATCCCTGTGTTTTTGGACCCTGACCCCGCGGATCTGCGTGAGGGGTGGCACCGAATTTCAGAAATGTGGCAAATCCCTGTGTTTTTGGACCCTGACCCCGCGGATCTGCGTGAGGGGTGGCACCGAATTTCAGAAATGTGGCAAATCCCTGTGTTTTTGGACCCTGACCCCGCGGATCTGCGTGAGGGGTGGCACCGAATTTCAGAAATGTGGCAAATCCCATGTGTTTTTGGACCCTGACCCCGCGGATCTGCGTGAGGGGTGTCGATTTCGAGCGCCCCCAGCAATTCAGACAACGCGCCCAGGGGGTGCTAAAAATCCCGTTTGGGCCTCCCCCCCCTCGCGCGGTCAATCAACTAGTTACAGCAACCAGCAAGAAGTCAACTAGTTACAGTAACCAACAAGAAGCAGAACTGTAACCCTGGAAACTACAAACTACAACTGGTACAGGAAACTGCGAATTCCGCGCCTCGCAGCCTGGTGGCCCCACAAGGGGGCCGGCGGATTCCGAAGCCGCGCCCTCGACACTCCGGAATCATGCTGTCGCTTTGGCTTTTCCCACGATCTACTTGGGAATTGCGTTATCGCTCGAGCCCTCTTCGCGGTTCATGCAGTTCTCGCGCTTCAGCAGCCCGCCTGCTCGACCTGGCCCCCTGGGCACGCCTTCCCGACCCGCCCGTTAGGGTCTGCCCGCCTGGTTCTGCCGCGTGTTTTCTGTTCGTAGCCCCCCACTCACATCCACACCCACACCCACACCCACACCCACACCCACGCCCACGCCCACACCCACGCCCACACCCACGCCCATGCCCACACCCACACCCACGCCCACGACCACACCCGCACCCACATCCAAGCCCACACCCACGCCATTGGGACCCAAATGGGAAGCCATTGGGGACCGTTCCCATTGTTTTTCCATTTGGGGCAGTCCAATCGGGCCATATTCGGGCCGCCCCATCTGGCCTTACTGGGGCCGCCCAGTTGTGCTCTACTGGGGCCGCCCAACTGGGGCCTCCCAGTTGGGGCCCAGGGAGTCTTCAGGATCCATCCGTCCTTATTGGGGCGCCCAAGAAAGCTCCATCCATCCCTAATGGGATGCTTGTAGACCTCTGTCCATCCCTATTCGCATCCTATTCGACCTCTACCCATCTCCACTCGGATCCTAGTAGGGCTCCGTTCATCCTTGCTAGAATCTTGTTCCCCCCCATTCATCTCTACTGGGATTCTATGAGAGCTTCCTTCACCCCTGATCGGATCCTATTGGACCTCTATCCGTCTCTGCAAGGATCATATTAGGGTTCCGTCCATACTTTTTGTAGAATATTTTTTTCTCGACATCTTTACGTCCCTAGAAGAGTCCTATTGGACCTCCATCCATCCCTAGTAGGATCCGTCTGGACTTCCATCCTAGACCTCCGTCCACCCCTCGTAGAATCCAATCATACCTACATCTGTCCCTAGTAGAACCCGTTTGGATGTCCATCCATCCCCAACATAATCCTATTACATCCATCCCTATGTAAATCGGATCGGGCCTCCATCCATCTCTACAACGACCGGGTTTAAACCCACTCATCTTTAGTTGAGTCCTATTCGACCTCTATCCATCTTTACCAGAATTTAATTAGAACTCCAAAGACCCTCAACAAGATCCTCTTATACTTTTTATCTCTACAAGGGTCGTATTAGAGCTCCTTTCTTCCCTACTGGGATTAGATTCGGCTTCAATGCGTTTCTATCAGGATCCACTTTGAGTCCCATCGTTTTCCATTCGGATTATATTAGAGCTCCATCCATTCCTAACAGGACCCTTTTCTTTTTTTCTGCCCTAATCTGATCTTATCAGAGATCCACCCATCCCGAATAGCGTCCTATTAAAGCTCCTTTCTTCCCTACGAGGATCCTATCAGAGCTCCGCCCATCCTTAATACGGTCCGATCAGCGGAGGCAGCCGGCGGCGTCGCTTCGCGAGCACGCGAGCGTTTGGCGAAGGCGGGGCCGAGTTGACACCTATACGGGTTCCAGTGGATTTGTTGATTCGTTGGTTGGGTGAGTGTGGTTGTTGGCTGTTGCCCCCCGCCCCCCTCGGAGGTGAGGAGGGGCACAGGAAGGCGTTGATGCCTTGTAGTAGTAGTTGTTGTTGTTGTTGTTGTTGTTGTTGTTGTTGTTGCTCTTGTTACTGTGTTTGTTGTTGTTACTGTCGTATTAATGCTACGGGTCATGTAGTTTGCGTTGGTGCTGTTGGTGACAGTGATGGTGATGTTGATGCTGATGCTGATTTTGTTGGTTTTGTTGTTGCTGTCGTTGTTCATGATGATACTGGTGATTATGACGACGATGATGATGCTGCTGATGGTGATGGTCATGGTGATGGTGGTGGTGGTGGTGAGGATGAGGATGCGGATGGACTGGGGAGGATGAGGATGAGGATGAGGATGAATAGGAGGAAGGTTATGATGATGCTGATGATGATGGTGATGATGATGCTGATGATGCTGATGATGATGGTGATGCTGGTGATGATGGTGATGATGGTGATGATGGTGATGGTGGTGAGGATGATAATGATGAGGTGGGATGACGAAGAGGAGGAGGAGGAGGAGTGAGTGAGTGAGTGAGTGAGTGAGTGAGTGAGTGAGTGAGTGAGTGAGAACAGTCGCGAAGCGAAGATTCGACAACACACGCCCCCCCCGAGCTTGTCGAAGTAGGCGACGAACAGGAAGGAGACGAACTTCAACCCGTACAATGCCGGCTGAAATGAGCAAACAAAAACAAGAACATTGCCTTGGAACCACCACGCCCCTATGCCACCACCGCGATGCCGACAAACACGAAGATCAAAAAAGATGCACCAGTTCCTCAAATGCCCCTTCACCATTATTGCATAGTACTCCAACGAAGTAAAACTGCTGAGGCGCCTCGGAATATTCTTCACCATTATTGCACACAACTCCAGACACCCCCATATACGTCTGCCTTGCGCGGGCCAGGCTCAGCCAATACAGAAACTGAAACTGTAACAAAACAGAATACGTCTGCCTTGCGCTGGCCAGGCTCAGCCAAAACACCCGAGGGATGCCGAACGAGGAGTAGACGAACTTCGCGACACGCACCGTGATGGGAAAGCGGAGAAGAGAGAAGAAGGCACCATGACAGCTACAACATACAAACATGACCACCGTATGCATTGTGAAGCTCCGCGAACTGGGGAAGATACATCCCACGGACATCCACGAACACCATAAAATGCAGCTGGAGGATTGAACCTGACTCTGACACAACATTCGCCCCGCCCTTAGCCGATCCGCGCCGCAAGAAAATCTCCAGAGGTGCGAATAGCCACAAGCACGCCGCGCTGAGGCGGCGGGGCAGGGTCCATGACGCGTTTGAGCCTAAAGATGGATCTACGCGCCTTGGGTCCCTTGTGCTTGGGAGGAGGAGGAGGAGGAGGGGAGGAGGAGGAGGAGGAGGAAGAGGAGGAGGAGGAAGAGGAGGAGGAGGAGGAGGAGGAGGAGGAAAAGGAATAACTCGGAACTCGGACCTCGGAAATCCGCGAAAAGACGCCAGAGGGCATCGTTGCCGGTGGTGTGCACTAGGCTGAAGACGCCATGCAGACCAGGAGGAGGAGGAGGAATATGAGGAGGCGGAGGCACAAGAGGAGCAGCAGGAGGATTATCGAAATCTCCGAGCGTTTTTTGCTGCTTCTCCAGAGTCCTTCGCGAGGCAAAGCCGGGGGCCTCCCGGTGCCTCTTGGGGCCTGCCGAGATCCTGCGGCACCTCCAGCTCTCAATTTGCGCCCTCGGCCCCGCAGTCTTGAAGTCTCGCCGGGCAGGACATCCCGATCTATCTGGAGCCGTCCATTGAGGACTTCGTGCCCGTGCCGAAGGCCGTACTGGGCAAGGTGATCGGCAAGCAGGCTCATGTTCCGCATTTTCACCCTACAGATGATTCTCCCTCGTTCGACCACCAGCGTGTCGGTAGAGCGGCCAGGCGTTTTGCTTGAGATCTCCTTCCCGTTTATGACCCCAGTGTTGGACATTTCCAACGTTGCACGGACGGAGGCGGGATCGTTTTGAACATGTGGCGCTCGCTTGAGCACCGCGCACACTTGCCTTTACATTTTCCAACAGCTACACGGCTGGAGGGTGTGTTGTTCTCATCATGTGGCTCTCGCCTCGGCGCCGCGCACATGCACATGGATGATTATCATACGAAGCGTTCCAAAAAGGGCTCTGCCTTCAAGGGCCGAAGGAGTGGCCATCTCTTCCTCGGCGAAAGGCGGCGGAAGGGCGGCGGAAGCTGGTGGAAGTAAAACGAGGCCGCCTCCGCTGGCGCGGAAGCCAGCGGAAGGCTGGCGGAAGGCGGCGGAAGTAAGGAATGCGCCCCCAACATATGGAAATGTTTTAGGGTTCAGGGTTTCAGGAACCGTCCAAACCATACCAGGGCCTGGTGCGGCCTTGTGCGATCGGTTCGCGGTCGTGTCATGCGGGTACACCTTTTGGTAGCCGTCGGGCCGCAGCGAAAAACTTGCGCGCGTGCTGTCGCTCTCCGCCCAGGGAGCGTGCGGTGCAGCCGCTGCGCAGTGGGTTGCGCCTCGCTGAGGGCAGCAGCCCCCATCTGCCGAATGCTAAAGGAATTAGCTGGTTCATTTCTGATTCTAGATCCTCCATAGTTGGTGTGCTTGACGCTTCCATGCGCGTTTCGCTCCCCCTTTTCCTTTCGCTCGTCTTCTTTGCCCCCTTGCTCCGATATGTACGCCCCTTCTCGTGCTCCTCCTTTTCTCTTGCCTCTCGCCCCTCTCCTCTGCCCGTTCAGCAACCCGCGCGGTGCAAATAAGCAGGGCCCCCGTCGTCAAGACAGGAAATATTCGTGCCGCGAGGTCAGGCGCAGTACAGACACATACGCACAAATCAAGTCGTGGTTGATTCTTTTGACCTCAGCACTCTGCGGTGTCGTTTGGGCCAGATTCAGCGCTATCGCTTGCGTGGGGTCACGTGCGAGGGGCGCCTGTAAGCGCATCTTCTTTATTGCCATTTTGTTGCGTGCCTTCATTTGCGCTTTTCTGCACGGCACAGAAAACACACTGCGGGAGGAGGTTACAAGCCACGGTCGTGGGCACGGGTTGCAGGCACCGATCGCAGGCAGGAACGCGGCCAGGTCGCGGAGGGGAGTCGCGGGCATCGATCGCGAATGCGGGTCAGCATTGAATCGGAGCCGCACGAGGCTTGACACACGCCAATCGAGCTACATCGTGCCAGGCCCGAAACGGTTGCTTGTCAGGACTGACGTTGGTTCCGTGTCAGGACCCTCGCCTTCGTCGGGGCTAGAGGTATCTTGCAACTCTCTGGGCTGCATTTAGGCCCCGGCTGGTCTGAAAGATATGCGTGAAATACTATTGGCCGTCTCTCGCGTCATCTCCCGCCTCAGTTTCAAGCCTGCAGTTTTCTGATGGGTGGTTTCAACTATCGCGAGCAAGGTGAGTCCCGGTGCTATGTCCTTCCTCCCCATTCGTCTCCCTCTCCATCCCGACTTGCCATGATAGCATTTTACTCAAGTATTGCGAGGTTGAGCAGGCTGCTTTCACTCGCCGTTCTACCGTTCGTGGTCACCAATCGCACGCCCGTCTTGACATAACTTATTTAAATCTGGATACCCCGACTTGATCATAGGCCCAGCTCTGGTGTTTCTCGGGGGGTCGCTGCCGCTAATGAGCCTTCTGATCGCGTTCCTGTTTTTCTTTTCTTACAGCCGCCGCGGGCCCCTGGGGCAGACATGCAGAATATTCCTCCGCGGGTCGCTCTTCGTCCCCAGTTTCAGGAATACGTTGAAGCGCGCGTCGCATCTACTAGCCTGAGCCAACAGACGGGCCTAGGATGGACCGTCGGTGACGTTCGCAGATTCGTGGAAGTCTCTGGTGCTAAGTCTGATCCAGAGCGCGCTGCCTGTGCCCTCAAGCTTGTGCGAGCGGCCCGCTCCAGCAGCAGTGCGCGTGCCCGTCGAGCCTGTCGTGGTTGCCGTGAGCTTTTCAAGTATTTCAATCCCTCCAGCATGATTTGGATTGGCCGGCTTGGTTTTCATGGGCATTTAGCAGAATAGAGCTGATTGTCTCGCAGTGCGAGGACGAGGAGGCCGAGGTTCTTCGCGACATGCCCGAAGGCTCTTCTGCTGCCGAGCAAGCTATTAGTCGAGTTCGCCGTCTCGCCTCTGCCTAGGGCGTCAGCGCGGATCAGGCTCATTGCTGTTTGAGGACCCTCTGGTGACGTGCACTCTGACCCGAATGAAGCCGCGGAACTTCTGGCTAACCACTGGAGCAAATTAAATGACAGTGAACATGAACCTGAATCCCTGGGCGCTTAAGAACCTCCGGGTTATCATCCGCTGCTTGAGTTCATTCAAACAGTCGATGGTTCAGGCGAACAGTGCGTTGCGAGCACTCAGCAGCGGTATGGCTGGGTAGTTGACGAGTCCGCTTTCAGTGCGTTCCCGAATGCTAAGAAGTACTCTGCTGCTGGCCCAGACGGAGTACCATGCTCTGCGCGGCGAAATTCTGGCCCTGCCGCGCGTGCTGCATGACCTTTGCCGTCGTATCCTTCGCGGAGGCCGCGTGCATCCGCGGTCTAATCACCGCTGTGTTTTCTTTCTGCCGAAGGGAGACCTTGGGAACGAATGGGGGGGGGAGGTCAGGGGGCCCGACATCGCTCGCCCGCTTTCGCTCTCGAACACCGTCAATAACATCGTCAGCGCTGCCATTGCTTTGGTACCTGACCGTGTTGCTGCTGGGAAATGTCGCGAGGTTCAACGAGGATTCGTTACAGGGATGATGATGCATGATGCTACTTCATTGATGGAGGGTACGATGACGGCGCGGGGTGCAGTAGCTCACGAGAAGACGAGCGGTCTGGCGCTCTTCGACTTGCAAAAGCGCTCTCCCGAGTGCATGGCGTAGCTGGATAGTTCTAGTGCTCCGCCCCGCGGGCCTGCTCCTTTTTGTTTTGTTATGTTTTCTTCCTCTCTCTCTCTCTCTTGTTCTCCCTCTCTCTCTCTCTCTTTCTCTCCCTCTCTCTCTCTCTTTTCTTCCTCTCTCTCTCTCTTGTATTTTGTCTTTTACCTCGGCGATCGCTGCGCTGTGCGATGATGTTCGGGCCGATATTTCAATGGGGGATGTCGGCAAGTTCGGCCACCAAGCCCTCGTGGGCATGGAACAAGGTCGCCCTCCCAGCGGTGTCTTATTTACCCTTATCCTGGACCCCGTCGTTCGGTTCCTTTCCCAGCTGCGCTCTCGGCTTGAACATGAGCTCAGCGCATTCGCCGGCGATCTCTCGCTCGTTGCAGGGGATTTGTTTACATCGCGCCCCTTCGCCCTGAAGTGCCCGGCGCCCTCTGGCGCTGTGACTGGCTTCCGCCTCGACCTCCAGAAGTGTATCATCGTGATGCTCAGTATTGATATTGAGCAAGAGGTCCCGCAGGGAATTCAAACGCGTGGGCTTGACAATGTATCGAATTTTCTTATTCAGAGGTCTGGGGAGCTCCTGGGAGTTGCCGTCGGGCCCGGCGGGTGCCTCTCGTCGTGGACCCTTGTGGCCAGACAACTGAGAGTGCGCGCGGGCGACGTCTGCTACCTCGGTCTTAGAGTTGTCCAGAGTATCCAAGCTTGTAAGACAGATGCTGGCCGTAATTGTTCTCACGATGGTGAATTTCCCCACCGAGTTAAGTCATGCTCATATGTGAACGAGAGTCTCATCAGCGGCTTCCGCGTGCTCCTCGCCACTCCTTTCCCCCGTGGCGATGTTCCACCTCGATCGTTTCGGCCTACCGCTCGAATGCAGGTCCATTGAGAGGCTGCCCCGCGCCTCCCTTCTGAGGACCGCCATCAGGTCCGACCAATATCAGGTGATGTGTGATCGGCTGGACGCCGCCGCTCACGATGGCGAGCATTGTCCTGCGTATGCTTTGCACCTCTATTCCAAGCGGTCTATCCTCTTTTACATGAAATTAGAAAATGGTAGTATGCGGCTATCCCTGATGCGCCCACTGACAAGCTTCCCTTCCATCTTGCACATGCCATCATTAAGTTTTTCTTACGTAGCTGGTCCTTCGTCTACGCTAACCATCTTGTCATCAGCCGCGTGAGATATAGGGGCGGTAAATGTAGTCTTGCTGATGCTGATGCGACTATCACTCGCCTCCACACTTTCGGCGCGAAGCTCCCCAGTTTTATTCATTCGCTTCGCTCATCCCGCCAGCCCGTACTGTGCCATCGCAGGCGTTTGCCCGCGCGTTTGTGGCCTCTTGCGGCCTCTTCGGGGCCGTTTGGGGGCCGTACAGTTGCTTGTTTGCTCTATATACACACTTGTTTTATCATTGTTAAATTAGTATCATTATGTTCAGTATTCTTATTCTTATGAGTCTCAGTATCATGACTTTCGTTTTATTATTCCTTCGTATTATTGTTATTACCAGTATTATTATTACCATCGCTATTATTACCATTATTATTTCTATCAGTATTAGTGCCATTATTCCTATCATTCGTATTATTATTGGTATCAACTTATATTATTGTTACCATCCTTATTCGCATCATTATCATCATTATTATTATCATTATTATTATTATTACTAGTGTTATTATTACTATAATTGTTATTATTAT
Source organism: Prorocentrum cordatum (assembly GCA_963575745.1). Classification (NCBI taxonomy): domain Eukaryota; class Dinophyceae; order Prorocentrales; family Prorocentraceae; genus Prorocentrum; species Prorocentrum cordatum. The sequence continues at coordinate 83,926 of CAUYUJ010019371.1, read as the reverse complement.
TATTGTTATTATTATTATTAGTATTAGTATTATATTTATAATTATAATAATTATTATTATTATTACTATTATTAGTACTATTATTACTACTACTACTACTATTATTATTATTATTATTATTATTATTATTATTATTATTGTTATTGTGTATATATATATATATATATATATATATGAGGGGGGGCTCTTGGGGGCCTCGTGGAACTCCTCTTGGGGCTTCTCGGGGGCTTCTTGGAGCCCTCTTGAGTTGCTTCTTCGAGGCCTTTTTGGGCGTCGGGGGGTCCTCTCGGGGCCGAGGGCTTGAAATGCCGTTTTTGCCTCTTGGAGCCCTCTTGAGACGCTTCTTCGAGGCCTCTTTGGGCGTCTTGGGAGCCTCTTTGGGCCGAGGGCTCGAAATGTCCGTTCGGGTTCCCCGTCTGGCCCCCTCATGGGGCCGTCCTGGTGATATCTTGGGCCGTCTTGTAGGCCTCTTGGGCCGTCTTGGGGCCCTCTGGGCCCCTCTTGGGACTCTCTTGGAGGCCTCCTGGGCCGTTTTGGGGCGATCTGTGGGGCCTCTTAGGCTGTCTTGGAGCGTCGGGAAGCCGAACAGATGAGAACGGCACAATCTTTCAAGAACTGAAGGGGTATCTGTGGTTTTTGCCTTCTGGAGATATCTTGAGACGCTTCTTCGAGGCCTCTTTGGTCGTCTTGGGAGCCTCTTGGGGCCGAGGGCTCGAAATGTCCGTTTGGGCTTCCCCGTCTGGCCCCCTCGCGGGGCCGTCCTGGTGATATCTTGGGCCGTCTTGTAGGCCTCTTGGGCCGTCTTGAGGCCCTCTGGGGCCCGCTTGGGACTCTTGGAGGCTTCCTGGGCCGTCTTGGGGCGATCTGTGGGGCCTCGTAAGCTGTCTTGGAGCGTCGGGAAACCGAACAGATAAGAACGGCACAATCTTTCAAAAACCGATGGGGGATCTGTGGTTTTTGCCTCCTGGGGCCCTCTTGAGACGCTTCTTCGAGGCCTCTTTGGGCGTCTGTGGAGCGTCTGCTGCCGTGTGGAGGCTATTTTGGGCGTCTTGGATCGATCGGTCGGCTTTTTGGAGCCCTCTTGGACAGTCTTGGGGACTCTTGGGGCCCTCTAGGAGCGCTCGTGGACGCCTGAAAGCCGCGCCCGGAAGGAGAACCCATCTCTGGGTAGGACTGGCCGGGGTATTTTTCGTCCGGGGACCCCCAGGGGCCGCCCCGCGCCCGCGAGTTAGAAATACTATTTACCAATCGCCAGAGATTTTCGCACGCCTGTGGCCCGTTGGGCCAGCGAATATTATTACGTCTGTCTTCGAAACCGTTTTTAGCGTCTGACCAACGACTAGGATATTGCGTCAAGCTACAGCTCTGTGTGTACTCGGGTGCTCCTGTCCTGGGGCCGACACCATACTTTAAACGGAGAGGGTTAAAGGCGATATGTAAATCGAGCATGCACCGCTGCCGTGCCTGGCTCAAGCCGGGCCCGGCCAAACATGTGATTGTGCCTCACTGAGGCGCACTACTCGCATCTGAGATCGGAAAAGACCTTTCTATTGAAGATGCCCCTTCTGTCCTTTACTCCAGATCCCATGCTTCATCTTGCTCTCTTGCTCATGCGGTATGAGCCAAAGCCTGGGATATGGGAGCGCCTAAGGCGGAATATATATATCTTGGCTTACCAGTGCGTTTTCGACTTGGTAGCGGAGCTGGCTACACTCTCGTGTGGCTGGCTCTCGCTCTAATACCCATCATCCACGGCACAACTTGGTGGACTACTACTACGGTGGAATACCATGTTGCGCCGGCTCTGCGAGGAGCGGAGCCAGTCCGCGATCGGGCTAACGGGGCGACCCGCGAGCTCGAGACGCTCTCTCCTACCTCACTGCGCTACTTCACTCCCGACTTCCACCAGATGCCAATCGGCAGCTCGATCGAGAACGTGGTCACTCTGCGGGGCTACCCGCAGCGGGGCCACCTGCATCCCGTGCCGGTCAGGCGCCTTACGGCTACTACGCCCGAGCCTGACAAACCACAGCCTAAACCAATCACCGAAGCCGAGATGCACATGCACTGGATCAAGATAACTATCTTCGGCATTCTATGGGTGATAATGGGATGTGCTGTGGGCTACATGCGGCAGGGGATGGACGACACGCGTACTACCGGCCCTTCTTGGGACCCAGCCGGTACTACGCCCTTTCGCGAGTACGTTCGCGAAGTACATGCATGGATAAACGTGACGAGCGGCAATATGACGCCACCTCAGCAAGCTGCAGCACTACAACGTGGTCTTCAAGGCCTTGCTCGTCGTATCGCCATGCAGGTCCCCTCCCAGATCATCAATTATGGTGTAAATGTCAACGGACAGCCAACGGATGCAGTTACTTATATACTTTATCTATTGAGTACCAAATTTGAAAATCTGGAAGATGAGCGCCAGCTCAACTCTGGCACTGCCCTTATCGACTTTCGCGTCGAAAGGGGCGAGCGAATCGATTCAGTGTTAGCTCGATTCGAGATGGCCCGTGACGTGGCTAACTCTGTTGGATTTGTCATCCCCAACTTTCAGATCCTAACGCTGATCCTTTTCAGAGCGTTAGGCGTTGGCGCGTCACGAGCCCAACACCTGCTGGAGCCCTTCAATCATCAGATGCCCAGAACGCAAGCAGACTATGATAGGCTGCTGACCAGGATGAGGAACTACGGGCATGTTGCCGAGCGCTCTCCTGGCAACATTGCGGGCATCTTCACAGGGCACCACGCGCGTGCAGGTGTCTACGCCACGACTGCGGGGTCACCCGCTGGTCCTGGCGAGCCAAGTCCCTGGGCTGATTCAGCCGATATGCCCAACGAGGCCACTGCCCTCTTAGGGCAGACCGGCCAGGCATCGGCAGAGGCAGCGGAGGCGAACGCCTGGTCGAACTACACGCCGGGCGCCGCCTACACTGCAAGCCCGCCCTCGGGCACAACCCTCTGGGGCCAAGCGGAGTCATCCGCTCAGGGGTCTCAGCCACCCTCTCCGTTTGAATCTGGCACTGACACAGATACCTCATCTGACGGTGATCACAATGGTATGGTCTCTGCTGGCAATGACTATCCAGCTGATGACACTCACCTTTCTGAACAACAAAGAGCGGAAGCCGCTTTTATGGCTTATCGCAAATCAAAACGCCGTTGGAGGCGCATTATGAAGAAACCGGTCAGAAAAGTGAGACGTGCAGTACGCCGATATTTCAAACGCTATGGAAAGGGTCGTGGCAAAGGGGGTCGCAGACGCCGTATGCATGGTAGGGGTATCACTGCTTTCCTCACGTCCTTAACTGATGTAGTTTTTGAAGAAGTTCTTATCGGAGGCAAAGGTCGGGGTCACAGGCGGACCTCTGGTAAGGGAAAAGGGCGGAGGGGTAACCCTAGGGACGCTTCTGGCAACACTATGAAGTGTCATGCATGCGGTAGTACAGAGCATTTGCGCGATCAATGCCCGAAGGGGAAGGGAAAGGGATCCGTGCATTTGGCTCAAAACTCTTTTATGGATGACATAGACTACATTGACTACGAGTTTTACGTCAATCCAGAAGCGGCTCCCGCTGCGGGTTCCTCCACGTACTACGTGATGGCCCGCTACGCTGATGCGACCGTAGCCCTGGAAGAGTACGCGGTGACCCTCTTCGACGAGTTCCACGGCTGGGGCGAAGTCGACGAAGGCGCGTTCAACGCCTGGTTCGGTCTTCCAGCGGGGCCACCCGCCGACGACGAGATCTCCGAAGCTGAGACCGTCCCGGCGACCGAGGAGGAGCTCGCCGCCGCGCTGGCACCGCAGGTGATCGGCATGCCGTTGCTGCCTGATCTTTCGCGAGCCGGCTCAGAAGCGGGAGGCGCTGACGACGAAGTGCGGGGCCATCCCGCAGCTTACTCTGACTCTGAAGAGGCCGAAGAGGTCTATGAGGACAGGCTCCAAGAGCAGGTCGCAGAAGCGATCCAGCTCCTGAGTGCGTCAACACATCAGCAGATGACCATGAACGACCTGCTATCGCGCCCAGGGGCCGCAAGGCTGCGTCCATACCTGGATCCTGATATGTCTGCACCACAGATGCTGACCGCACTCCAGGCCCTAGCGGGGCCACCCGCTGAAGCGGCGCCAGCTGCAGCAGCGGGGCTACCCGCTTGGTCTATGGACGAGTTCATGCAGGGCTGCGACCAGATGGACCTCAACGACCTCACTATGGAGCAGTTGACCGACATCGGGTACTTCCAAGGCCCGCATCAGCACGTATTCATGGTCCAGGACAGCTCAGAGGACTCGGAGGACAGGCGCAATGCAAAGAAGAACAGACGACCATCGCCACCTCGAGATCCAGAGCACCGTCATGAAGATGAAAGGCCCATGGAACGTGGCGGTGCGTCAGCGGGGCCAACCCGCAGGAGGAGCCGTTCAGCTCCACGACGCCCTACACATGATGCATCTGGCTACCCGTGCAGCACGGAGCACTCCAGAGGTGTATCCGCTCAGTACGTGCCGGAGTGGTACATCAATTGGTACCCCGGCTACCCGATGGACGTGATCCGCCACTGGTGGTCCAAGGAGCACTGCAAACGGGACGAATCTGGCATCATAATACGCACCAAAGGTGGCAAGACTAAAACGCCAGAGGCTTGGGACCGAAAGGCTAAGAAACAGGAGATCATCAACGATCGCAAGACATACAGGAAACAAGTATGTCAATGCGAGCCTTTCAAAGGTCACATGCGCGGCTGTCCAATGGACCGCCCCTCCAGGAGCCCTCATCACGGTGAGACCCCCTGGAACTGGTCTCATGGAGATGACGCTGGCACCGTCCACGATCCAAACAAGAAGGTCCCTGGAGGAGGAAAGCGCATTACCGAAGCCGATCGCGTCCCTATGACCGAGGAGGTTGCTGACGCTGTCAGGGAAAATTGGGAACAGCTTCCTAAAGACCATCGCCTCAAAGAATGGAACCGCCGATTCCATGAAGAGGCGGGGTCACCCGCAGACTCCAGCGGAGGTGCGGGGCCACCCGCGGGCGCGGCGCCAGCCGCTGGGTCCGCGGACGAAGAGTGGATGGCTGTTGCATCTGCTGCCGGATCCGCCGCCGGTACTGACCAGACCGAACTGAACGAAGAATGGGCGGCGGAAGACGGCTCAGAGAATCCATTCCCTGATGGATGCGCCTGCTGGTACTGCAGCTCCTCGGCGCAGAAGTGGTTTTGCACGAGGGTACTTTACCGCCACGAAAATGGCAAGTACAAGCTGGCCATAAAAGGTAGTGCCAACATCGACCAGATGAGGCAGGTCATCCATGATCATGGCCAGCCAGAAGGCCCTCCTAAAGACCCTCCTGGTCCACCACCAGAGGACGACGAAGACGTCGAACCACCTCCAGGACCTGTGGTCGACTCCTCGCCTCCACCTTCTCCTGAGAAGAGGTCTCCTTCCAAGAGCCCCGAAGGTTCACAGGGGCGTGCGAAGGCCAGAGGGGTCGCCAAGAAGGACGACCCTGAGCCGGGAGAGCCTACCGGCCCGTCCGTGACGGAGAGGAGGAAGGCTTTTGCTGGACCATCAGCCCCGATGCCACCGGCTGCCCAAGGCGACGTCAAGGACGAAGATCGCGACCAGCCTAAGGCAGCCTTCCTAGGTGACTGGACTCCGACTCTGCATCAGCCGCGCCTTGCACCACGACCAGGCTCGGCACGAATGAAAGCGCAACCGAAGCCCGAGGCTGGGTTGAGGTCGGTGCGGGCAGAGGCAGCCGCCAAAGGTAAGGAGGACAAGGGCTCTGCGGGGCCACCCGCTGAAGCGGCGCCAGCTGCAGCAGCGGGGACACCCGCAGAAGGCACTCCCTCAGAAGAAGAACGCCGCAAAGCCCTCAAAGAAATTGACAGCCGACAGAAACTAGCCGACGATGCGCTGGCTGACCAAGGTCACCCGCACCCTGGTGCGGGGTCATCCGCTGGAGCTGCCTCGGCAGCCGCAGCGGCGCCAGCTGCAGCAGCGGGGCCGCCCGCACGTCGGCAACCAGCGTCGTCTGTTCTCAAGAACATCCCTCTGGGAGCCATTGAATATTGGCAAGGCATTGAAGGCAAAGGCCCGAAACGCACCATAAACCCACGAGTCACTCGAGATGATACAGATCGATACGCGGTCATCGATTGCCCCGATCGTCGTAACTTCGAGTGCCGTAACGAATGGGAACGTGAACAACAAGTCGTGGGCAATATGTTGCGGGACAGGCCGCCATTGCGCGTCGCGCAGCACAAGGCAGAGCTCATGAATGTCATGAAGAGGTTCAACACAGATCCGACTCTGCCGCGCGATTGGCAAATGGCCAAGGTGTCAATATGGTTCTCTACAGCCCTACGCCATGGTCCGTATTGGAAAGATGGATTCAGCCGATACTTCGAAAAGATTGACACTTTCGATCCATACGATGGCTGGGTTGTTGTTGACGACTTGCTGGCAAATTGGACTGGTGACAATCAGTGGAAAGGCTACCAGGACATGCACGATGTGCTTATCAAGGGCAACCCTCACAGCTCATACGTGTATTGGGTGTTGCTGAACTGCTGCGAGATGATCGACAACCATGGCATGCAGAAGGGCAGGCTCCAGATGAAATGCGTCGAGGATAGCATGACGCTACCTCCCAGATTCCGACCAAAGGCACACAGGCCACAATATTTCATCAGAGCCACGAACGGCCATAGCAGCCCAGGCATCCACTGCCCAGAGTCGCTCTATAAGCCCATCACGACATGGATGAAGGAACCAGATGACCCAGTATACTTTATCCACGGGACACAGTGGGAGCATGTTAAGGGCATCCTTGAGAATGGCCTTTCATGCCTCACACAGGACAACCCTAAGGGGCAGGGGGGGCGCCAGTTCGTTCACGGCTGCCCCTACCTCCCGGGTGACCCGAGGATTCAGTCGGGCATCCGTCCTGACTCTGAGGTGCTCATCTTCTGCAGCATCAGCAAGATGTTGTCCAGCGGCTTCTCTTTATGGAGGTCAGCGAATGACATCGTCATGACACGGGGCCACAATGGCCGCATACCGCCCGATCATATCTTTCAGATTGTGAGCATTGCAAAATATCGGGTCGGTGAAGCCTGGTGCAATCCGCTGGCTTACGACAAATCGCGGAAGCGGGGCCAACCCGCGGACAGGATTTGCTCCGAGGACTACTTGCCACTTAAAATGTGCAACAGAGTTCTGGGTGTGATGGACGAGCACGCCATGTACCTAAAGGGCTGGACTAAGACGGGCGGTCGCCCATTCAACCTGACCATGACCGAGCAAGACGTTGCTCCACGACCGTACCTCACACAGACAGTCCTCATGATAAACGCCCAGGAAGACGAGGTCATGCCTGAGGCGGGGCCACCCGCAGGAGCGGGGACACCCGCGGCAGACACCTCGGATGGTTCATGGCAGCAAGTGGTCACGCCAGTAGCCGCAGTAGCATCTCCTTGGAGGCCGGACCAGCAGACATGGGTCCAGGCCCTCAACAGCTACCTGTCACCAGCCGACGTTTCTGGACTGACCGATCAGCTATACCGTGCTGACCCGTGGGCAGTGCATGCAGGTATCCAAGACGCACAGCAGAGGAACCTGCGCACTCCTGCGGGGCCACCAGGCGCCCTAGGACCACAGCCACAACGCCCTCCGCAGCAGGCTGGAGGTGCGAGGTTTGTCCCTATGGGCGGCTCCGATGGTGGCTCGCCGTTCCGGACTCCGCCGTCTGAAACGAGCGAGAACAGCTTGTGGCAAAGACTCCAGGCGATTCGCGGAAATCCAGCACTCGCGGCAGCACTCCAAGCAACCACTCCCTTTGGCACTCCGAGGGGTAGTGAAGGAGGAGCGGCTGCGGGGTCACCCGCTGGGCGAACGCCTGCGGAGCCACCCGCTCAAGCGGGGTCACCCGCTGACGGACAGCAAGGTTCAGACTACGAACGTCGGGCAGCTAACTTAAGAGCACAGGCTACTTTTCTGCAACAACAAGCTGAAAGAGTGCCCAGCCTGTTGCGGAACCGCAACATAGACGTCACAAACCATGGCGACTTCCGACCTCTCTGGAGTTGGACTTCTGAAGATGCTCCAAACGCTGATCCCACGAATCCATATCGACAGGTGTTTATTCCAGGAATAGCATCACACCCGATATACGGATGGGACAATCACGGTCCAGCAGAGGCGCCGGCCATGGACGCGCCGATGTACCCTGAGTACTACGCGCAGATAAATGACACTCCTATGATTGCGGGGCCACCTGCGAACGAACACACTCGGAACTTAGCTAATGAGATGTTTCGTTTGCAGTTTACACGAGCGGTCGATGCGCAGGCTATGCCACATTACGCCTACATGCCCACGCCGACGGACCCCGAGACCATAGTCCAGCCAGCTGGTCTCGCGGTGCCAGCCGCTATGGGCAGCATGCCAGACTACATCCGCGACGTGCACAACACGCAGCAAGCGATACTGGCATCCAGGCAGCAGGCTCGTGACAACACTAGGCTGCGCCAACAACGCGCGATCCAGAGAAGGATTGAGCGCGAGGCCCAAGCGGGGCCACCCGCGGAAGCGGGGCCACCTGCTGAACGGCCAGAAAGGCGGCCGCCACCGACGCCATATCGGGAGGGCGAAACCACGTTCGAGCGCCAAGCTCGGACTCGCCCTGACTTGCCTGCTCCAGTCATCTCAGACTACAACTTCACTCAGTGCCCAATCTGCATGGACAACTACGAGATGGGCACTACAGTGTGGAGACTGGCGTGCGGGCACTTCTTCCACGACATATGCTGGGACCGTGTTGCACAGCAGCATGTCCGCAATCAGCGGCCAGGTGCGCCGAATGAGGCCCCCTGTGCCGTATGCCGTGGACCGGGCATAGTGATAGCACACTTCCCGTATGCTGGACAGCGCGATGCGGAGTCGGACCAAGCGCGCCAGCAGGAGAGGTACGTTGCAGATGCCCGCGAGATGCGTCGGTTACGCGAAGCAGTGGAGGCACTGGAGGCTCGAGCCGCACGATCGGCGGAGCCATCCGCACGTGCCCCAGCTGCACAGGCATACCCCTGGCCAGCGCCAGAACAAGGCATTCAGATGCCGGTCTTGCCCACGCTCCGAGCGCAAGAGCCCCCAGCTGCGGGGCCACCCGCTGAAGCGGCTCCCGCCGCTCAAGCGGGGCCACCCGCTAACGGACCTCCAAACCCAGGTTTCTTGAGGAACATGGAGGCTAACATCAGGCGGAGTGGCAGGAGCGGAGGCGGGATTCGGAGGCCAACTGGATCGACCAGGACCTCTCGAGTGGCAAGCCCGGTCAGCGCCAGAAGCCGGGCAAGCGCTGAGAGCGCAGAGGCAGCCCAGTTCCATTCCACATTCATGATCGACACAGAGGGGCTGACCTACGTGCGTGACGATACTGACACGCTGCCACCAAGAGGCGAATGGATGTCCACGCTATCTGCAAACTATTGGGTCCTCCAGCAGGAACCGATTACTGTGGAGGAGCGCCGCCAGTACGAGCAGATGTGGTGCACCGAGCTGACCATGACTCAATGGGTTCTTGAACAGCGCCTGTTGAGGGGTACACTCGGATCGCAGATCACGTACCACACCAACGACCACACTGGCGTACAGGTCGCTCTTGCAGCGCGCAATGGGACATTCTTTCCTGATGAAGATGGTATGCCCTGTATCTCGTTCATGCTGGACATTGGTTCTAATGTGAACATCATTGGATCCAACACGGCGCGGACCTTCCAGGAGATAATGGCCAGGTTCAACTACCGACCTGCCATCTGCACCCTGAGCAAGACCCTCTACATCAATGGTGTTTGGGAGGGCGCTGCGATATGTCGGAAGATGGGCAACTTCAAGATCGGGGTACAGTACGCCAGCGAGGCGAGCCCCCGCATTGAGGAGTATGCCTCCAACATCGCAGAAGGCTCGGGCGCCAATCTCCCGGCTATCTGGGGCCTAGGGGCCATGGAGGCACGTGATACGATCATCGTGTTGAAGCCGGGCTACCAGAAGGTCATCTTCCCCAGCGGCGGCTACACCCTGAAGCTGGGAAGAGGCGCCAAGGTCCTGAAGGCGAAGAAAACTCCCTCGGGACATCTCGCGATTCCCTGCGGGCTGTACGATGGGGCCAAGGGCCACGCGGCCACGAACACCTTCACGATCCGCAGCAGTCGAGATGGCTACACCGAGACGGAGAACGAAGAGGACCCCGCCAGTGCGGGTCCACCCGCTGCGGCGGGGCCACCCGCTGACGCGTCAGCGGGGCCGCCCGCGACGGGACAGTTCGCCAATCCGAATAGGCACGAGGACTTCGTTCGTACATCTACCAACAGCTGGACATCGACCTTCACGACCGATACGTACATCGTCGAGCCGTATATCGACAAGCAGCTCCTGGAGGACACGACCCGTTTGATCGTGAACAGGACGCTGAACAGCTGGTGGGAGGGCCGACAGTGTCCCGAAGGGACTTGGCACCCACCTCCTGAGAACGCGGCGATGATACGGCCACACATGAAGGCCGCCCTGAAGTCCAAGATCTTCTGGGCAGTCCAGGAGGCGGTGAGCAAATGGACGCCTGAGGAGTTTACCCCTCTGCATCCAGCGGGGCCACCCGCGTCACCGCCATCGCCACCAAGCTACACGGGCGGAGGTTCGTCGGACTCTGCGGGGCCAACCCGCCTGCTGTCGTCTGAGGACGTCCGCGGGATGACGAATCGCGAGCTGATGGACACTCTCGAAGCCATCACCCAGCGAGGTGAGAGAGCGGAGATCGTGGGTCACGCTACGGATCGGACGGAATACTTTGACATCTCTGAGAACAACCCACCGAGTCTGTCTGCGAGCGTGGCCACACCAGCGACTCCTGCGAAGCCATCCGCGAACAGCACGCCTCCGAGTCAAGCGGCAACTTGGTCTCACGACAGCCGCTGACGGGGGCAGGCGGGCGCGCCGGCGGCGCTCGCTTGCAAAGAGAAGCCGAATACCGGCCTCCTCGCTACATACGTTGGCCGCGCTGAGGCCCGAGAGGAAAAATATCATTCAAAATTTCTCGTCATCGAAGATATTCGCACAGCTTGCGCTGAACTCCGAACCCGTGGCTATATATGTGACCGGATTACCCATAATGAGGTAATGACTTCAACTGGAACACGGTATTTGGGAAACTTGTTGGCAGGAGACTATAATATGTTGTGGGTGGCCACACCCTCTGATTGGTACGTTCGTACTCCAGGAAAGAGGGCGGGACCCCACTATCAACGTGTACAAAATCTCCTGATCAAAGCGCGTGCTCTGAGAATGCAGATTGTCATCCTGGGGCCACCCGGGTATTTCTGGAAACAGGGTCCGATCAAAGATGTTATCGAAGATTTGAAGCTGAGCATCATACGAATGAGACTTTGTCATTTCGGTATCAAGTTTGATCGCTCCAGTAAATATCCCAGTGGTTCTTATATACAAGTTGCTACATCTTGTCCTCATATACCGCTAAACTTATGGAGATGTACTTGTGGCTCACACAAAGAACATGATTTGGATTGGTATGGCCAAGATCAGCAACGTGCCGAGTTCCGGCATAAAACCTTGGCTATCATCACTGCACGCTTCCTTGATCAACTCAATAAAGCCAACATGATTAGGAATGAGCGGAGTGCGGTACACCTCAGTGTGTGTACGCGCGTTGACAAAAAGGTAAGACACTACGTTCAATGTCCACAAAAGGGCCCTCAATGGGACCATGTTGTTCGTAGAGTCACGACCGACCTGGACACGAATAAGATCGTTCAAGATATCAAAATCCAGGATCAGCCGACTGGGTGCAATTATGTAGCTCCATTACCTGATGGGGTTACAAACATCAGTACTCGGTTGTACTGGGAGCCTCCGGCTCCAGTCCTTCACGGCGACGGTGAGTCGCGAAGGCCACGCCCACAGCGTGTGACGATCGTCGATGACGATCGGTCTCCTCCCCCTTCGATTGAGCGCTGCCAAACGCGACCCACCAACTTTTCTGAAATTCCGCCATTTCCTGATCTAACAGCGGATCCTTCCGCAGCGGATCTCTCCGCGGAAACCGCGCTGCCCACTGATGCCAGGATAAAACAGAAAGAAAAGCAGAAAGCTGACAAAGAGGCTGGCATCAAACCGAAGAAAATCCCGAAGAAAGTGGAAGACGGTAACGACGATTGTGGAGAGGACCTCAAAGGGCTTGACTGCTCCACATATTTCAACGACGTTCCTCTTGATGACTCGGACTCGGACAGCGAATCAGAGGACATCTTCATGATGCTACCGGCGGGGCAACCCGCTGACTCACATGCTGATGTCTTCTCGGTGGTCCAGTCACTATGCTACGGCAGAAACAATCAAGTGGACATGCTTGAATTATGTGGGGGCAAGGGTGGTATATCCATATTAGCCTTCAAGAGGGGACTCTCGTCGGGCGGGAACCTTGATAAGATATCTATGGTTGACCTTGGAAACTCGGAAGTACAAAGAGCAGTCCTTCACTACCTCAAGACTTGCTTTGTCAAGATCACGATTTTGCAGCCAAGCTGCAGAACTACTGGACTTCCTTCATACTTCAATGCACAGGTCAATCATGATACGTGGCTTAAACACCACAAAGAGGACCTGCCTCACATCACGTTCTGCGGAACAGTCGCTCTATTACAAGACGACCTAAGACGTTTCTTTCTCAGGGAACAACCAATGGGCACGTGGGTAGATGAGATCCAACCATGGAAGGAACTGGCACATAGCAAGGTCACTTGCCAAACGATTATTGATCAACGCACGACTGGTCTCAAATATTCGTTTGGACAATACATTCGCAAGCCAACACAAATGATGGCAAACAAAGAAGAGTTGTTGGCACCTTTCAGAGGCAAGCGTTGTCCAGGTAATCATGTGCACGCCAATGCTTGCAACAAAGAACTAGCAAGGGCGGCACAGTATACCTACATAATGCAGTCACTGATCGTTGATGCGGTGCAAATCGCCAAAGATCTTTTTTGCTTACGGTCGCGATCCATTCGCGAATCGCGAACGCAGTTGCGCGTTCGTAACAAACAGTGCTGGCTACGACTTGGACGACCCAACAATCCAGAGACACTCAAACGGAGAAATCCTGCGACCACCATCTGGCGGTCTCGGGTGCCCTGGCTTTGTAGACAACAACTACAAACAATCACCAAGGCACAGCAGGAATCCAAAGATGTGTCGATGGTATGATGTTGAACCATACTATTGGGACTGTCCAAGCTGTAAGAAGGAATATCAGAAGAGCAATCCTCACCATACCAAGATATCTGGCCAATGCAGATTCGCCGAAAAATGGAAGCTGCCAGATAACTTTGGTCAGCCGCGCCCAGCGGGGCAAGCCGCTCCTGCGGCGCCAGCCGCGGAAGCGGCTCCAGCCGCAAAAGCGGCGCCGGCCGCGAAAGCGCGCATGCGCGCGCCTAGGCCGCCACGGCCTGGTGAGGGCGATCCAACCGCAGGCGCCAGCAGCCATGACATCACCAAGGCCGAGGGGGCTTATGGTGACACCACTGGCGCTGGCAGCTCTGACGATCACCGCAGACTGCCGCAAGTGGCAGCGAGGCGCGGACGCATGGAGGGAGGTGATCCTCCACCGCCGCCGCAGCCTCATGCAGAGCCGAGGCCAAGGCCAAGGCTTCCTGATTGGACTCGCTTCGACGTTCAGCTCAGCCTTCAAAACCTGCGCAGCTTTGACCCAGCTGTAGTGCAGCGAGAACTCCGCAAGCTTCACTTGAGATGGTTTCATGCCAAGGAACCAAAGATGCGGATGATTCTAGCTAAGGTTGGTCTGGGTGAAACCCGTTTGAGTCTGATCAAAGGCATTTGCGACTCGTGTAGAGAATGTCGTGCCTGGGAGAAACCAGGCAACACGGTGATGCCTTCTGTGTCACTGCCAGGACGTTTCAACGAGGAAGTCGAATGTGATCTTTTCTTTTACAAACAGGAACACATTGTCTTTCACATCATCGACCGTTGTATTCGCTGGGCAGCTGGCACAGAGATTCCTGATAAGACTATGCACGCTGTTCTCGATGCCTATCACACAACTTGGATGCAACATGGCCCTGCTAAGATCCTATACTCCGATGGGGAAGGAGCGCTGAATAACGATACAGCAAAGGCCATCCTTAAATCCAAGGGAACAGAGCTTCGTATCCGAGCGCGTGGCCAGCACGCCACGACTATCGAAGCTAGGAACGGCATCCTGCGACACCTCATACACGTGATGGGAGAAGAACTGAATAGATTGAACATCCCTCTGAATTTCACTCGTCTCTTACATGAAGCCTTGTTTGCCAGCAACGCATTTACCTTCTACAACGAAGTGTCTCCGTATAATGCGCTGTATGGCAGACAACCAGCTATGCTTCCCGATTTCCCTGTCCTGGATCATGATCAGTCCGCTGAATCATCAGATCACTCAAGGGAAGAGACAATCAGGAGGGTTAGTCTGGAGGCAATCACGCAGGCCACTGCGGTTGCCAAGACGAACAGGGCTCTCCGTACGAAGACTACTGCTACGGGTGAATTTCACTACAAAGAGGGAGATCTCGTGGACTATCATCGCCCGACCACCACGAAAGACGACTGGGGTGGATGGAGTGGTCCATACCCGGTCATCCGCAACGAACCTGACCGAGGCCAGGTCATCGTGAAGGTCGGCAATCGCGAAGTGCGAGTACAGTATCCTGACTCACGACATACGCTGTACATCGAAGCACTGATGGTCCGCGAGATAGGATCGGACAATACGGCCCTTCGGACAGTATTGGCCTTTATTGCCGGTCTGCCAGCGGGGAAACCCGCTATGACTTTCGGATACCTACCAGCGAAACAGGGCCGACTGCAGATGACTGCTGCGAGCCGGCTTTCGCCTAAGGTGCACTTGGCTCTTCAATATCTCATTCGCAACTATTTTCGCATTGAAAACGTGGTTGCTGTACGACTTGCTAAGAGCCTGACTAAGTTGCCTGCTGCACCATATGCAGACAGCTGTACACTAGTGCACTATGATAACGATGTGACCCCTGGCTTTCATTATTATGAAGCTGATGGCACTGCCTTGAACATCTACGACATCACAGGGTCTACACATTCACGCATCATCCAGTGTCTTAAATCCAAGAAGCCGCTTGCTGGATTCGACCGAGACCTCACTAAGTTTGAGGAACTCGCTGATGGTTCACCACCAAGCGAGCCACCTCCAGCAGCTGCTCCTGAGCAGCCTCCTGCGGCGAATGATGGTCGGCTCCCGACCATCATAGAGGAAACAGAAGAGGATCTGGATGTCTTTGTCTTGGAGTCATGGTATGCTGAACTGATGGATGACAGAACACTCCTTGAAGCTGACACAGAAGAAGTCATGCACACAGTTCCGACATACATGACAGACTCACAGTGCGTGTTGCTCTCTACGACCTGTGAAGATGTGCAAGGCCACTTGCCGGTGCGGGGTCACCCGCCAGGATACGACATGGACACTTCTTACTACGTCCCTCTGTGCTCCACTGATCCGGACAGCCACTATGATCTGGACTCCGACGAGCACGGGAAGTACATCGAGCTTTGCTTCACAGCAGACATGTCCAAAGTCGTCCTGTCCGAGCAGCAACGCCGATTGTTGGATGACAGCAGCGTCACAACTATGCGAGTATATGTTAGTGCTGCCTCCAAACGTGCCGTGGTCGTCAAAGAAGACGACCTACTCACGAAGGCCGACATTCAAGCGAATCCGGTCAAAGTTTCCAAAGCCCTTTACACAGAATTGAAGACTTGGCTTGACAACAAATGCTTCCAGATGACTGACTTGAGCAAAGCGTCGGACGTCATGACTTCACGCTATGTATACACATGGAAGTTTGTCAAGAACGAGAAGGGCGAAATGGAACGGACGATCAGGTTACGCTTGGTACTTCGTGGCTTCATGGACATTGAAGCCTTCGATGTCGAAACCTTCTCTGGCACGGCAAGGAGGTCAAACCAGAGATTGCTCGCAAGTTCTGCTGCATGCAACAAAGCTTGGATCATCGCTTCCCTGGACATCAACATGGCTTTCTTGAAGGGACTGACCTATGGCGAGCTCGCCGCGGCAACTGGCGAGAAAGAGCGTGTGGTGTGCTTCGCACTACCTCCTGGGTCAGCAGCTGTCCTTCGCACATTGCCAGGCTTTGAGTCATATGACGAATCAAAGCATTGTCTTCGGTGCCTCAAGCCGGGGACTGGCACGAAGGATGCTCCCAGGGCATTCTCGCTGAAGCTCAGGTCCATCACCAGGAGCTTTGGACTACAGCCTACTTCATACGATGAAGAGTTCGAGATGAGTTCAAACCTCTTGACAGCCAAACACGTTGATGACATCAATATGACTGGGAAGGAAGATTCCATTGACAAGTACGTCAAATGTGTTGAAGATACGTTTGGAAAGTGCAAACTGAACAAGCACACATACACAAATTGTGCCGTTCGGTACAACAAGACCGATGATGGGAGCGTCACTCTTGATCAGGACGAATACATCAAACAACTTCGTCCTATCACACATCCAGAGCTCACAGGCGCTGATCCTGAGAGCAAAGCGACAAAGACGATTTCTGATATGTTCGTCAGTCTTCGTGGCGCTCTAGCCTATGCGTTGATCACGCAGGTATGGCTGATGGTCTATGTTGTTTCACTGCAACGTATCCAGGAACCGACAAACATCCAGGTACGACGACTGAACGCGGTTACCAGGAAATTGCAGGCAGGTCCGAAGAAGATCGTGTATCAAGCTATGACTCCAACAGGAGAGGTCGACCTGCATAGCGATTCTGGCTATCGTCGTCTCAACGGAGATGAAGACGACGAAGTCAAAGGCTACGGTATCCGCGGGGCTAACCTGCTGAGGCGTGGCCACACGCAAGCGGGGAAACCCGTCGTGCACCTGGTGGACGCATACTGCAAGTCTCATCGACTGCAGGTGCGTTCGAGCTACTCTGCGGAAACACTGGCAGCAGCCCACAACTTGGAAGACTGCTACCCGACCATTGTAACGCTCCACGAGCTACACTCGGGACCATTGACCCCCACACAGTTGAAGAACATATTGGAACTGGGTGGTCTATGTATCAAAGTCACTCTGACTATTGATGCCGAGTCTGTCTTCAAGTCTTTGTCTAGCAAAGATCTGAAGAAGCCCACAGAATGCACTCTGCTTGGGCACATCAGCTGGATCCGCCAGATGATGGAGCGCGGAATCGTTGAAAGCGTCCAATGGTGTGACACGCGGGATATGACTGCCGATGGTCATACCAAAGGTAGTATTGACCGCGCTCTGCTCCTAAAGGTAATGGTCGGTCAGCAATCCTTCAAGCACGAGCTGAAGAAACATACTCCGTATAGGGCGGGCAGGTCGTCTCAGGACGGCCCTGCCTCCCGAGCTAGCGGGGAAACCCGCGCGCAGGTGCGCTTTAGTAGCGAGGAAACTCGCCGGTAGCGAGGCTACTCGCGCGCCCTTGCCTTGTAGGCAGCCGCTGTTGCCTAGCACTCTTTTTTCCGCGTAATGTAGAAATTCGGTGCTTGCTCGTCTCCTCCCCCTCCAACTTTAAACGGAGAGGGTTAAAGGCGAGATGTAAATCGAGCATGCACCGCTGCCGTGCCTGGCTCAAGCCGGGCCCGGCCAAACATGTGATTGTGCCTCACTGAGGCGCACTACTCGCATCTGAGATCGGAAAAGACCTTTCTATTGAAGATGCCCCTTCTGTCCTTTACTCCAGATCCCATGCTTCATCTTGCTCTCTTGCTCATGCGGTATGAGCCAAAGCCTGGGATATGGGAGCGCCTAAGGCGGAATATATATCTTGGCTTACCAGTGCGTTTTCGACTACCATTCCACACTCTTTGTCCTGCCCATTTGCTGTCCAGTGTGTCCGTAAATTGTTGCCCCACCTCTCCGATTTCTGGGGCGTCGATCCTGTCGCCAGTATCTCGTGAGCAGATCCATGCGGACGTTGTCGCCTCATATTTTTGCAGCGCCTTCAAAATCTCCCGCAGGAGAGGGGGCATGTGAGGCTAGCCGCAACGAGCTATTCCTCCTCCTCCTCCTCGTCTCCCCCAGCCGCGTCTTCTTCTTCTTCTTCTTCCTCTTTTTCTTCCTATGCTTATTGTTATTCTTCTTCTTTTTCTTCTTATGTTTCTTGTCATTTTCCTGGACGCCCTCCTATACCCTCTCCTTTTTATTATTAGAACCGCTGGTGCACCGAACACGATATTTGTAGCTCTGGTCAAACGGCCGCCCTCGGCAGCGGCGAAACACATGCAACGCAGGAGCAAATGCCCTGACGCTGTCGCGACATTTCTGCGGCGCAATTTTCGACGCATTTCGCATGCGCGACGCTGTTCCCCATTTCTGAGACACGAACCGTAAGAGCGGTGCACGCTTGTGACGGCCGCTATCCAGCGGTACGGAACGCTATCATGTTGGCGACCGCGTATTACACCTGGCGCGGCGTCGGGCGCGTGAATTTTTCTTTTGGCGCTAGGTTGTGCCGGGGTGATGTATGAACTTGCAAAAGTGTCCAGCAGTTGCGAGCGCGGAAGGGAGGGTGTTTTCAGCATGTGGCGTTCGCTTGAGCTCCGCGCGCATTCGTTTTTACAGTTTCCAGCAGCTATCTGATTGAAAGTGGTTGGGATTACATTGTGGCTCGCCTCAGCGCCGCGATCATCGTCTTAAACGTCCCAGGGTCACACGGATTTCGTGTATGTATGTGGCCTTCATTTCACCGTCATCGCCAACGCCATCGCTGCTATCATCATCGTTGCCGCCGTTGTCGGCGTCATCAATACCTGGCCCGCCCGAGTCACCGACCCACGCTGAAGTTCTTGCGCGTCCGCGCGGTCTTTGAGACACGCTGGTGCTTCCCCATCGGTAAGTGCCATCGCGGCCGCATCGTTTGTGCCTAATCAGCTGGCCTATCTGTGCGCGAGCTTGCGCGCGCTAGCGCAGCCGCAGAGATCCGCCAGCCAGTGCCAAGTAGTCACCGCAATGGCGTGGTTGTGCAAGGGGAGGGTTGGATGATTGCGCGAGCAGTGGGGTCGACGACTGCACGGTCTGCAAGGGGGATCGGACCGCGTAGATTGCACCGCCGATATTGCACCTCGTAGATTGCACGGCAAATGTTGCACCTAACAGCTTGCACCACGCGTATAGTGCAGTACGTAGAACAAACCACATGCATTTCACCACGCAGACTGCGCACCATCATTTGCACGACGTATGTTGCATTACATATATTGCACCGCGTAGCTTGAACCACATGTATTGCACCACACATGTACACCATGTAGATGGTGTTCCGTAGGTGTCGTACCACATGCAGTTTACACGGAGGGTGCATGGCCCACTGCTTGGGGTGTGCGCTGGCGAACCTTGCACATGTTCAACTGGGGCTCTCGCGATTTCGGCCATTTCGCTGGAAAATGTTAAGGTTTTCTGTTCGTACTGTTCGGCGCTTCCTACACTACTACGACCTATGCCGTTTCACCGATGCCTTTGAATGCAGTTCCCCTTCTGATCCTCTCAGAGGGCCTGCGCGCCCAGCGCGCCCGTCGCCCGCCACTGGGCCGCCTCCGGGCGATGACGGTCTTCCGCTTCCGCTACACTGCGACCTATGTGGGGCAGTTCCTTCTCGGAGCGGGCTCTTCGTCCGAGTGGCGGGCCCATGTAGGGCGCTCGTCTTCCTTGGGGGGCGTTTCCCGTAACGAGGAGTGCGGCTGCGGGGGACCCACCAGGTTGTATTTGGGGCAGAAAAGGGTGCATTGCATCATCGCTGATGCATCCTGGGTTTACTCTGGTCCCCCTCCCCGTCCTCCTCCTCCTCCTCCTCCTCCTCCTCCTCCTCCTCTTCCTCCTCCTCCTCCTCCTCCTCTTCACCTCCTGACTGTATTCAGATCCTCCTCCTCATCGTCCTTCCTGCTCCTCCTCCCTCCTTCTCCTCCTCTTTGCGTGCATGCGTTGCGGCTGCCTGGGGATTGGCCTCAGGAAGGCCGCAGGGCAGGCCAAGAAGGCTGACAGGGATTACCTTGTCACCCTTGAGACGGGCCGCTGTCCAAACGCCCCTGCGCGAGCCAAAGCATACAATGCACCGCTGGGCCAGCGGGCCAGCGGGCCAGGGTGCGAGCGATCGAAGCAAACCCTCCTCCATGTCCTCCTCCTCCTCCTCCTCCTCCTGTCCTCCTGTCCTACTCCTCCTCCTCCTCCCCCTCCTCCCCCTCCTCCCTCCTCCTCCTCCTCCTCCTCCTCCTCCTCCTCCTCTTTCTTCTCCTCCCCCTCCTCCTCCTCCTCCTCCTCCTCCTCCTCCTCCACCTCATCCTCCACCTCCCCCTCCTCCTCCCCCTCGCGTCGCCCCGCGAGGCGCAGACGATCATCGAGATCCGCGAGAAGAGCGGGGCCTTCAAGGTGGACGCACGGGACCAGACCAGCGACCCCTGCCAGGCCTGCCACGTAGCGGCGCCCCGCGGCCAGATGGGGAGGGGGGGAATAAGGACAGGAGTCGCCATCAAAGGCAGGGTCAGTCTTATTTTGTTACTGGATGTTTTTCCCCCTGTTTGGGCCTCTGGGAGCGTCCTCGTCGCCACGGATGATCCGCCTCGAAACCTCGGCCGGAGCGCACCCCAGGAGAGGTCCGGGGGTCGGGTCGATTCTTCATGGTCGCCATGAAGGGAGAGGGTCCTGGCGGAAACGGGTCCCAAGGTTTTTGTTGCCGTTCTCGGGATCCCCGGGCCATCCCGAACACAGCGTGCTGAAACGACAGCGCTGCTCCACCTCGTGGCGACCGCCAGGAAGGTGTCGAGGACTGGCTCATCCCTGCGGTGGCCGAGTACCGCAACCACAATTCTAAACGCTTCGCGTAGCCCCACTAGACCGTACCGTGACCCGGACGCCGCTTCCGCTCCCTGTCCGTTGCCTCGGAGCCGCTGACCAAAAAAGTAACGCCACTAGAGTCCGTAGCCTGGCTCAAGCCGTCTCGGCTCGAGCCTGCCCCCGGACAGGTTCGCGGCCGCCGCCGCCTCCGCCTCGCCATGTCTGCCCGCGGCGGCGCCCCGCTGCCTGGCGCCGGCGGCGCCGCGCGCTCTGCCGCGGCCGCCGGCGCGGCCGCCGCTCCCCGCGCGGCCGCGGCGGCCTCGGCCGCCGCCTGCTCCGCGGCCGCCACTGCCGCCTCCCTGGGGACCCCGGCGGCGCGGCGGCTGCGGCAGCGGCGCGCCGCTGCTGCCCGCTCCGCGGGCCCTGCTGCCGCCGGCCCCCCTGCTGCGGCTGCCGCGGGCCCCGTGGGCGCTCCCCGCGGCCGCGGCGGCTCCGCCGCCCCGCGCGGCCCGCCGCCGCCAGCTGCCGCGGGCGGCCGCGGGCGCCGCCTGCGCCCTCCTCCCCGCCTGCGCAACGGGCGCCAGAGGCGTCGCGGGCGCGGCCGGCGCCCTGGGAGCCGCGGGTCCCGCCCACGCTGCAGGAGCCGCGGGCGCCACTGGCGCCTCGGGCGCGGCCTGTGCCGCGGGCGCCGCCGCCGCCGCGGCCGCCGCCGCGGAGGCCGCCGCCGCGGCAGCTGCCGCAGGCCTTGGGCCGCGGCGGCCGCCCTCTCCCGCGCGGCGGCCGCCGCCGCCGCAGCAGCGACGGCGGCAGGCGGGCCGCCTGGCCTGGCGCAGGGCTCCCAGCTCCTCGGCCAGCCCTGCGCCAGCCCGACTGCCAGCCCCGCGGCCAGCCCCACGGCCAACCCCACGGCCTGCTCACGGCCAGCCCCCCGGCCAGCTCCTCGCCGGCGGCCACCGCTCGGCCACCCCGCCTGCCGCCGCTGCCTGCCCTGCCGGCGGCGGCGGCGGCGGCGGAGGGCGTGCTGGCCGGCGCCGCCGCGGCCCCCCCCCGCGGCCGCCGGCGCCGCCGCCGCCGCCGCCGCCGCCACCACTGCGGCCGCCGCCGTGGACTCCCCTCTGGGCGGCGGCGGCCGGCGGCGCCGTGGCCGGCGTCGCGGCGGCCTTCGCGGCGGCTGCTGCTGCTGCTGGCGCCGCCGCCGCCGCCACCGCTGCTGCCGCCGCCGTCGCCCCCTCTCCGGCGGCGACGGCGGCCAGCGGCGCCGTGGCCAGCGTGGCTGCCGCTGTCGCAGTGGCCGCTGCCGCCGCCGCGGCCGCTGCCGCTGCCGGGTCCTCGCCGGCGGCGGCGGCGGCGGTTGGCGCGGTGGCCAGCGCCGCCGCGGCGGCGCACGGCTGGCCCGACGGCCTCCCCCGCGGCCAGCCCGGCGGCCAGCTCCCCGGCCTGCCCGTCTGCCAGCCGCGCGGCCAGCCCCAAGGCCAGCCTGGCGGCCTGCCCCCCGTGCTGCCCAACGGCCAGCCCCATGGCCTGCTTGGCTGCCGGCCCCGCGGCCTGCGCGACGACCAGCCAGTGGGTCCGCCCCGCGGCCAGCCCGACTGCCGGCCCTGCGGCCGTCCCCGCGGCCTGCCCGACGGCCCGACCCACGGCCAGCCCGACGGCCTGCCCTGGCAAGAAGACACAGGCGAAGAGAGATCCTCAATAATCAGGCGGCCGTCAACTGCAACCCTGGAGAACATAGACCCACAACAACCCAGACGGCCGTCAGCCGTAACACTGGTGACGAGGGACCCGCGAGAGCTCAAGGCGCCCTCTCTGACTGTCAGAAGGAGG
Source organism: Prorocentrum cordatum (assembly GCA_963575745.1). Lineage (NCBI taxonomy): Eukaryota > Dinophyceae > Prorocentrales > Prorocentraceae > Prorocentrum > Prorocentrum cordatum. The sequence goes on along the minus strand of CAUYUJ010019371.1, from coordinate 61,181 downwards.
TACCCTTGCTCCCTGACGGCCTTCCGGGCCCCCCTGGCGGCCAGCAGACCCCGCAAGAAGACGCAGGGGAAGGGGGCGGGGCGGGTAAAATAAGGAGGTGCCCCCGCTCCCTGACGCCCTTCCGGGCGCCCCTGGCGGCCAGCAGACTGGGCAAGAAGACGCAGGAGAAGAGAGATCTCCAAGAACTCTCGCGGCCGTCAGCGGCAACCCTGGCGGGCAGAGACCCGCAACGGCTCAGACGGCCGTCAGCCGCAATCCTGGCGACGAGGGTCCCACGAGACCTCAGGGCCCCCCCTCCGACGGCCAGAAGGGGGCGCCCTTGCCCCCTCAGCAGCAGCAGCAGCAGCAGCAACAGCGGCAGCAGCAGCAGCAGCGGCAGCCGCAGAGACCCACAACAGCTCAGACAGCCGTCTGCCGCAACCCTGGTGACGAGGGACCCGCGAGACCTCAAGGCGCCCTCTCTGACGGTCAGAAGGAGGTACCCTTGCTCCCTGACGGCCTTCCGGGCGCCCCTGGAAGCCAGCAGAACCCGCGAGAAGACGCAGGGTTTGTCGGGCCAGACGGGGGCGGAATGGGTCAGAATGAGGTACCCTTGCTCCCTGATCCCCGGTCTCCGAGACCACGAGGCACTCTTGCATCTCAGTGCCCGGGCCATCTTCGCGACTCCAGCTGCGCGGAAGAGGTTCAGTGCCCGAGCCATCTTCTCGACTCCAGCTGCCCGGTTGGGCCAGGAGATGCGACCTTGGATGCCGTGGAAATGGAGAGGGGGGCTGCGGCGGAAGGGGTGGAAGCTGCGGGGGCCGCAGAAGATCGGGGACCTGAAGCGGCGGGGGCCATTGAAGGTGCGGATGAGGCGCAAGCCGTCAGCCGTGCCCCTGGAGCAGAATCGGGTAGACAGGGGTTGGTCTCCGAAAGTGCGCGCGACAGCCGCGGCAGTCCGCGAAGCGAGATCCTGGACCAGCAGGGGCTCGCCTGCCACAGCGTGCCATCCCCACCTTCTCCGCAAAATAGGCAGACCGTCAGCAGTCCTCCGGGAGCGCCGCGGACCCGACATGGGGGCCGCCGACCAGCCGTTCAGACGCAGGACATCGAAGCCATCCGCCGGCTCGTCGGGATAACCCCCCTCGCGCCTATTCGCCCCCCTTCCCCTGCCAATGGGCCCGCCCGAATGGGCGGCGAACCTCGGGCGCTCCCTCCAGACGCCCAGGGCGCGCCTGACGAAGAAGTTTGTGCTCTGGCAATGGAAGCGGTGTCGCCGTGCGTGCACGCACCTGGTACGACCAGCGGCGCCCCCGCGCCCGGCGAGAGCCTCGCGGCGACCGAAGGGGGCGCGCCCGTGAGCGACGGCCGGCGCAGGCCCGAAGGCGAACGCCAGCGAAAGGGGCCCCTCCCCCCGCGCACCTCAGGGCAGCAGGGCAGCGTCCGCCCGGGCTGCCGGAGGCGATCCGGCCCCTGCCTGGCGGCCAACTATGCGGCCCGCACTTGCCCGCAGTGCCCCGCCAGGCGTGCAACTGGAACTGTCGCAAACAGATTCCGAGCCCTCCGCCCAGGACAGAGGGGCTGGTTCGCCGGAGACTTGCGGCCAGAACACGCGGCAGCGCCAATGGCCAGAGCCGCGCCAATGGCCAGATGCCCTCAGACCCCGACACGGGACAACAGCTGTACAAAGCAAAGACCGGCACCATCCAGTGGGACCTTCCCGGGGAGACACCCGGCGAGGCGATGGGGCTGCTCCAAGTCACCCCGGGGGCAATGTTCAGGCGCCTGGCGCGCTTTCGCCGCGCAGCGGGCCGCGCCTGGCAGCAAGGGCGCGCTCGACCCGCTGCGGCGCGACCCGCAAACTTGCCTTCGCTTCCTGGGTGCCTTCCGCAGCCACAAGTACGACGTGCGGGCCGTTAGCGACGCGCTGGGCCTCGGCGTCGACTGGGCTCGGCTGCGGCATCGGCGCCTGGGTCGAAGCGGCGGCGCGGGCAGGGGTCGCCAGGCGGCAAAGGGCCACCCGGACGCCCGCGCGCCCAGGAAGGGCAAGAAACAGTGGCTGGTCGTCTCCCCATAGCAGCCGTTTGCTGCCCCCCGTCGTGGCGCCGCCCTGGCAGTGATGGGTCCGCGCGTGCTCTTGTCCAGCGGCCGTGTCCCCGGGCGCCCGCCCCGTCGCCCCCCCCGGCGGGGGCGGGCCCGCGGGGCTCATGGTGCTCTGCGTCCCAGTGCTGTCGGCCAAGGGCCGTCTGCCGCCGCCCCCCGTGCGCGCTCCGTCTTCGCTCAACCCAGAGCGGCGGCTAGCCGCGACCCTGGATCCACGCGGGGTGCAGCTGCAGTTGCGCCCCGGGACCTCCCACGGATGCTCGAGGGACTTTTGCGTCCCGGTGCTGTCCGCCAAGGGCCGCCTGCCGCCGCCCTCCGTGGGCGCTCCGTCTTCACTCAACCCAGAGCGGCGGTTGGCCGCGACCCTGGAGCAGAGACTACGGGCACGAGGCATCCCACGGGGGCTCAGGGTACTCTTGCATCCCGGTGTTGTCTGACAAGGGCCGTCCGCCGCCACCCCCCGTGGGTGCTTCGTCTTCACCCAGCCCAGAGCGGCGGTTTGCCGCGACCCTGGATCCACGCGGGGAGTTGCTGAGACTACGGGCGCGACACCTCCTCTCTTCACTTCAGCAGCGGTCAGCGGCGTCCCTGGATGTACCACCACGCACCCCCCATGGATGCGTCGGCCTTCGAGGTGGCAGCGCTGCCCTCAGCGAGTCAGTCCACTGGCTGCAGACTGCCCACCCTGGACCACACCAGCAGTGGACGAAAATATCGACCGTTCGGTATTGCCTTCCTCTCAGCGGCGGATAGCTGCGACCCTGGATGCACGCGGGGGGCAGCAGAAACTACGGGCGCGAGGCCTCCCGCGGGAGCTCAAGGTACTCTTGCATCCCGGTGCTGTCGGCCAAGGGCCGTCTGCCGCCGCCCCCCGTGCACGCTCCGTCTTCACTCTACCCAGAGCGGCGGTTTGCCGCGCCCCTGGAGCTGTGGCTACGGGCACGGGACCTCCCACGGGGGCTCAGGGTACTCTTGCATCCCGGTGCTGTCTGACAAGGGCCGTCTGCCGCCACCCTCCGTGGGTGCCCTCCTTCACTCAACCCAGAGCGGCGGTTTGCCGCGGCCCTGGATCCACGCGGGGAGCAGCCGAGACTACGGGCGCGACCTCCTCTCGACAGCCCACGCTGGATGAGTGGACCACCCGCCACCTTTTCGGGCCAGCCATTGGGGGATCTCCCACTTGCACCGACTGCCGGCTCGCGGGCCCTGGGCGGGGGGTGGGCCCCAGCATCCCCCCTCCTGCCTGGCCGCGGGCTCGACCTAGCTAGGTCTCAGTTTTGTCGCGCTGCAGGCGCCAGAACATCAGCGGCGGTTAGCTGCGACCCTGGAGGGACCAACGCGCACCGCCCCCACAGAGGTTGCGGCCTCCGCGTTGGCAGACCAGCCTTCAGCGTGGCAGGCTGCCCACTCTGGACCACGCCAACATCCGCCGAAAGACCTACCATTCGGTATTACTTGCACTTCAGCGGCGGTTAGCTGCGACCCTGGAGGACCTTCGGGAATGGCGGCCGTGTCCCCTGGACAGGTGTACCTGGGGCCCGTTGGAGGGGCGGTGATGTTCGTCCCCGCCGCCTCTCTCCTCGGGTCCCTCTCGGGCCGGGCGGGCGCGTCCCCCGCCCTCGGCCTTCGGGGGTCGCTTCCCTGCGCATCCCTCGCAGGGCGCCCCCGTGGTGCCCCTCCGCGGGGGTGGTAAGTCGCGTCTCCCCACCGCCCCCCCTCCTGGTCCCGTTCTGGCCGGGCTTCGCCAGGCGTGCCTGCTGGTCTCGATGGCTCTCGCCCCCGCTCCCCAGGGCCGCCCTGGACCCCCGCTGTCAGTGGCAACGTTGCCTCACCTTCAGCGGCGGTTAGCTGCGACCCTGGAGGCCCGCGTGGCATGGTGGATTCGACGGTGACCTTGGAAACCCACGGGGAATGGCGGATGCGGCGGACAAGGCCGTCCCGTGGTGGCCTTCGGCACCACGCGGCTGCGACAGCGCAGCTTCGCCCTGGACGCCCCGCCTTGCTGGCAGTGCTCTTCCCCGCCAGCTTGGCCTCGCGCCGCGCGCGGCCCCTGGAGGTGCAGCCAGCTCCGAGTGGTTCAGCCTTCGCAGTTTCGGCCGGCCTCCGGGCCCACCCCGCCACCAGCTTGGCATTCGGCGCTTTTTCGGCGGTGCTGCTCAGCTGGCAACGCGCGCCGTTGGCGCAGCGTGGGCTTGGCGCCCCACTGGCGACGGCCCATTGTTTACCACGTCTGGCCGCCACAGCGCGTAACATAAAATTCCCTGTCATTTTGCCGCAGGGCTGCACGTTGCTTGAGCTTCCCAGGGCGTTCCAGTTCAGCCAGCCAGCCCCCGCTGCTGCTGCCCCAGCTGCCGCGGTTGTGAGCTGTGAGCTGGCCCGGCCGGCTCGTGCTGCGCTCTGTTGCTTGTCGCGCCCTGTAGCTAATTAGGCTTGTTCGTCGGCCCGGACACCCTGCTCGCCGCCTGCGCTCATCGCTCGCGGCCGGACTAAAAAAAGTAATCCCACTAGACCTTGACGCCGCCTGCGCTTTCGTTTGCGGCTGCGACCGAAAAGTAACCCCACTAGCCCATCCAGAAACGATGCCCAGAGGAATTGCCTCGATCAGGGAAGTGGGCAGCACGCAGAGGAAGGGTCCCCCAGTGGAAGCCTCTTGGAGCGTCTTGGGTGCCTCGGAGAGCGTCTCTTGGGAGCATCTTGGAGGCCTCTTGGGCGCCTGTTGGGGCCTCCTGGGCGCCTCTTGGGGCCCTCTTGAAGCGCTCTTGGGAGCCTTGGGGGCGCTCTTGGGGCCATCTTGGAGGACATCGATCAAACAAGCAACGAGCATTAGTTAGCGTTGCCCCTCGGGAGCCCCAAACATCGCCTCTTGGGGCGCTCTTGGGGCGCTCTTGGAGCGCTCCTAGGTGCTCTTGGGGCCGTCTTGGGGCTCTCTTGAGCCTCTCTTGGGGCCCTCTGGGGCCATCTTGGAGCCATCGTGAGGCCTCGGATGGCCATCGGAAGGGAAAAGGCGAGAAAACCAAACACATCGATTTTCCTAAGGTTTTGGCCGCTTCGGGGCCTCCTGGGGGAGCTCTTTGGCCACTTGGAGCCGTCTTGGAACGGTCTTGGGGCATCTTGGAGCATCGTGGGAGCCATTATGAGACATCTTGGGATACCTAGAGCCATCTTGGAGGTCATCTTGGGCTCTCCCAGGCGCTCTTGGAGTCATCTTAATCAGTGCCCCCCCCAAGAGGCCAACATGTGGCTAAAACCTTAGTGGAATCAATGATTTGGCATTCTCGCCGAGGCCTCTTGGAGCATCTTGGGTGCCTCTGGGGGGTCTCTTGGGGCCTCTTGGAGGTCTCTTGGGAGCCTCTTGGGGGCATCGTGGGGGCCTCTTGGGAATTCCTGGCCACCTCTTGGGGCCCTCTTGGGGCACTCTGGGGAGCTTTTGGGGCCATCTTTGGGCCATCTTGGGTGAGATCGATCACAGGAGGGGGGGTCCCTAATTAGGGTCCCCTCCTCAGGAGGCCAAAATGGGGCCAAGACCTTAGCACAAGTAATTATTTCGGCTTCCTCGCCGAGGCCGTTTTGGACGCCCTGACACCTCGCGAAACCACCCGTCCAGGTCCAGGGGAGGGAGTAGGGGGAGGGGTAAACCCTTCCCCGAGGGGGAAGAAGGAGGTTGGAAGAGGAAACTCCCTAAACCACCTACGCCCAGAGGGCTGGTGGGATTTGGTCGAACTCGCCACCCACGCGGCTGCCCTGCGTAATCTGCCGCTTGCCGATATGGCCGACGCGAAGCGCCAGAACATGCGCTCTGCGGGTCCTCACCAGGCCGCCGCCACCATCTGCGGCTCCTGGCCCGCAAGCGCCCAGTGCCGCAGGGGCAAGCTGGCAGCGCTGGGTAGGGCGACGAGATCCATACATATCCACCGCCGCTGGCCAGGCCCATCCCGGGCCCAGGAGCGGTGTACATGCCCTCCTGGCCAAGCCACGGGGGCGTATGCACCGCTCTCGGGCCCAGGATGGGCTTGGCCGTCGGCTATGGATATGTATCGGACGGGGCTAGGATGAGGAGAAGCCCGTCCCAGAGCGGTCCAGAACGCTCTGAGAAGGCCGCGACGCCCGAGACATCCTCCAGAGCCGCCACATCTCAGAGATTCTCGATCTATCCCCACCCGAAGCTATCCTCGTCCTGGCCTCGTCTTGACGAATAGACCTCGTCGCCCCAGCTGGATCCCACGCCGCCGCTGCCCCGTGGCAGCTGCGCCCAGCGAGCCTGCGGCAGCTCGGGGCCGCCACTCTGCAGAGGCAGGCGCACCCCCCTCTCGCGAGCGCGGCGCTCCGCCGAGGGCGTGCGGCCACCATCGACGCCGGCCCCGCGGAGTTGGACGTCCCTGGCGTCGGGGGCTGCCTGGCCGACCCCTGCGCCAAGCCTCACGGGAGGAATAAGCACCCAGACCCCGACAGTTGGCGTTTATTAGGCGGCCCTGGGCGTTTACACTAAACAGCCCTGCCCTGTTCGGTCCCTTCCTTGGGCGCACTGAACAGCTTCGCTTGCCAGGGTGCTTCTGATGGGCGTGGACTTCCTGCTCTTAGAGCCGGCCCCTGCCATGATGGCACCTTCGTCGCCTCGCGCCAAGACGCGGGCAGGCGCCTCGAGGGCGAGGGCTTTCGTCACAGGAGGGGCGCCGTCGCGGGAGGGGTCGATCCGGCCGTGCCGGATGGTGCTCCGCCCTCTTTCTTTCCTCCTTTTGGCCGTTCTCTCCAGTCATCCTCGTGGGCTTCGTGGTGGTGGTGATGGCGTGGCCTGGCCCGAATTGCATGCTTACGTTGGCCCTCCTCTCCCCCGCCCCCCTTCTCCTTCTTTCTAACCCACCCTCCACAAGTGAACAATATGGATACTATTCTCCCTCCTTCCTACCCTGAAGTTGTGCGGAAGATCTCCCGCCCCTTTGGCGTGCTGTTTTTTTACACAGGATTTCAAACCATGTTTTTCCGTCTAATGTTTTGTTGTTTTACCATCCGACTGTTTTCGGTGTTTCAGAATGGTGCTCCCTTTGCAGCGTCGGCCTCATTTTCGGATCGGCGCTTTGCCCCCGTCGTTCAGAATGGCGCTCTGGCGCCAGCGCGGGCCACTTTTCTGGTTCCGAGTCTTGCTTCATTGTGGTCCACCCCCTCATTTTCCCTCCCCCGCCTTCCCCTGATCCTCCTGCTCCTCCCGCTCCTCCCACTCCAGTTCCTGCTGCTGCTGTTCTTCTCGCTCCAACGCAGGCCACTTTTCTGAATCCGAGTCTCTCGTCATCGTTGACGCCCCCTCTCATTTCCCCCCCTCCGCCTTCCCCGGGTCATGCTTCTCCTGCTGATCCTTCCGCTTTAGTTCCTGTTGCTGCTGTTCGTCCTCGACCTTTTCCTCCCGCTCAGTCGGTCGGTCCGTCACTAAGGGAATGAGTCTGAATTCCAACCGGCGTGTGAGACTCCAAGCGGCGGCAGACAGAAAGCGGGGAGGCAGCGATCGCTATAGCGGGCAAGCCTCCTTCAGGTGCAACAAGTCGTGTCCCCCACCCCCGCTCATCCTCCCGCTCATCCTCCTGCTCGCCCGCCACCTCGTCCTCCTGTGCACGCATCTACCCCTTGCCGCTTGCGCGTATCACGAAGTGGTCTTTTCGTGGGAGTCGCATGTCGCCTATGACACGCGTCCGCGGGTGAAGAGAATCCTGTGCCATTGGGAGGAAGGGGTATGATGTCAGATGAGGCGCGAACGCACAGCTTGGCCCCATTCTCCTCGATCCTCCCATGTCCTCGCTCCCCTCCTACCCTCCTGGATATCTGCCTCTCTTCCGCCTCCTCTTCGCCTCCCTGTCTGCCCCCACTCCTTCCTCGGCTCGGGCTGATGACATGAGAGTCTTTCAAGGGCGCAGCCATTTCCACCCCCAGTGTCAATTGCCGCTGGGGAGAGGGGTTGGTCAAATAAGGAGAGCTATAGTGAAACAGAAGGTGACCGAGAAAGTAAAGGACCCCGCAGGGGGCTGCAGGGGGCTGAGTAGCCATGCCCTCCGCAGCCCCTGGGGGGGGGAAGAGGAGAAGAAAGAGACGACGAAACGGTGGCGACACTGCGACTACTCGAGAGAGAGAGAGAGGGAGAGAGAGAGAGAGAGAGATAAAGAGAGAGAGAGAGAGAGAGAGCGAGAGATGAGACTATGTGGGCGTCAAGCTAAGTCGGCGGGAGGTGGCAAAGTAAGGGTGGCTTGGCACTGTAGTCTGAACAGGTGGCGCGTGCTCAGTAGCATGCTGTAGCAGTATGGGACAGGTGGAGGCGGAGCGGCCGAGACGAGCCGCAACCAACTGACTTCACAGGCTCTGGGAGTTGCTGCGCTGGTCAGGTGGCCAGCACGGCGGGCCGTGACATCCCTAGCCTTAGTCAGGGCGGCATGGCAAGCGGAGACTGCTTCGTGGCGATGCCGCGGACCGACCGCGAACGGTGGCCGCTGGCTGTTTCGCGTCTCTGAGTGGTCCGCTCCTGCGATCTCATTGTCTGGCAGTCCAGGCCTGCGCGCCCATCAATTGGGCCTTTCTGAAGCAGCGCTTACTCACATATCCAGCTGACCCCTTCCCCACCGCTGCGGGAGAGCAGGCTGTGCTGCCAGTGGATCATGGGGCATAGGGAGGCGCAGCTGGCCGCCGCTCCTTGCTGGGCCCCTCCTGCCCCCTGTCCCCCTCCCCTCTTGGGGCGGGCCTTTCTTGCCCGCGATCGATTTTCAGACGGCCCCGGGGCCCGCGGCGGGCCCCCCCATCAGGCAGGCCTGCGATGAGGATGCATCGCCTCTCCACGGATCGCTCGGTCGCCTGGATCTTCCTCTCTTTGGTCGGCTCTGGGGTCTGTTCGTCTTGCAGGCTTCATTCCCTGTGTGTCCGGAGGAGGGGAAGGAGCAATAACTGGAAGGGGCGGTAGCAGGAGAATTGGAGGAGGAGAACGAGGAGGAGGAGGAGATGGAAGAGGAATGATCGCCATCTCTGACTGCATCGGAGCCCCGCAGGTGAAGATAGCAGGCACCGCAGAGGCTGTCGCGAAAGCCCGCAAGCTTATCGAGGACGGCTTTGCTGGGCGCTGGGATCGAAACGCGGAAATTGAACACCAGGAGTTGTCAATAGTCCTGTCGTAAGGACAGACGACCTAGTCGACCTTCTCATGCACACGTACATCCTAGTTATTAGTCTGGTCTAAGAGCGATTGACAGGCCTCCGCGTTTTGAACATGTACCCTTCATGTGCAATACAGTGCATCAGCGTGTCACCGATGTTCCCCAAACAGTGCTTGCACTTAGAGGTTGTAACTTGTGGAATCAGTTAATATGGCTCCGTCCCTGCCGTCGCCCGCTGCTGCCGCAGCCGCCACCGACTGTTGACCTTAGTCATCGCGTGGACCGCAGCTGTTTGGGCTGCGAGTTTGTCGGGGAAGTCCCGCGCGCTCTCTTTCTGTGCGCGCTCCATCATACGTTTTTTGCTAGTCTCTGTTTAATGGACATACCTAGTCGAATGGCCAAGTCCATGAACATCCAATCCGCTGAGATAGCAGATCAAAGGACGATTGTATAACACCACCAACTATCAGTCAGAATGTCAGAATGCCAAGAATATTCCGGTCCTCTGGTTAATCATTAGTTGCTCGCCGAAGGTCCTGGCTTTGCTAATGTTGGTGACTCGGCAAATCAGCAGCGCCACGATACACAACCCATGGTGCCGATCGACGTGCCTTTGTTCATTTTCAGAATGGAGATCCCCATAGTCATAGAGGAAACACCAACGTGAGATGAATGTAGATCGAGAACTATCTGCATTCATTGATTCAGAGATCAGCTCATTGAGTTCATCGTTGAAAGCAGTGTCGCGCCACGTTGCGAGCGAAGTTGCTGGTTGAACCGGCGGTTTAGCTGAAGATCGTGGCGTGGTGTCAGACGAACGTGCCAGCATACTGGGTTGTGGTGCAACCGTCCTTTATTTATCTTGTCAGCGATCATCCACTGGAGCGGAGCTTGTAGAACTCATTCAATCACCAGTTGTCACGTTGAGCCCTGGGGAACCAAATATGGTAGACCATACGAAGGATCGCCCTGGGGATACGCCGTTCCCAAGAAGGGCAAAGGCACGATCCGATAATAGCATGGAGGTGTAAAATTTGCCAACGCAGACGTCCGTTTCAACCGGAAGCCAGGCAGCGGTGTTTCGCCATCCCATCATTCGCGAGGTGGAAGGGGTAGATGAGGAGGTCTTCGGCTTGGCAGCTTCAGCCTGTCAAGCTCAAGTGCGGAAAAGTGGGGAACAGGCATGGATCTTGTGTCCCCGTCTCCGAGATCTCCGATCCCCGTGGAAAATACTACGCTCGGGTCGCCTATGGCAGGTCGTGCTAGAATGGGGAGCGGCCGCGAATTTTGTAGCCCTTATGGACAGTCCTCTTCTAGTGAGCCTTCTAGTTTGGTGCCTTGCTGGGCCCAGGGGCCAATTGCCCGGCTTCGGCGGGGAATCGGTGCCTGGGGAATGCGCGAAGAGAGAACGGGCTTTGCCGTGGGCCAGTGTCGGGAGCGTGCTCCGTCACATGCGAGCATTGCAGTGTTAGGTTGCTCTGTTCGGAGCGAGTTGATTTGCAAGAACATAACTGCCGACGCATCATGTATATGGCATGGCAACAACCCGAAAAACAAAAGGCCGCTGCGAGAGAAACAGGCTCCTCAGCGAGCAGATGGCTGCTCATATGAAGATTCGCATGGGAAGGTTTGAGCGAGAAAAGGAGCGAATTATGCCGATCGTTTAGAATACTCACATGAATCAACAAGCGACCCCGGGGGCAGTTCAGCCGCCACTATAAGAAGCTGAGAACGACAAGAAGAAAGCTGAGGGAGCAGCTCGGTTGGCAACCATGGAGGAGTAACATATGAGCGACAAATTCAGCGCGAATGAGAGAGGGTCTGAGTGGCGGCATCTTGTTCCGAGCAGAAAGTGGCGGCAGCTCTTCGTGAAAGGGCGGCTCAGGCTGCCAGCGTGGCGCAGCGCGAGAGGGAGAGGGCAAATCGTGCGATCCCGCGGGCGTATCTCAGGGAGCAAGCCGCCATCGATGCAGGGGGGAAATCAGGGGCGACGTGATCAAACAAGAAATCGCATGAAGCAGTATTGAATCTCCCCAATCCGAATTCGCCCATGAGCGAACTGAGCTGCAAGGGAGGCTGACCGCGCCTCAGAATCAATCCGCGGCGTCTGAGAGCACCCTTTGGCCGCGCGAGATCCAGGGACTCTCTGTTGGGCCAGCGCTAGGGCTGAGACTTTAGGTCGTCCTAGGAGTGTTCGGCCCCCTAGTCTGAGTGGCCCTGCCCCTGCCCCGATTCAGTCGGTTGGCAGCGGGGGCGGGGTGGCTCTGGATTGTTTGGGGCGCCCGCAGTCATCGCAAGCGCCCGGGGGGGGGCGGGCGGCATTCCGTTGGGGAATTGCATTTTGCGTTGGTTGACGATGCGGGGCCCTTGCGTCCAATGCGGCGCGCCGCGCTGTCCGCGGGCGCTGGTGCCGGGCGACGCGCGCTTTGCTCGCGGTAAAGGCGGGCGCCGAATCTGATGCAGAACAGGGGTGGCTGGAAGAAGGAGAAGAACAATAGACATAATAATAATGAGAAGGCAAAAAAGAGGGCATCTCGCCAGCTAGCGGCGGTCGCGCAGCAACTCGCTTTCATCGAGGCGCAAACCAAATCCTGCATCAATTCCGCGAGGGGAGGGAAGAGCTCTGGAACGTGAAGCAATGCGGATCGGACAACGCCACATCCCACCCCTTCGCCGTCGCAGAGACGCGAGGTCAAGGAGTGCGCGCCCCCTGCTACTTTGGAGTGGATATTCGATGGCATTCCTCAGTTCCCCACAGAGGCGCCATTTTCGCGGCTTCCAGCGTGCTCGCCGGGCCCCCTGGTAGTTCAACCTCCGGGAGGTGTCAGATGCCCCGGCCGATTCCCCTTCGGGTCTGGTTCGGCCGGGGGCGATGGGGGGGGAGGGGGCGGGGGTAATTCCGGCGGCGGGGATGATGGGGGCAAAGACAGTCGCAGCTCTCTCCCTGGGTCTGGCACCGCCTGGCGGGAGCGGAGGCGTATGAGGCGCCCCTCCGCCGCCGCCGGCTCCCCGTGATCATTGGCGACGGGCAGGTCGGGCAACCGAGGTGAGGTTGGGGCCAGTTCCGGACCCCGGCGAATTTCGGAAGTGGAAGTTGCACGCTGCGCGCGCCACTTCCTCCGCGTCGCCCGATGCTGCGTGTCCCTGGGCGCGTCGTGGCAGCCGGCGCGACCTGCGCTGGCTCAGTTCTCGCGTGGGATCTTCGTTAACGGCTGCCTTCCTCTTCCTCCCCCTCTTCCTTCTCTGGTCCATCAGGGCCCCCGGGCCAGTTCAATTGGTCTGGGGGGCCCCAATGGGGAGCTGGGCCCATCGGCGTTCGAGTTTCTCTGGCACGCGCGCGAGAATAGTCGACCTCGTCAGGGGCGCGTAGTTGCATTTAATCATCAGGTGTCGCTTGGGCACTCGCTGCGCGCGGCCCCCAGCGGGGGGGCGGTTTCGAACTGGCGCCCCCTCTGGGTGGGCATCTCCAAGACACCCCTTTGCACCGCTTGTGGGAGGCGGGCGGCGCCGAGGCCAGCGTCCTCTGGGGGGTCGTGTTCGACCGTTCGTGGACGAGCAGGGGTGGCGATGCTGACGGCGCAGGTGTCCATCTGCCCCTTGTGAAGATAGTCGCAGGCAGTGGGAAGTTTTGCCGGACTCCTGCGTGTGGCCGAACCTGCGCCAGCTCCATTGACCCTGAGCATCCTTTCTGCTTGAAGAAAGGTGTTCCTTACAAAAGAAAGGCGGGTTGTCGGGAAACGGGCCGCGATGTCGGGATCCGGCTTTCTTTTTCGGGATCCTGCTAAACATTGGCGGGAGATGTCGGGATCCTGCTTTCTTTCTGGCTTTCTTTGTCGCGGTATATATATATATATATATATATATATATGCCCTTTAGCTCTCGGGAGGCGGCAGAGACAGGTAGGGGAGAGGGGGGGGGCCTCAAGCGCAGCTGGCTGGCTCTGGCAGCTGCGCGGGTGCAAGCGCCATGGCCTGGGCCCCAGGCGGCCTGGCCTTCGCGCGCGTGGCGGGCGGAGAGGCCGGCCGACGGCAGGCGATCAACGTGGGGGGCTTCGTGGTGGAGGTCCACGAGGCCCACATCTCCCTGGCGATCCCCGCGGTCGCAGCCCGAGCCGTGGGTGGCGCCGCCTACGAGGCGGCGGTGAGAGACCGTGCGGGTGACGAGGTGCAGGTGGGGTTCGTGGTCGTGCCCCAGCGTCGGCTTCGCGACGCAGCGCCGGAGGGATGGGGGGACGACTACATGCACTTCGGCGAGAGGAGGTTCGAGCTCGAGGCGCTCCAGGCTGGGCTGGTGGCGGCAGGCGGCGGCATCCACGCGTCCACCGAGGACGCGGAGGTGCCGAGGCCGCCGCCGACGGAGACGCTGCCGCAGGGCGCTCCGGGAGGCGGGGCGGCCGCGGCGGCGCTGGGGCAGCGGGCGCTGCTCCGCGCGGCCGGAGCGGGCGCGGGCCTCCCGGGCCTGGAGCAGCTCGTCGCGCGGGCAGCGAGGCGGCTGCAGTCGGCGGCCCCCGCCGCCGAGGAGGACAGCTCGTCGGAGTCGGAGGCCGAGGCCGACCCGCGCGACGGGCGCGCGGCGCCGTCGGCCGAGCAGGCGCCACGAGCCGCGGGAGGCCGGAGCGAGCGGCGGCGCCTCCTGTCGAGCAGCGACGAGGAGGCCCCGCCCCGCGCGCCCGCGGGGCAGCAGGCGGGCTCCAGCGGCGGCGGCGCGACGGCGGCGGCGGCCAGCCTCGACCCGAACGGGTTGCAGAGCTTGCTGCAGCTTCGGATGCTTGAGGTCTTGGAGCGGCTCGAGACGGGCAAGAAGCCGAGCTCGTCGGGCGACGAGGACGAGGCGATCGGTGGATTGGGCAGCGTCGGGAAGGCAGGCGAGGCCGTGCGGGGCATGAGACGCCTCCGGCGGCGGGTCAAGCGCCACCCTCTTCGAGTGGTGCGCGCGTTCGGGGCCGAGGTCAAGCGGGCGCTCGGCGTGCAGCACGGCATGGCCTGGACGTACCTGGACTACGGGAAGAGGTACATCCCGTGGGGCAAGCTGTACGACCTGAAGAAGACGTACGCGATGCTGGTCGCGGTCCTGGAGTACATGGACAACGAGAAGTTCGACGAGGCGCATGGGCAGCTGGTGCAGATCATGAAGGCCCTGGAGCAGGTGGCGATCAACCAGGGCTCGTGGAAGGCGGCGTGGCCGCTGTCGGGCCTGGTCGACCCCTGCAGCCGCCGGGGCTTCGCAGGGGGCGAGTTCGAGACGGAGGTGGTGGCGGCCTACATCACGGAGCTGGAGGCCTTGGAGTCCAAGGTGGAGCAGCGCGGCGGGCTGGTGGCCACCCCGGAGGAGTCGCACGCCCAGGGGGCCGACGCGGGAGCGGGGGCCAACGACAAGGGCCCGGAGAGCAAGTACAAGAAGAAGCCCAAGAAGGAGGGGGCCTGAGCGGGCCGCCCCCTTTGAGGGCAGGTGCGTGTCTGGGGAGATGGGGCTTCTGGCGCTGCGGCCAGTTCCTCAGAGGCACGCCGTTTGGGAGGTTTTGGCATTGGCACCGCAATGCGACACACAAGTGCGAATCTACCCTGGACAGTGGGCTGTCCAGCTCAGCAGATCCTGAGAGGCTTTTCCCCATGCCGCTGCCGTTCGTGGAGGTGGCGGTGCGCGCGTCGAGGGAGCAGGCGGACCCCGTTGGTCGGAAGCAGCTGCGGATGACCGAGAGGGCCCAGCATCTCACGAACGTGCTCGTCTCAATGTTCTCCTACTGGGAGTGCGGCTGCCCGAAGGCAGCGGCAGCCTACCCTGACCTCCGCTGGTCTCCTGCACGACGGGTGGCGGCGGAGAACCTCTTTCAGGATGTGTTCGAGTTTTGCCGTGCTGCTGGACGTGACGCTCACGCAGCACGAGGACTGGGGAGGCTACAGAAGTTGGCTTCCGAATTAGCATCTCTACCCGGTGAGGCGTACGAGCGGCAGCAGCGCCCAGATACCGAACCTGGTTGGGATATGCAAGCAGGACAGCTGTCGGCGGACACACTGGCGCGTGCGTTGGAGGTCCAGCCCGACCGTGTGAAGTTGAAGACCCCTGGGCCAGGCTGCGATCCTGCTGACCACCTGACGGGCAAGCAGCTCGCGGAGTACGTCAGCTACATGGACCGCTGCTTGGCTCCCGAGGCCTGGCCGGCGCCCTTGCCGAGGAGGTGCCACCGCATCTCGAAGGATAACGAGCTGAAGCTGGTGAAGGACCTCCTGGAGCGCGGGATGGGGGCCCTCGTCCCGGCCTGCGACGTGCCGCGCGACAAGGCTGGGTGCCCTCTGGCGTCGGGCTGGTTCGCGGTCGAGCACAGCGAGAAGTGGGACCGTCTGATTCAAGATAGGCGTCCTCAGAATGCGACTGAGGAGCGCCTCGCCTGGCTGCAGCTGCCGTCGGGAGAGCAGCTGAAGTTGCTGAGGTTGAACTCGCCGTCGGAGCACGTCAGGGGGACCGTGTGCGACCTGAAGACCTACTTCTACCAGGTGAAGCGGCCGCAGGGCACGGAGTCGCGGAACGTGGTCGGGCGGGCCTGGCAGGGCCGACAGCTGGGGAAGCTGGCCCCGGACCCGAACCAGCACTACTTCGTGGCGCTGACCGTCTGGGGCATGGGCGACGCCAACTCGTGCGACGTCTGCCAGGAGACGAACGTGAGCATCCTTCGGAAGAGTGGGTGCATGACACCTGCCGAGTCGTTGAACGCCCAGCTCACCGTGCCTGTCGGCCGGACTTGGGAGGGCAACTACCTCGACGATCACTTGACCGTGCAGGTGTTCAGCGACAGCGAGCGGGGCAAGGGCCTCCGCGACACGGAGATCGGCGAGCGGGCCAAGCAGGCCTGGGAGCAGGCCGGGCTGCCTCGCTCAGTGGAGAAGGACGTTATCGAGCAGCCCGACTTCACCGCCTGGGGCACGGAGGTGAGAGACGGGCCTGGCGAGGTCGGCAGCCCGCTGCACAAGCGGCGGATCTTGGCCTCGCTGACCTTGGACATTCTGGAGAGCAAAAAGATTTCAAAAGGGATGTTCAGAATGTTGCTTGCAAACTACGTTCGCCCATTCAGCCATCGTCGCGAGCTCTTTGGTTGCTTCCATCGTTCGTTCACATGGTTAGAAAGCCTGACTTCCGAGCGAGATCTGGTCACGATTCCCGCAGACATTCGAGACGAGCTGTTCGCCGCCGCCGCCCTCCTCGCCCTCGGAGTTGCTCACATCCGTTGGCCCGTGGACCCCGAGGTTTCGGCGAGCGACGCGACCGAGGACTCGTACGGGTCCTGCACGGCGAAGGTCCCCAGTAAGATCTCCAGGGCGCTCTTCAGGGTTGGGGCTCATAGAGGTGAACACGTGAGGCTCGACTGGAACGAGATCGACCAGGTCCTGGCTCCCACCAGGATGTGCAGGCCCTTGAGTGACATAAACGAGGCCTTCGCGAGCTTCGACTGGAAGGTGCAGAGGGGAGGTAGGTTCACAAAGCATAGTCACATAAATCTTCAGGAGATGCGGGCGCTGAAAGGCGAGATCAGACGTAGAGGTTTCCAGAACATCCAGAAGGTGCTGAATGAGGTCCCTGAGGCTCCAGCGTTTGGGGGTGCAGCAGGTCTTGGGAGTTCGGGCCGTCCTGGGCGTAGGGCTCCGAAACAGTTCGACGACTCGAAGGGCGTCTCCCGGAAGGTCGTGGGCGTGACTAGGGGCTCGGACCAGATCGACGACGCGAATGGCATCACAGAAAGAAGACGGGGGAAAGAAGCTTCGAGGGGTCGGGAGAGTGCAGGGACCACGTTCGTGTGCGGGGTCGACAGCCGTGTGTGTGCAGGAGCGTTCGGAAAGGGGCGCTCATCATCGTTCAAGCTAAATGGCATTCTGCGTACCGTCATGCCCTACCTGCTGAGCTGCCGTTGCCATGTGGCTCTAGTCTGGATCGGGACGCACTTCAACCCGGCGGACGCCCCGTCCAGGTTTCGGCCGCTGCCCGAGCCGGGCCCGCCGCCAGCCTGGATAGAGGCCAGCAGGCGCGCGGCGAGCGCGGCGGCCGCTCGCGCCGAGGCCAGGCGGGCTGCTGGCTCGCCCGACGCGCCCGCGGCGGACCAGGGCAAAGCCAGGGCAGAGGCGACCTCCGAGGGCGTCAGCGCGGAGGAGGCGCCCGGCCCAGTCGGCGCTGCTGCTGGCTCGTCTGCTGCCGAGGTCTGCGCTCCGCCGCCGTGCAGCCCGCTGCCTTGGGCTGTGCCGGGCGGCCGTGCCAGGCGCTGGCAGAAGCGGGAGTACTTTGCTGGGAAAGGCGAGGTGACGAGGGCCTGGGCTGCCGCCGGGGCCTGGATCGAGCCGCCGCTGGACGCCTACCCGCCCGAGGGCTACAGACCGGAGCACGACCTGCTGCTGGCGGCGAACGCGAGGCGTGAACTGGCTCAGATCCGCGCCCATGCGGTGCGAGTCGGTGTGTGGGCGACGCCGTGCACGACGTTCGGGCTGCTGTGCCAGAACTGCGGCCCGGGGACGCGGACGGCTGACCGACCACAAGGCGACGGCACCCGGCCCGCTGAGCGCCAGGGCAACAGCCTCGGCCTCACCACGGCAGCGGGCTGCACCGCGCTGGGCGAGGAGGGCGGGCTGTGGGTGGTCGAGAACCCCCGCCGCTCGTGGCTGTTTCGCCAGCCGGCCATGCAGCGGCTCATGGCCCGTGAAGGCGTGTACCTCGTGGAGTGCGACATGTGCCAGTTCGGCCTCGCGCCGCCAGACGAGCCGGAGGCGAGGCGCAAGAAGAGTACCTACCTGCTCGGCAACTTCCCGGAGCTGCGGAGGCTTGGGAGGCGCTGTCAGGGCAAGTGCAATCACGTGCACCTGGAGGGCGCGGTCAAGATTGCAGGGCGCTGGCAGAAGCGGGCGGCACTGGCATCGGCCTACACGCCCGAGTTTGCCCAGGCGCTCGCGGCCGCGCTGGCTGCCGCCGAGACGAGACTTCGTGGCTCGCCGATGCAGGTGGGGCCGCGGGGTGTCAGCTATCATTGACAGCACGCTGGGCTTTCCTGGCGAGGGTCCTGCTGCGGGTCATCCTCAACGGCGTGATCTGCAGGCCTCGCTGCACGGGGAAGCCCACGCTGGGAGGCTCGTGAAGGCAGCGGATGAGCTGACCGCCTACGGCCGCTCGCACGGCTGGGGCCGGCTGGACCGCTGGCTGCCAGACGCCTCCCGAGGCAGAGTGGTCAAGCGTCTGATAGAGGTGATTCAGTACTTGTTCAATGAAAAGAGACCGATCGCAGAAGCTAGGTGCGCAGTGTTGGCGGTGCAGCAGCGCCGCCCTGACCTGAGAGGGCAGCTGGGCGGGGCTTGGGACTCAGTCAGGTCCTGGGCCTTCGGCGAGGACTCGCAGACGCGCGCGCCCATCCCGCGGGAGATCCAGCGCACGCTGCGGAGGTGGGCGCTGGCCAAGGCTTTGCTCCTGTCCCGCCCGCCGTGCCTGGCGCTGCTAGAGTACAGCATCTTCGTGCGGGTGGCCATGGACGGGCTACTGAGGCCGGGGGAGGGCGCGAACCTTAAGGGTATGCACGTCCGCTTTAACCGCAGGAAGTCGTCAGATCAGGCTGTGCCGGTCATCGAGAGTCCGAAAAACAAAGCTTTCTTGGGCAAGAGACAGACGGTATTGCTGACGCGCCCCTCCACCGTGGCCTGGCTTCAATGGTGGATGCATCGAGTGGGGCCTGACGACCCAGTTTTCCCTTCTGGCTACTCGGGCCTCCGACAGATCCACGTGGGCCTCGTCAAGCAGCTTGGGATCCCACAGTTCACGCTAGCGGGTCTTAGAGCGGGCGGAGCGACCGAGCTGTTTATGCGCACCAGAAATATTGCTTGGGTAAAGTTCCATGGGAGATGGGCTTCAGAGCGTTCTCTTGCACACTACATCCAGGAGGCCAATGCTGCCGCAGCCTTGTTCGATCTCGAGCCCAGCATTGCCGAAGTTTTGTGCCGCATTCGAGCAGAGTTCAGCTGCTTGGATGTCGGCCCGCCCTGCATCGGATAAACCCTCGACAGCGCGCCTGCGCCAGTCGGCAACGGTCATGCTCGACGCAGCGGGCAAGGTCGAGGTATCAGCAGGAAAGATAGCGTTTGGAGAATCAGTTGCAGCAGTCTTTGAAGGAAAGCAAGATTATGCGAAGCAAGTGGCTTCGCGTCAGAGTCAGTCGTATCCATTGAAAGTGTTACGTGCCTACACCCGTGCAATGCATGCCTTGGAGGAGCTCGGCGCCATCATGCCGGAGACGTTGTGCGCAGGACCGCTTCGGGATGGCGATGAAGCGGGAGGCCCAAAGGAGGCCTTGGTCGTCGCAGTCCCGAAGCACCTTGTCAAGACCGTCACCTCCGGCAAAGCCGAGCCGCCCGCCCGCTACGGGCTGGTGCTGTCATGGTGGGCGTCTGCGGGATCGTGGTGGCATTGCTGCGCCTCCTCTGGCTGGACGACTTCGTCCAGAGCATCTTCGACGGGAGGCACTTCAAGTTTCTGACCTGGCCGCTCCTTAGTGTGTTCGCGATTCTGCTATTCTATAGGCCCGACTGGATCGTGGACTGTCTGGCGAGTATCTTTTTCGGAGTCCTTGAGCATGCGGCGGACCGCTCGGTAGCCAGTGTCTATCGATTGGGCCGTCGCGGTGCAGATGCAGTTACTTCGGCGGCTACTCGTGCCCAAGATGTTGCCGAGGCTGTCGTCACTGTGTTCGAGAACGCCTCACTCGTCTGGGCAAACCTATCCGATCATATAGAGCAGGTGGCAGAAGTGGTCGGCCCAGCTGTGACGTCCGCGGTGGACGCCTCGGTTGAGTTCGTCGACCTCGTCTTTGACAAGATCGCCACCGCCGCTGCCGACAAGACTGTGGAGCTGCTAGATGACCTGCCCGAGCAGCTCCAGGCCGGGGCCGTGGATATCGCCACCACCATGGCGTCTGCAGTCGTGGACGTGCCGCCGGCCCCGACCCTGGCACAGCCGGCGCCGCCAGTCACCTTGCAGACCAAGAAGGGTGGCTGGGTAAAATATGCAGTGACCCTCATCGTGGGAGCCTACCTCCAGCGTCGGTTTCGAGGTTGACTTCAGCCCGCGCGCCGAGCTGGAGGATCCACGGCTTCGTGTACCACGGCTTCGCCGATGTGTGGAGCTTCGCTCGCGCCCGCCCGCCCTCCCGAAAGGCTGGTGGGGTTGGCAGTTGTGATTGTGAGATCGAGCCAGCTTCAGAGTGCGCCTGCCCGCCCGGACAAAGGCCGTGCGTGAGCAGGCAGTGGCAGCAGCAGGCTCGTGTTGGGATACCTTCGAGGACTAACGCACGTGTGTCGCAAAAGTGAGTGAGACACTCGTGCGCTTGTATTCTGTCGCAGCCCTCTCGGGCTCAGCTCCGCCGCAGGGGTCCCCACCCAGTCTAGCCAGACGAGAGCTGCCCTTTAGCTCTCGGGAGGCGGCAGAGACAGGTAGGGGAGAGGGGGGGGCCTCAAGCGCAGCCACCTCCACCCCGACCGCCATCCCATTTTTTTTCTTTCTCGGCAGTTGTGATTTTGAGATCGAGCCAGCTTCAGAGTGTGCCTGCCCGCCCGGACAAAGGCCGTGCGTGAGCAGGCAGTGGCAGCAGCAGGCTCGTGTTGGGATACCTTCGAGGACTAACGCACGTGTGTCGCAAAAGTGAGTGAGACACTCGTGCGCTTGTATTCTGTCGCAGCCCTCTCGGGCTCAGCTCCGCCGCAGGGGTCCCCGCCCAGTCTAGCCAGACGAGAGCTATATATATATGGTATGTTGTGTTATGCTATGTTATGCTGATGCGTCAATATATATATATATACATATAAATCTGTATTTACACATATATATATATTCATATGCAGAAACGCATATATACATATATACATATACATATACATTTTACATACACACAAGTTAATGGTGTGATCAAACGTTGTATATGTGGTATGCAACACTACCAGACAGCACTGGCATTCGACGACGCCTCAGCGTGACAAAGGGGCGCGGATCGATGCCCTTGCTCTCCGTTCTCTCTTTCTTTCTTTCTCTCTCTCTCTCTCTCTCTCTCATTCTCATTCTCATTTTCTCTCTCTCTCTCTGTCTATATATATATATATATATATCTCTCTCTCTCTCTCTTCCCCCCTCCTCCCCCCCCCCCACGCGGCCCCGCGTGTTTGGCTCTCGGCGCCGCGGGCGCCCCCCGGGCGCCTCCCTCGGCGCCCCCCTGGGCGCCTCGACGCCCCCCTCGGCGCCCCATTGGGCGCCATGGCGGTGCGCGCCATCCCCGCGCTGCTCGCGCTGGCGGCGGCCCCGCGGCGCCGACGCCGTGCGGGGGGGGGGGGGGGGGGGGGGGGGGCAGCAGCAACGGCAGCAGGGAGAGGGGCACAGGGCAGGAAGAAGGGGGGGAATACGAGGGGCAGTGGGAGGAGCACAGGAAGAGGAGGATGAGGTGGAAGACTTGGAGTAGAAGGAGGAGGGGGATGAGGAGGAACAACAACAGCAATGCCAGCAGCAACACTAGCAACAGCAACAGTATCAACAACAACAACAGCAGTGGCAGGACGAACGACTACGAGGATGAGGAGGAGGAGGAGGAGGAGGAGGATGAAGAAGGGGATGAGGATGAGCTCCCACGCAGAGGAAAACCCGTCGGAGCTCGAGCGCGCGTTCTGACCATGAGCTCGAAGTGGACCCAGTCGTGGCGACGAGAACGCCCCAGGAGGCATGCTTCCTGGGGCGCACGACAATCGCCTCGATGTGTTCGGTGTTTTCGTCGTGGGGGCCATCGTCGTCCTCGCTCGAGCGCGCGTTCTGACCATGAGCTCGAAGTGGGCCCAGTCGCGGCGGCGAGAACGCCCCAGGAGGCATGTTTCCTGGGGCGCACGACGATCGCATCGATTGTTTCGGTTGTTTCGTCGTGGGGGTCATCGTCATCGTCGTCGCGGCTTCGTTGCTGCAAGCTCGGCTCGAGCTTCATTCCAGGTTGGCCCCAAAGATGGGGCGCGCGAGAAATTTCAAGCCCGCTGACGGGCCCAAGGCCTCCGAGGCCATCCATGGCCGCCCACGGGGAACTCCGCCCCCCCACCCCTCGCCTCCTTCCAATCCTCCACCACTGCATCTTCCCTCTCATCCTCATCCCCCTCCCCCTCCTCCTCCCCAGCCTCATCCACCTCGCATGTTGGCTGCGTCAACTAGGATGCGCTTGCCCCTGTTTGGGAACACGTCATGGATAAGAACGGCATCCAGTACTCGTCGACGGACACCCGCGCGGGCGTCGACGGCGACCAGATGCTGGACTACAGCGAAGCGCTGATTGCGCTGATGAGCATAGACGATCGTGGGTGGCATTTCGATCACTTGGACGTCGCCGCCGCGGTGAACGACATCATGACTTCTAAGAAATGGGTGTCTCAGAGTCGGCGGATCGCCAGGGCACTAGGCCTCGCGTTCGAGTCGATGTCCGAGCTCTTCGCTTTGAAGTTGCGGGTCATGTGCGCCCACGTCAGAATCAAGTTCAAGGACTACCATTGTTTGATGACAGCCCAGTCTGTCATATGACCGCCCAGTCTGTCATATGACAACCCAGTCTGTCATATGACAGCCAGGGTCTGTCATATGACAGCCCAGTCTGTCATATGACCGCCCAGTCTGTCATATGACAGCCCAGTCTGTCATATGACAGCCAGGGTCTGTCATATGACAGCCAAGTCTGTCATATGACAGCCTGGATTGTCGTATAGGAGCTGACACCCACTGCACGCGCGAAGGCGCTCCTTAATCTGCAGCAAATCCTCGCCTGCATCAAGAACCCGCCCGCGCCATCGTCGTCGCCTCGTCGATCCAGCGATGTGGTAGGACCGGCCACCGCCACGAACCATGGCAGGATCCCGAACCCGTTCATCATGTTCAGGGAGCCGCTGACGACGTGTACTCGACAACCAGCAGCGCCCACAGCTACATCTAGTTCGGAGGAGGACGAGGAGGTTCCAATATTCACACATTACGATGGTACTCATCTGGCACTCATGCTATCCACGGGCAGGACCGTGCCCGCAGAGAAGTGCTGCGTCAGCGACGATGGCTTCGTTGTTGTCGAGTGGCCGAAAGTGATGATGCAGAGCGGCGCGCACTACGCGTTCGAGAGCGAGCTGTCGGGCGATTGGCTGATCGACGGCTCCCTGAAGAAGCCTGACCAGCCCAAGCTCAAGACGGCCGGAGGAAAGGGCAAGGCGAAGGCCAAAGGAAAAGCTAAGGCGCAGATCAAAGCGAAGGCCAAAGGAAAGGCCAAAGGGAAGGCCAAAGGAAAGGCGAAGGCCAAAGGAAAAGCTAAGGGAAAGGCTAAAGCTGCAGCAGGTGTGGTTCCAACGGACGGTGGCGACGTCGAGTCGCCTGCGAGGAAGCGCCCTGCGGGTCACTGGGGCGAGCAGGGCGAGACCGCCTCCGACGCAGCGGCCGAGGATGGAGAAGAGGAGGTTCCGAATGAGATCGACGAGCTGGTCGATGCGGGAGGCTTGCCCGATGATGCAGACGACGAAGAAGTGACGCATAAGCCAGCCGCGCACGTGCACAGGCCTGCAGCGGCCGAGCCAGCTGCAGCGGCCGAGCCAGATGGGGCCGCCAGTGGTTTGCAAATCTTCAAAATCACCTCGCCTCCTCCTCGCCTCTCCGACAATCCCCTCCCCTTCTTACTCGCCCATCTTCTCCGTCCACCCTCCACGGAACCCCCCGAGGAGAGGCTGGACATGGAATCGGATCCCGATACCGCCAGCGATGATACGTCGCAAACGTTCCCCCTCCCTGATGACAGGGGAAACGTCGGGGCCCAGGGTTTTACATATTATCCCACCCCCTCATTGCTCGTCCCCGTCGCCAGGAACCACTCTGTCATATGACAGCTAGTCTGTCATATAGGTGACAGCCTGCTATGTCATATGACATCCTAGTCTGTCATATGGCAGCCTAGTCTGTCATATGACAGGCACCTGGATGATCGGGCGAGGAGGGCGGGTGTGTTCCATCAAGCTTGCATCGCCCCAGTAGGCGGAGCTGGAGCTCATCGCGTCGCCGTCGCACAACAACAAGTTTGCGATGTTCGTGAGGACGCTGGGCTACGCCAAGAAGCGCCAGATCCTGGAGGTGCAGGCGACGGCCGACCAGACTGCCAAGGAGCGGGCCCACGAGCTGATCGCGGTCATTGCGACAGAGGTGAAGGCCAAGCTCGCCGAGTACTCAGACCCCGCCGCCATCTCGCAGGAGGACTGTGGGGTAAGTTGCCCACTCCCGTATCCTTCTCATCTTCCCTCCTCTGGTAATCCTTCCCCCATCATCCTCCTTGTCGTCCTCATCACTCCTCCTACCCCTCCTCTTCCCTCCTCCCTGCCTCGTTCCCCTTCGCCCTCCACCGACTCATCGCATCCACTCCGTACCCCGTGCTTGCCTTAGGTCTTGCCCTCCGCTGTATCCGACCCCCTCCGCCCTCCATTCATGCGGCGTCCTCCTCCTCGTGCTCATCCTCCTCGTCCTGATCATTCCGTGTGTGACCCGACTCGCAGGACATCCAGGCTGTGCGTGGTATCGCCGTGCAGGCCCGCGATGGGCCGTAGGCCCGCGAACACGCCGTGAGTGGGATCGCCGTGTGGGCCCGCGATGGGCCGTTCTAGGCCCGCGAGCAGGCCGTGTCGCGCGACTGCTGGAGTCGCGACCTCGGCGGTCGAGCTGAGCGCTTGCGCGGCGGAGGGTCAGAAAAGATAGCCGTTCCCAAACAGTGCTTGTGCAACGTGGTTGCGACATGCCACTGGTCGGGGTCCACGCGTCGCCGCATCGATGATTATTCCTCAGACAGTGCTTGCACATATAGGTTATGGGTTTCATTGTTGGGGGTCCACGCGTGATTCAAGATTCCGTTTGAATGCGTGAAGCTGCTGAGACCTCGCCACGTTGCCACTGGGTCGACCAATGATGAAAGGACATCCGCCATCGGCGCCGTGGTACCTCGCCCCGTGGCGAAGTGAATATACGGCAATGTGCCGATGGTGGGGGTCCTTCAATCGTGTGATGCTCCAACGGTTTCGTCGTTGATGTGTCTGGCGGGCCAATCCCAGCTGCTCGGGCTGGGCGCAGGCAGGCATGGGAGGGCAGGGGACGGGGGGGATGGGCGCCAGCCAGGTGCACATCCTCTACGCCGAGATTGTTGGGGCGACGTGCGGAGGAGGCGCGCCTCTTCCTCCTACTCGTCCTCCTCATCCTCCCCTCTTCCTCCTCCTCCTCGTCCTCCTCCTCCCCTCTTCCTCCTCCTCCTTCTCATGCCTCCCCTATTCCTCATCATCATCCTCGCCGTCCGCTTCGTCATCTTTGTTTACTGTCTCGCGTGTGCCTTAGGCTGCCGTGTGCGCGTCCGTGCGGGACTTTGATTTTGGTGAGGTGTTCAGTGGCTCAGCGGGGCTGTGCCGCGCCGCTCGGGCTCGCGGATTATCCGCGTGGCATTTCGATTGGGCGTGGGATCCACGCCATGACATCTTGAGTGCAGACGGGTTCGCTCACCTCTTGGACGGCTTGCTCAGGGTGAAAGAGGGCGGGCTGGTGTGGTTCGCCCCTGATTGTTCGCCGTGGGGGTTTGCGTCATCGAGTACAACGCAGAGGGCGGCTGAGTGGCGGTGTGCTTCCGCGGGCCCGCCCAAAGGCATCTATAAGGAGCCGCCCCCGCGCGTCGAGGGGCACTTGATGTGCGCCGACGTCAGGATGGGCAACCAGCTGGTGCGGCGCGTGGCGTGGCCGATGAAGGTGCTCCACTTCCGCGGCGTCCAGGTGGTGGTGGAGAACCCCAGCAAGAGCTACATATGGTGCTTTCCGCCGTTGCTGAAGACGTTGATCGATCTGCAGTATTACGGCACGCGCGCGCACATGTGCATGTTCCTTTCGGGGCAAATGCGTGCTGCACTACATGCATCTTAGACCCAGCGTACCCTTGCGGCTAGGCCAGAATCGTCAGCACACATCGCCCTCGCCCACTCGATCGTCGCCCATGTCGTCGTCCTCGCCCTCCCAATGAATGACATCCTCGTATGCCCGCTACCCAGCTGTGAGGGCTCGCGAAGTCGGATGCATGTGGTGTGGCGTGTGCTCACGACAGTTTCAGAGGGTCGTGGCAGGGCGCAGCTTCGGTGCCTCTGAAGACGATGAGGTTCTGGGGATCGGCCTGGTGGATCATGGCGGTCGGGCTGGTGTGCACGTGCTGCGTGAAGCACAAGCCTCTCATGGAGGCAGACGGGCACGGGGGTCGACGACAACCTGACCTTCATGGGTGAGTGGGGCCAGGGTTGACGGCTTGGGTTGGCAGGGAAGCGACGTGAATCGTTCGGCTCTGGACTCGTGCGCGTGTAGCCCCGCTCACCCATGTGTGGTCCAGGTTGTCTCGTGCCTCCTGCTCTTGGCAGGAAGGCCCTCGGTGGTCGAATGGCGACCGCGCTGCTTTGTGCGGGTCAGCTGCGTACCCAGTACGATTCTGTGCGCACATTAGAGATATGTTCATCCGCACGCGCGACATGGTCCAGCTGCCCGTTCCCCTGCCAAAGATACCACCGGGGTAGAGCAGGGCAACAATCACTCGCCCTCCAACAAGTGGTATCGGTCGACCACACAGCTGTCATTTGTCAGCCCAGTCTGCCATATGCCAGCCCCGTCTGTCATATGACGACCCCGTCCGTCATATGACGGCCCTGTCTGTCATATGACGGCCCCGATTGTCATATGACAGGCGGGGCCGTGGAGTGGCATCGCGATGTCGCCTCAGCATTGCTCGCGCCCCAGGTGGGCCATCAGCTTCAGTGAGATCCGCGTCGTGGCGAAGGTCACCGCCCGCGTCGCTTGTCCAGGCGGCGTTCCAGACACGCTCACCCAGGACGATCAGCGCGCCATGCCAGCCAGGAAGGTTGTTCGGGGCGCAAACATGTCATCGTCCAAAGGTGACTACTTTCGTCCGACTCATCGTTCATCGCCCCCCTCGCCTCCACCATCCTCGTCCTCCTCATCCTCCTCCTCCGCCTCCTCGTCCTCCCACTCTTCCTCGCCCGCAATAGTCACCAATGTTTTTTGGAGCGTGTCCGAGCCCAGGCTAAACCGTGGCAGAAGGTCGTCGAGAAGAGGCCCGCGTCCGCGGTGCACAACAGTGACGCGAGCCCCCAGATCACGTTGAAGAAGTGGATGCGCCCAGGCCTTCCCAGGGAGTTGAAGGTGTCCAGCTCCGACGAGTACTGTCCGACGGTGACCGACGACGACGACAGGCCCTTGGAGACCGCCGACGACGCGATCGTGGAGTCCGAGGACGACAAGCCGCTGAGCATCTACAGCAGCCCCAAGGCGGTGTCGCGCGCCAAGAGGAAGCTGCAGCCCGCCACCCCTGGTGACGACTGGATCGAGGAGCTCGGGCGGTCGCTGACTGGTGGTTCGTCGGCCAGTGGCGTGGTCAGAGACGACGGTGGTGAACATGTGCCCACGTCGGCCCCAGATCCAGCTGGTGATCATGCGTGTGCATTGGCCCCGCCTCCAGCTGGGGATCCCAGCAGTGCGGCCCCAGATCCAGCTGGTGATCGCAGCGGTGATGGCCCATCAGCAACGTGGAGGTGTCTTGGCTGCGACAAGTTGATCGTCAACCCGATGGACATGTGCCTGGCGTGCATGTGCGACGCCAGCGGAGTGCAGGTCGAGAGCCCGTCGAGGTTGCACAACGCGCTCGTGTTCGGCAACTCGCGCGGGCCGCCGCCTCGCGATCGCAGCAGGCCGACCTCCTCCTTTTTTTTTTTTTTTTTGTTTCGCTTCATCATCATTCTTCCTTCTCCTTCCCCTCCTCCTCCTCCTCCTCCTCCTCCTCCTCCTCCTCCTCCTCCTCCTCCTTCTCCTCCTCCTCCTCCTCCCCTAGGTCGCCGCCCACCCTGACCCAGCTGACCCGGGCTGCATCAGGTTGCATAGGAACCCTCGAGTTTCCATCTCACTTTTGGACTCAAACACTGGGATTATCCAGAGAGACCGTGGGTTGATGCAAGGAGCTGGGACGGCATGCATACTGGCGCGCGTTTCCGTAGAAGATTGTTTCGCCTCCACCTTGGAGAAAATCACCCATTCTTCTTTGGGAATCTCTATCCGTTGCGAGCAGTTGGGCTTCGATTTCAGGATTGCTCTTCTCAGCTGGTCAGATAATATCTTCGTGGTGGCGTCCTCGGAACAAGACCTTGCAACTCTGACCGCACTGGTAGAGTCAGAGCTCTGGAATGAACATCGGCTCAAACTCAAAGACGATCGGGAAATCCTTCCGGCCTACCCCTACTTCTTTCAAGGATACAAGTGGTCCGATCCCTTTGGGAAAACCTGCTCTGTAGTACCGGAGGCCAAGGTGCTGGGTCCAATTCTCTCCGCCACTGGATCCTGCCACGAAGATGTCAAGCAGGGTATTTCGCAGATCAACAAAGCCTTTTGGGCTAACAGTAGGTTCTTGATCAACGAGCAGATCCCCATGTCTAAACGTCTCTCTAAACTCAACTGTATGGCGGGGGGGATTATCCGATCAAGAGGTGCTGCCTGGGTCCCTTGTAAGACGACGGCGGATTTGATTACCAAGGCTCAAAATCAATGTATCAGGATCACGTTGAAACTCAGAAGGCTCCCGGGGGAATCTCCCGAACAATTCAGTTTACGCAGAAATCGCAAAACCAAGGGATTCAAAGAGGTCTCATGGGCTATTTTCCATTTGGATTCAGCTATTAGTTGGGTTTCACACATGCAAAGACATCCAGAAGATTTTTCGTCGAGGCTGTTTCAATATTGCAAGCATTGGGTTATTCAGAATCGCTCCTTTGATAACTTTGGGGGCAGCCGTACCCACTCACGCTCGCATAGGGGATATGTTTTCAGGTATGACAAGGATGCCTGGACCACCTTATTCTCCCCTCAGGGCTCCCGGGACAAAAAGTTTCGTTTGGGTCTTGCTCAAGAAATGCTTGATTGTGTTCGGCAACCGTTTTTTTTTTTTTTTTTTTATTATTTTGTTTTCTTTTTTTTTTTTTCTCTTTTTTGTTTTTTTTTTTTTCCTTTTTTTTTTCTTTTTTTTTTTTTTTTTTCTGTTTTTTTTTTTCTTTTTTTTTTTCTTTTTTTTTTTTTTTTTGTTTTTTTTTTTTTTTTTTTCTCTTTTTTGTTTTTTTTATTTGTTTTATTTTTTTGTTCACCTTCGTCTTCAGTAGCCATCGGCTTCGTCTGGCGTGACCCAGACTCACATTTGCTACCGTACTGCGCCCAGCAGGGCTACCTTTACTTTCACCACGGACACCTGTTACTCTCAGGATCTGGATTTGGTTGGGAATCAGATTCAGCCGACCATCCCCCTTTTCTTTGGATTCGATCGCCACGCCCTAGATCGTTGGGCTCGGAAGCGTCTGGTCAAGATGGAGACGAAGCCCGTGCTTACCTCGAATGAGAAGAAAGTCAAGCTGCAGAAGAAGCTCGAACAGAAAAAGGAGGACCAAGCAAGGACAGTCGAGTTCAAGAACCAGGGCCTCAAGGCCAAAGCATCTTCAGGTGCTGACCCTCGCGAAGCCAGGGTACTCCCTACGCCTCCCCCAGCACCTGTGCACAGGGGAGACTCTGTGTCTCGGAGCCGTTCACCGATTGCCAGGAAGATGCAGTACTCAGGTGGGTTCAAGAAACAACTGCAGGGTGGCGAGTCGGGGTCCAAGCCCGAGTCGGATGAGGCCTTGCCAGAGACGCAGGACTACCGTGGGGAAGCACCTGTCCGACCCTCCCCACCGTCTTCGGGATCTCCTGACTCCAGGAGCTCTACCTCTGGATCTGAAGCGGAAGTCGACTCGCCCGACCGAAGGTCGCAGCCTGCTTCAAAGAGCTGGGAACAGGATAAGAAGCCCTGGATCAGCAAGTTGGGCCCTCCAGTGCTGAAGTCTCAGCTGGAATACGATCACTCAGGATGCCCAATTTTCGCCCCGAAGGGCGGCACAGACCACACCAGCTCAAGGCGTTACATTATGGTTTTCGTTCCCCAGCTTACAGGTTTGAACGCCTTCAAGGCCAAGGTCGGGGAACACTTCCAAATCATCACAGTTCGTGAGCTCACGCCTTTTATCATTGACAATCAAGGCCCACTGGTGTCAGACAGTATTCCAGTTCTGGGAGAGCACGGCTATCTCACTACCAGGGACGTCACGAAGATTCTCTGGCACTTTGGGCTCAACACGTTTCGCTCCAAGGACATTCATTTGTTCAATGCGCGGTTTTATACCAAAGAGGCGTTCATTGGCCCAGAGGTCTGCCCTAAGAAGGAGAGGCTACACGACAAATCACAGATCTTTGCTGGCAGCTGCATTGTGGCACTCCTCTACGTTAAGGATATGTTTGAAGATGTTGGAGATCTTATCACGGTGGAGTCTGGGAATAACGGTGCCAATGTAAGGTGCCATCTGCTTTGCAAACCTCGTTTCCTGATGTGATCGAGGCAGTTCAGAAGATACAGCTAAAGTGTTTCTTCCCTTCGGGCCCTCAGCTCTCCTTTTGGTTCAACCCTGGATCAATCTGGGATCACAGGGGCTTTCAGTGGGACCCCAGGCCATTTCTCTGGGGCAGGGATTAAGTTCTGCTCTCCTCAACCCGTCCGTCAGGGCCAAAGTAGTGGGGTCGATTCTTGCTCTTTGCCCACAGCCTCGATGGGACATTTCTCAACTTGGGATTGCTTTGTGATTAGTTCGGTCCTTCACTTCAGTTCAAAAGGGCTTGGATGGGATTGTTAATCCCATCACTTTGCCAGGATGATGGCTTTTGGTTCAATCTGGGAATGCTTGGGATTACAAGTGCCTCATTGCATTAGGCCTTCGGGTCATTTCTCATGAGCTGGGATTGCATCATGTTCTTCTCAATTCGGTTGTCGGGGCTAAGTGGGGTTGTTTCTCACTCTTTGCTCGAGGCCCTGAAGTGGCAGTTTCTACTTGGGGTCGGTTGGTGCTTAGTTTGCTTCTTCATCTCAGTACAAATGGGTTTGGCCTGGGATTGTTAATCTCACTTCGTTGGCCAGGACGATGACTGCCGTCCGATCCCTGATAAAGTGCATCTCTCTTATCTCTGTCTCACCATCTTATTGATCCACATCTTTCGGTCGCCTGGATGTCCTGGTGCCTTTCTGTAGTCATTTTGGTTCAATTTGCTTACCTCGTTCTGCTTCAATCCCCTCTCAAGTTATCTGGGAATACACTCTCATGCTTGCCCCTCAGAGGGTCGTCAGGCCATGGAATTCAAAGTCCCTCCAGTGTTGTGTCTTCGAGGCGTGGGCATCCGCCTGCCCACGTGCACTGGCAATCGAAAGTTCCGAGATCGTTCCTGTAAATTCAGGTTCATACAATCCACGGAAATGTGTCACACTCCACATGTATGAGAAGGGGCGCGAATTCGAGATACCTCTTAGGCAACTATGGAATCTCTTTGAGGAATTTTTCTCAAGTGAGGCATGCAAGAACCTTATTGGGATCGTGGGAATCGCAGTGCGCTCTATGTCTTTTGTACAGATCAAGACAATGTCATACAAAGGCGCAGTGTTCTACGACAATCGCTGGTCAGACCCTGGGAATTTCATGTACACAGTCTGGTGGAATATTTGGGGTCAAATGGCCAGGTATCTTCAAAGACGACAACCTACCAGGGCCTCGTCCAAGTCCATGGAGGAGCTTCGCTCAGTCGCTGGTCGTGTCACCGATGTACAGAGGATGGTCCGAGAGCGGTGGAACAGGGAACCCGACACTTCTCGATGGCTAGAGCTTATTGGAGATTTGATGGAGCTAGGGTTGGGAGCGGGGTATGTTGACCCAGATCGGTTCTGGAACATAATTCAGGGGATATCTCCCATCATCTGCTCCATTCGGTCTATTTTGACGTTTGTCGATCAACATGGGTCTTTTGCTAGGACTGGGAAAGACCGTCGCCTTTTTCGCGGCCCATGTGCACCCCACACTCGGAAGTTTGCCGTGGCAATGTTTCACGGAATGCAAGTGCACAAATTTAATGTTACGGAATCTTCAGAGGTCTGGGTATCTTACCTAATTGCGGCCTCAGAGAACAGGCTCCAATACTAATGGGGCCGGGGCATTTGACGCCCCACGGAATTTGTATTTGGGTCTGAATCGAGACCTCTTTGAGATCTCCTCTCTCTTCCTTGCCTACCACCTAGTGGATTGGCTGACACCAGGAGATGTCACTTGTGCGATTCTATCTGGGACCCGCCTGATCCATTCGATCTTAGGGATACCGTGGCTTCGCAACAATCCCTCCTTCCTCAGGATGCCTCTGTGTTTTGGGCCTCGGAGTCTGTTCTCCTCTCTTGGGGTTTAGGGGGATGGGCCCATTCCCTCCCCTTGCCTCCTGTCGGCTCCTGCAGTCTTGGGCTCAAGCTTTCGGTATGCTACATCCCACGGCTTCGGACCCTCACGTTATCTTTCAGGGGAAGCTTTGCAGGTCTAAACGCAAAGTCTGCTTCCTGTCTAAACGAGATCTTGAGGCACTCTCATACTGCTCTACGCTGCTATTCCAAAGGGTGGTCAAGTTGCCGGCTCGGTTTCTTATACCGTCGGGCCTTGGTGGTCCTCATTTCACATATGACTGGTGCAAAATCCCGCTTTTCAAAGCTTGTCGGGACAGCGGCTGTAAGGGACTGTATGTCAACGTTCGGGGTCCTGATGAAAGGGTTCGTAGAGTTCCTTGGAAAGAAGTGGGTGCTGGTCAGTAGCCGTTTCGCCTCAAATCCTGACGGGAGCTCTTGTCCGAGACGGCTGGGAAACATCCAATTCCAGGAGATGGCTAAACGCAGCCTCCCAGTCAAGCTCGCCGCCAAGAAGCGTCTCAAGTGAACGCATGGCTCGGGAGGAATGTGGAACTACTGTGAGGAGGACAAGGTCTACACCAAAGTCTGGTATACGGAATACTTTGACACGTGGTTCGATCCCGAATCGGGCTGGCCTCACCCAGTTGTTTGGTACCTGTCTGACTACTGGTGGGACGGAGATTTCTTCGTGGAAAAGTGGCGTTGGAAGTACCCGTGAAGGCCATTCCTGGGACTCCCTCAGACGATTCTCCTGGTGTCTGCGGTGCATGGGCCTGCGGCTTTGGAGGACTCTCAGTCTCCTCAATCTCTTGCATGTTCTTCTACGCTGTTGGTTGGCAAAATACAAAAGGTCATAAACACTCCCAGCCATCTTGCGTTCTCCATACCTGTTTGAATTCAACCATATTCCATATTTCTTGACATGCCTGGTGTGGGTTCTCACGGTTGGGATCTCATTCGGCTTTGACAGTTCATCTTGTATGCCTCCGTATCTTCTGGGTTCATTGCGTGCTTGGGACATTCAGTTTATATTTCAGATTCGCTATCAGTACATATATCCGTATTGGCTGGTACTTATCTTCAATGAGTTTCATGGGACTTAATGGGAGTTTTCCTCACTTCTTACTTACTTGTGACCTTGGGACCGTGGGCCCTCAAGGCTGGCTTCAATAGTTACTCAAGAGCTTGTTAATCAATTTGGGGCAACTCTTTCATTATCTTTCATTATCTTGCATTACGTTTCTCATGTTTCTCATCTTCATTCAACGCAAGAGGGACCTTGTGGTGGGATTCATTTGAGATATTGGACAGTCTGTTATTCGTGATTTCTTTCAGTATCATGGGTTTCAATCCTGGGCTGGGCCTCACCTTCCCTCCGTTTTTTTCCCTTCCGCCTCTCCTCCCGCTTCCCTCTTTCTCTACCGTACGCATTTGGCGTATTGGTGGCTTCTCAGGTTTGTGTTTTGGGAGAACCGACCTTTCAAGGCGCTTCATCATCATCATCATCCTTGTCCCCGCTCCCTCATCCATCCATCCAGCCTCCTCATAATCCTCCTCCCTCCTTCGCGCGCGTCGGCCGCCCCCCTCTCTGCTCCCGCGCTTTCCCTGATCGCTTCAATTCGCCTGGACATCGCTCTTGGATGGGCTGGTGGGGATGCGCGAAGCGCCTAGAATTTACCTGAACGACTAGCGAGCCCCACAGGACCCCCTTTGGATTACCTGCGAACAAACGCTTGAATTTCATGCGAACAAGACTACAGTTATATTTGAGCTACATGTAAATCACGATGAGTACACCTCGCGCGCACTTGAAGTACACCTGGACTTCATCTGGCACACACCTGAACAAAACTTGAACTACATGTCGACTACGTTTGAACTACATTGGAACTACACTTGAACCACACGGGCTATACCTGGACTGTTCTCGAACGACTACGCTCCACACGCGGCACTGCGGTGTCTCGCGCATCGCGCGCGCGCGGCTGCGACGTCTCCTGCGCCGCCATGACGCGCATAGCCCAGTGCTTCGCCATCGCCCGCAGCAGCGGCTAAGCTGGCAAATCATAGCGGCACCAACGCGCAGCCGAAGTTGCGACCCTTTAGCAAGTTTGCGCGCGCGACATGTGTCATTATTTCGACATTCGCGCGCTCGTTTTTCAAGCCGCCCCCCAGACCGCCCTGCAGGTTCTGCAGAGCCAGCGATCGCGCCCGCGCCCCACGGACACCGCGCGCAAAGTGCCACTTGCGGGTGCGACCAGAGACGGCATGCGCGCGATCGCATGCATCATCCGCGCTATCAGTTGCTTGCGCCATGTAGGGCAGCGGCGATGGCGACCTTGGAGATAACCGCTGCGCTGCGCGACGTGGAAGAGCCACTCCGTACTATGCGATCATACGGCGCGCAGTTGTTTTGTTTCTTTATGACACACCCTGTCGTGCGCCGGCGTTTTGTACAATCAGACGGATTGCCGCCCGAAGTGCCGCATCTCCGCGCTTGCCCACCCGGGGCGGAAAGGCGGCTGCGATCCGCCCTGAGCAATGCTCGCCGCGGCGCGCCAGCTGCTCGCAAATCCGCGACCGCCCAGCCCCTCGCGCCCAGGGGCCACGCGGCGGCTGGCCCAGGAGCGGACCGCTAGGCGACGCGCGCGGGGGCCCGAACGCATTGCGCGCGCCAAAGATGAAGTCGGGCGCGCCCCTCTACAGGAGGAAAGTTCAAAAATGATGACCAACAAAGTTTGGCTGCGATGTTTAGAACATTCTGATTATCTGTGAGCATATACAACTTGTCCTAATGAACGTCCAAGATCACCTTGTAGGCGGACATGACCAACCTAAGCCAAAGAGGGCTTCCGCGCCGAAAAGAGGCGGGCCAGCTTTGCCGCGTCGCGCAGCCAGCGGCTGCCCCCCCGCTTTGGCGCGCCATGGCCGCCGGCGCGATCGGGGCAGCCCATGGCAGAGGCGACGAGCGGCCCATGCCAAAATGATGCGCTGCGCCACCGTCGCCGCGACCTGGGTAATTGAGCACGTGGCTTTCCGGAAATTCACCCGGGCGCCCGAGGGGGCCGACGGAAATCGGAAACGGCTGCCCACGCGTGAGTTCTGCCGCGTCGCAGCGCGCCTCGTTGAGCCGGGCGCGCCCCCGGCCCTTGCCCCAGGCATGGTCGTCGCGAAGCTGGCGGCCGCTATTGAACGGCGGCGGGTTCGCGCGGGCGGACAGCCAGCAGCGCAGAAGCGACAGGCCGAAGCCTCGGTCGGTCAGCGCGCCATCGCGCAGCTTCGTGCACGCACGCGCCAAGAGCGGCTCGAGGGCGACGCGGCCGCCCTGGAAGCGACGGTGGGAATGCGCGCGGAAAGCGGACAGGCCAGCACTATCGCGGACCAGGCCGTCTGCGTCAGCTTGGGGGAAGAATCAATCATGGGCGAAGCGCAGCCGGTGCAAAGGCCGCGCCGCGGCAGCGCTGGAGACGGGGCAAGGGGGGCGAGGGCGGGAATCATCCGATCTCCACGCCCAACCCCAGGGCAGCCGGCGGCCCGGGGGGCCCCGGCCGCGACGCAGGAACTGCCCCCAGCCCGACCCACCGCCCGTAGGGGAATCCTTGGGACTGGCCGCGTGGCCGATAAGCGAACGCGCGCGAAAATAGGGAACCATCGGTGGCCAACCCTCGTAAGAAGGCTTCTGGGAAGCACTTGCAGCATCAATGTCTCAGCCCTGAGCGCATGTTTCGGCCGTGGAGGCCTATCCGCAGATGCGTCTGCAAGCGCGGCGCCAGGTTCGCGCCGGGGCGGCGCCGCAGCCCAGCGATTGCGGCCGAACCCCAGAGCAAAAATGCGCCACCAGACGGGGGGTGGGAGGGGGAAGGAGAAGGGGGCCTGCGGCGGACAGTCCAGCCATTACAGCGGCCCACAACTTGTCGCGCCGGCGCCGACGACGCTCCGGGCGAGAGGAAGGCTCGAACCAGCCTGGGCCAAACGCCGCGCCCCAGATGACCGGCTGCAACGCGCGCAACTTCCAGAATATGAGCTGTGG
Organism: Prorocentrum cordatum; assembly: GCA_963575745.1. Lineage (NCBI taxonomy): Eukaryota > Dinophyceae > Prorocentrales > Prorocentraceae > Prorocentrum > Prorocentrum cordatum. The sequence goes on along the minus strand of CAUYUJ010019371.1, from coordinate 24,591 downwards.
CCCGAGCCTCGGCGTCGCGGAATCTGCGCGCCGGAAAGAAGGGCAGGGCGAGGGCGATGTCCAAAGCGCGCCCGCGACCGCCGATGCGCAGGTCACGGCCCCCGCCTCGACTGAGTCAAGGAGCACGGCTCCGGCGGGGGGGGCGAAGGGGGGGGGCATCGAGAGGAGGCGAGCAAGGAGGAAGGGGGGGTAGAGAGCAGGAGAAAGCGGATGCCTTTCTTCGGCCACCGTTGGAGGAGCTCGGGCAGGCAGCCCGCGCGTCGCCTCTTGCGCGCGCGGGGCGAATGCCCAGCCACCCATTCAATTGCGCGAGCCCCGAGGACGCGCGCGCCATCGCCCCCTCGACCGAGCTCCGAGCGCCAGCGAGCGCTTCGCGGGCAGCGGGCAGAATCAGGAGAGCAGCGGCGCCGTCAAACGGCGGGGGGAATGGCGGGGCAGACAGGGCGAAGACAAGCGGACATGTTCGCCTCAAACAGAGTCGGCGATCCCTTCTGTCGCGCGCAAGCCCGTTGCGCCACTGGCGCTCATTCCCATTCAATTATATTGCTCGCGATCGCAAAGTAACCGCACCAGGCGAAAACGATGCGCCAATCGCATTGCAAGAGGGCCACAGGTCTCAGGCGCTAGGGCGCTGTCTCCCGGAGGAAAGCCCGCGAAGAATCAGGGCCGGCGGCGGCGCCGGCGACGGCACATTGGCAACTGGGCCGAGCTCGGCCGCCCTCTCCGCCGGGCACGTCGCAAAGTTGCATCGAGCCCCCTGTAAAACGAAACCGCGTCTCGAGTCGGACCCGGCAACGGACTGACGCGGCGGTTTGCGGGTTCTGGCGCGGTTGGGCGCGCGTTTGCAGCGCGAGCGAGCGCTGGCCCCCGCCGCGGCCTGTCCCACCCCCGACGGCGGCGCGGCGAAACGACCTCGGGGGTCAAATTGCGCCGCCACCGAGGTTCGCAATGCCTGGGAGAGATCCTCATGCGAGCGGCGCACCTCGACGAATTCGACGCGTCGGGGCTGGGCGCAACTCCTTGGGAGGGCGCCTTGGCGCGGGTGCGGGCCCGGTCTAAAAAAGCGCGACGCGCGCCTGTCCTGGTCGGGGCGCGCGGCGGCGACCCCTTCGCCCCCGACGCCAGCCCCCCCGCGCGCGGCAGTCTTGTTCGTCGGTTGCGCGAGGGTTGACTCAGCGACAACCTTTTTAGCTGCTGCCCAGACCGTAATGTCCGGGCGGGGGGCGGCCGAAGCGGTCGCGGCTGGGCGACCCCGGCCTTCCAGGGCGGGCCCCGCGACCAGCCATTGCCGCACGTTCCGCAAGTTGCGAGATCCAACCCGCAAGCGCAGACGAGTTTGGGTCAATGTGGCAAGCGCGACCGGGGCCCTCTGGATGGGAAGTCCCCAGGGAAATCTCAAAATTGTAGCTGGGCGTTGCCAGAATTTTGAGAAAACCTCTGGGCCATAGCATTTCGGGGTAAATATTCAGAAAATCTTCCAATTCACAAAACTCCGCGGAAAGCTCCCGGCGCGCGGAAATCTCAGGAAAATCTCCGGCAAATGCCCAGCGTGCAGAAATATTGACAAATATATGGCAAGCAAATCGCAGGAAAATCTCAAACGTGTTTTTTTCCAGAACATCCGGAACATCACCTAACAATTTCTGGCGCTCAGAAATGTCTGGAACATATTGTGAAAATATCCGGCAAATCTCTGGAAGATCTCCAGCGGACATTTCGTTGTAGGTTTGCTAGGTGCGAAGATGTTTTGGATATTCGCCAAATGTTGTTTTCATCGCGATTAGTATATGGAGACTAGCCGAAAGGGTTTTTCAAGGCGGGAAGATGGTTTTCGGATTGGAGATTCGCGGGAAGTCGCGGGAGGCTTTTTGGAATATGTCAGTCGGTTCGGCACCATTGCACTTACGGCGGGCGCGACCGCGTGTGAGGCGGCCTGTTTGCTTGGCCCTACCAACTTTCTGGGGGGACCGTGCCACGCATGCTAAAACAGGGGCGCGGGCTGCAGGGAGCCCCCCGCCACAGCGGCCCGGTCGCCGCTGGCTGCGGAGGTTTGCTGCGGCGCTTGCGCCAGAGACAGGGGCGAAGGCTGCAGCGGGTGCGGCCGCACGGGCCCCCTCTACCATTCATGGTGGCGCCGCGGCGGGGTGGCTCTCGGCAGCGATTGCGCTGCGACTGCTGTTGGGGGCAGCTGCGGCGGTTGTGATTGCGTGGCGCCCAGCGGTGTAGACGTCGACTGGGGCGTGAGCGGCCGCGCGGCCTCCAGGCTCGGTGTGACGGGCGCCGCCGAGGGGGCCGTCAGCGCCGTGGCTGCATTGAACGCCGGAGCCCCGGCATGCGGGTGGGCAGTCGGTGGTCCGCTATATGGCCGCCCCGCTGTGGAGAACATCCAGGGCAGCAGCCGCGGCGAGCCCGCACCAGCGGCGGCGGTTGCACCCCACCTCCCGCGGGGGACGGCTACCACAGCGGGGGCAGGTCGGCCCCCGAAGTGCAAGACCCTTGTTTCCATGCGCTGCCAGCTTCGAAGCGCCTTGGGGCTGCGGCTGCGCAGTCGGCAGTTTGCCCGCCGTCCCGCTCTGGGGCAACCGGGCGGCAGATGCAGCGACCCTCGCGTTCAGGAGGGGCCGGGCCAGCGGCGGTTGCACCAGGCTTCCTGCGAGGGGCAGCTGCCACGGCAGGGGCAATGGGGCGCCCGGCAGGGCTGCCCCATCCCAGGCGTTGACGGCTGCGTAGCGCCTAGGGCTGCGTCCCGATGCGGAGGGCGGCACAGGCGGAAGCCGCAGCGAGCTCCGCGTGTTGGAGGGGCTGGGCCGATGGTGCCCAGACGCCATCCGTCGTCGGCGGTGGGGGCCAGGCGGAGGCCCCGGCGGTGCGCCAAGCGGGCCGCCGCGCCCGCAGACCTCTTTACGGCCGTGAAGGTGCTGCGCACCCCTTGGTCGCAGGCGCGGCCTTCGGGCGCCGAGGGGCGCGTGGGTGCGGCGGGCGGGCCGTCACGCCCGCCGACATCCCCTGTGAGGTGGGTGCTGCGGTCCCCGCGGGCTCGGCCAGCCTGGCGGTCTATGGGGCGCGAGGCGGACCGCTTGCGCTGCCCAGCCCGGTCCCGGTCTCGAGACCGTGCCCCAGGTGACGAGTAATACTTCTTGGGCTGCTTATCCCGTCGTGCTGGCCGCGGGAGCAGGAGCGGCTCACTATCGTCGCTGCACCTAGCAGGGGGTGCGGTCTCCAAGGAGTGCAAGCCAGAAGCTGAGCGCTCAGAATCTCTGGACATGCTAATCGCCTTGAGCCTGAGCCAGTCATGGGGTGTCGACGGGGGGCAGGGGGACAGGGTGCACCGCGTCTCGGATCAGGCGAGGGTGAAAAGCAATTCGGCCCGTCATCTCGCCGGGAATGCACGCAGCGGAGATCTCCGACGCGCAGCGAGGACCTGGATCTTGGCCCGGCCTCCTGTCCGAAGGTATGGGCACTCCACGTCGCTTGTTTGGTGCGAGAGGGTCCTGGGAGGGAGGACGATTCAGTAGGAGGGAAGGAGGGAGGAAGAGGAGTAGGAAAAGGAGGAGAAGCAGGAGGAAAAGGAGTAGGGAGAGGCAAACAGGAGTGGGAGGAGGAGGAGGAGGAGGAGGAGGAGGAGGAGGAGGAGGAGGAGATCCTCCTCGATGTTCCTCCCTCTCCTCCTCCCCTCCCCCCTCCTCTTCCTCGTCCCCCTCCCCGCAGGATGAGGCGTAACCGCGCCACGCCCGCCGGCCTTCGGCCTGAGCCGCGTCTGAGCGGCGGGCCCGGCCAGATGAGATAGGTGGCGATCGCTGTGTTGTGCGCGTGGACGAGTAGGCATATTAGGTGTGGGGCGGCCTCGCACCGGGTATTACTCGGGTCCAGCGGTCGCTCGGACTGACAGCTCGAGCCGTGCTCGGCCTGGGCCCCCAGACGTGCTCGCTCTCGCTGGCGGCGCGCGCGGCTCCGCCACTCTGGGACTCTGGGCGCGCAGCCCCGTGCCGGCGACGTCCGGGGCTCCTCGCCAGCCCGCGCGAGCCCGCACGCCAGCATCGCGGGAGGCGTTCGCGGCCCACGGCTGCTGCCGCTGTGCTGCCCCTCTCGTCCCTCGGCCGGCCGAGGGAGGAAGGATAGGAGAAGCACAGATTGTCGAGGCCCGCGCGGACCTCTTGGAACGGCGTCGGGCCCCCCCTGGCGGCTCCTCCAGCGCCGCCCCCTGGCGCTCGCCGCGCGCAAGGGAGGGGCCCAGCGCCAATCCAAGAAAACCACCCGGACCCCCGAAAGTCTGTGTTCAGGCCGATGTTTCTTCTTTTGGTCGAAGTTCTGCACCACCCACCTAGGAAGAAGAAGGCCGTTCCAGAGCGTGCTGGAAACCTCTGGGACGTCGGCAGCGACCGATGCATCCTCGAGGCTCGCCGGGCCGCAGGGAGTACGAGTCAGTTTTGCCGTGACATTCGTCGTCTTGCCTACTTGGGGTGCAGCGGGCCAGAAGACAAGCAGGCAGAGCCTCCAGATGCCAAGAGCGATCAAGCCCTGCGGGCTTATAGCGAACTTGTTTCTGGCTCGCTCTGCCGCTTCTGCAGGGCGTGTCTGGTAGTCTGTTCGGCCCGCCAGCCCCTCAAAGTGGCGGGGCCACCTCAGTTCTCCCTGCCTGCTGCACGAATATAACCCACAAGAGCGGCAGTCAGGCTGACACAGCGCAGATTTGCTCGTATGCTGCGGGCGCAGCTCGTTTGACCCCGAGAAAATCGAACGTGCGATCCTCCCATGCACTACACGAATATTGTTCCCAAAGGAGCAGAAAGGAGCGGCAAGCAGGCTGACATTGCAGACGTACGTTTAGGACGCAGCTCAAGTGACTTGAAAGAAACATCGAACGCGCGCGCGCGCGCGCCGTGCCCCACAATGGCGAACGTAGCGCTAATCCGAGCGTTGCATCCTCGGCTGCAGCCATGAGTTAGATGGCGCTTGTGGTAGATTCATCATGGCCCCCTATTCTAAAACGGTGGGCACGGGTCTGCATCTAGACAATTCCTCACCGTAGATCCTTCTGACGATTGGAGTGCCTTCAGATGTGCCGCAACTGCTCAGCTTCAGTGGCTTCAGCGGAGGCACCCCTTCAGCTAAATTGATCGACCTTGGTTGCATGTTCATGCCACCAGGGCCATATTTTAAGCATCCAGGATCTGTTGGAGGAACGCATTGAAGCCACATTGGGATGTCCTGGGGCCAAACCAGGCGACAAGCAAACTCACGGGACACTCGCATTATGTTCAATGTGTTGCGAAATTATGGGAGGCTTTGGAAGCCCGAGAGGACGCTGAAGGTTGAGAACACAGGTGTGACATTAAGCGAGTGCTGCGCTTCTGGGCCACGGGGCTTCGTGAGTTCAGCACCTAACGCAGTTTACCCACATACATTTGAATCCAAGACTTGCCTGAATTGCAGTAGACCTCCAGGGTGGCGGACCTCCAGGACACGAACTTACACAAAGTAAGATCCCATGATGGCAAATGTCGCAACACACTTGCATCTGCTCTGGTGTTGCAGAGAATTATGTGCAGCCTATAGATCCACCATGGGTCGGCGGATCTGAACATATGAAAGAACGTCTTCTGAGCATGCTAAGAGGAAGTCAGGGGAGAGGGGGGGTTCGAACAGGTGAAAAAAAAAACAGTTGCTTTCAAGTGCAAACGTGTTCTCGCTCGTACCCCGCACTCGTGTTGCTGAGTCCTGTTGTCTGTTCCCATTTCCTCCAGCAGAGAATACATCCAAGATCAGAGGATAGCAAGTTCTGGGTAGGGTCCCGAATATGTTGAGAGTATCATCGCCTTTGGATGTGATCCCGAGGACATGTTCTTCCTCCCTCCTTCATGTTGCCCCTCGCCGCAGGCTTTCCAGCGACAGCCAACAAAGAAACAGCCGAAATGAGTCGATGTGTAGTCTACACGTCTGGAATAGACTACGGCACATGGCAGTCTACAGCTGTCGCGAACTCCTGGCGATGCGCTTCTCTGACATATTGTCGTCGTCCCTCAGGCACATGCCTCGTGGTTCGCGGCAGCACGTGCGTTGTGTTTTGATTCGCCAAGGACTCTAAGAACATCTCCCGGGGACATTCTAGGGCAATCTGAAAGGCCATTGGCATCGGGACCTCTCAGAAGCGGCTGAAAAGCTCCAAGAGTTTTCTCGGGGCCACCTTGGCAAGTACCCTTCGGGGCCGCCTCGGTCGTCCAGGTCACTCTCATAAGCGCGAAGTTTATTGATTGCGTTTCTCGCGTCGTGGCCCAGGCTTGAGAATGGCCCTTCTCCAAGGCCCAGGCGCGCGGGCGCGAGTATGACCTCGCGTCATGCATAGCAGTGCGCGAGGGCGCGGAGTCAGGTGACCTGGGCCGTCCTCACGCCCACGCAAGTCCAGACACGAGCATCGCTCGCGAATGTGCATGGCCACGACGGCTCAGGGCCGAGCTCTCGGAAGCCCACCGTTCCGGGCGCGCGCGCGCGCGCCCTCGGAGGCGGAGGCGGAGAGGATTCCATGCCGAAGGTGCAAAAATCGCGCACGAAGTATCACGACCGTGCGCCGCCTCTTGATCCAGATGCCGAGGACGTCGCGTGCGCCCCTGCTCCAGGCAGCCTACGTGGGGTCAAAGTATATGGGGCTGGTGCATCGCCGCCGCATCACCGATGTATCGGGGATGTGGCTCGTTGTGGACCCCGATGATCTTCACGCCGACGGCGTCGCTGTATCGCCGATGAATCGCCGATGCAGCGCGATCCTCTGACCCCATCTGCTCGGACCCCGTTCGGGGGGCCTCCACTTGCCGACCCAATACACTGCCAGGGTTGCCAGAGGCCCGCGCACGAATCGTTGATCTCGGGCCCAGGTAGTTTCGAGCCGAGAGCCATGGCACATCTGGCCTCCGAGTTTTTGTTTTCGGCCGTCTCGGAGTCGGGCCCACCGCGTCCTGAATTCGGAGGGACGGTCAGGGTGGATTCAGAAGTGGCTCCCCTGGCGAATCCAGCAAAGATTGTTCTTGTTGCTGATACTTCTTGTCTTCGTCCCCCATGTCTCATCCTCGCTCCTCGTCATCCTTTGACAGAGTAGCATGAACATTTTAGCCAGCGTGGGCCCCAGTCAATGCGTAGTTGTACTGTGGATGTGAAAGCTATGCGCTGGAAGCTATGTGGTGAAAACTATGTCGTCTAAGCTGTGTGTTGCGAGCTGAGGAGGTGAAATCTATCCGGTGTGCGTTATTTCGTATCATCTATGTCGTTCAAATTTGGCGGTGTGAACTGGAGGTGAATCCTTAGGTTGCAAGCTCAGTGATGTAAGCTATGTCGTGTAATAGTGTTGGTGGTAAGCTTTGTGGTGACAGCTATGTCGCGAAAGCTCAGGGCACGGGGCGCCCACGATGCGGCAACGAGGCGGCAACCAGGCGGCACCAACCGGACACAAGCCGAAACACCGACACACCCACCCAGCACGCGAAGCGGCAACGAGGCGGCACCACCCAGGCACCAGCCGAAACCCCGACACCCACCCAGCGCACGAGGCTGCAACGAGGCGGCAGCAACGGGGCACCAGCCGAGACCCAGACACACCCACCCAGCACACGAGGCGGCAACGAGGCGGCACCAATTGGGCACCAGCCGAAAAAACGACACACGTTATCACACACAGCATACGAGGCGCCAACGAGGCGGCACTTAACGGACACCAGCCGAAACACCGACACACCGCGCACGAGGCGGCAATGAGGCGACACCAACCGGGCACCAGCCGAATCCCCGTCACACCCACGTACCGCACGAGGCGGCAACGAGGCGGCACCAACTGGGCAACAGCCGAACCCTGACACACCCATCTACTTCCATAGCATCACAAGTAAGAACCCGAACACCTAAGTGCAAGCATTGTTTGGGGAATACATTTTCGGAGGTCCGCGCAGATTTAAGGGATCGGCGCTGGACCCTCCTCCCTGGCCCGCGAAGCGCCTCCAGGGGCCGCGCCCGAGGCTCCGCCGAGGGGGGGTGCGGGGTCAGCGCCAGTGATTGATGCTGATGCCGATTTTATGTTTCTCTGCCTCCCCTCTTCCCTCAGCTCTCGTTGGTCCCTCCCCCGCAACCTTCTGTTAGGCAGGCCGTGTGCTCCTCGAGCCCGCAGCGTCAGGTCCTCCTCCTTCTCCTCCTCCTCCTCCTCCTCGTCCTCCTCCTCCTCCTCCCTCCCTCCCTCCCTCCCCCCTCGCTCCTCTCAGAGGAAGAGCCCGTGGAGGACGAGGAGGCGGCCCGGGAGGCCGAGGATGGCCCTCCGCCGGTCGTGATGGGGCGCCGGCGCCAGAAGCGCAGGGAGGATTTCATGCGGAAGTTCGAGTTCGTGAATTACGTCCGGCAGCAGGATTGGGTTCCGCCGAGAAGAGGAGGAGGAACTGGAGGAGGACAAGGACGAGGACGAGGACGAGGACGAGGAGGACGGGGAGGACGAGGAGGAGGAGTAGGAGGACAGGAGTAGAGCAGGAGGAAGGTGGGAGGAGGAAGAGTACAGGATGAGAGCAGGAGGAAGAGGACCCCGTCAAGTGTGGGAAGGAGGGGGGGGATCCAAACCGTCAGCGCCTCGAGTAAGTGAGGAGGTCAAGACGACCAGGGGGTCGAGAGCTCTAGGGACCACGCTTCGAAAACAACTAAAGCAATAATCCTTCAGCCTTGTGGCACACCGCGGCACGCAAAGACACAACATCGAAAGTTTGAATGTTACACTTTGGATGTAGTTTTGCCGCTCTAACCTCAGCTTGTGATGTCGCGGCTGAGACGAGAGCGGTTTGGAGAGGTCCAGGGAAGTATGAAGCCCACGGCTCCCTCGACGACGACAAAAAATAATTGTTTGTCGCATTGCGTGTTTTCCCTGCCATCCTGTGGTGTTGCGTTCTTGTTTTGAAGAGAAAGTGCCCGGCGTTCCTCCTTTTTCTCCGCTTCGCCACTCTTCACCATCCTCCCATCCCTGCCTCTGCCCTCCGCACCCAGCACAGCGCTTCGTGGCCCCTCATGGAGCTCCACCGAAGGCGCCAGTGGCTGTGATCACATGCGTCCGTGCCGGAGAATATTACGTTCCATGACCCCACAAGGAGCTCCACCAAAGGCCCCAGCGGCTGCGATCGCATGCGTTCGCGCTCGAGGTACACCGCTTCTTGGCCGTATGGGGAGCTCCACCGAAGGCCCCAACGGTTGCGATCTTATGTCGCATGCGTCCGCGCCACCCAGTACAGCGCTCCGGGGCCCCATAGAGAGCTCCACCGAAGGCCCCACCGGCTTTGATCACATGCGCCCGCGCCACCCAGCACAGCATTTCGTGGCCTGCCCCTTTGGAACCCCACCGAAAGCCCTTAGCGGCGGTGTCTCTATGCGCCCCCATGCCTGTGTTGGTGCACACACGTCTCGAGGCCGCATAAGTAACTCCCACTTCTTCGTCCCACCTGCGTTGCGGTACTCACAATTGCGTATGGCCGGGTATTTCGCTAGGATGCTTTGCTTTTGCGTTGCAACTTCTTCTGCATTGCAAGTTAAGTGGCTATTTTAGCTTCAGCTCCGCGGGTGAAACGAGAAGGGTTTGGAGAGGTCCGGGGAGGTATAGAGCCCACGGCGCCGTCGACGACTAGAAAACAGGGTTTGGTTGCATTGCGTGGTTTTGCAATTGAACTTTGCGTTTCGCGTTGCAGCTTTGCTATTCTAGCTTCAGCGAAGGATCCCGCGAGTGAGGAGAGAGTGGCTGGAGACGTTTACGAAGGTATGAAGCCCACGGCGCCCTCGACGGCGACCAGGGAACAGTGTCTGTTGCATTACAATGTATATTGCAGTGTTTGGGTTGCGTTGCAGCGTTGCTGTTTTAGCTTCATTTCAGGATTCCGCGGCTGAGACGAGAGCGGCTTGGAGAGGTTCAGGGAGGTATGAAGCCCAGAGCGCCCTCTGCAACGACCACAACGCAGCGTGCTGTTGTTGTTGCTGCATTGATGTGGTTCCTTGCAGCTTGCTTGTTCTATATTCATGTTCAGGGATCTGCGAATGAGACGAGAGCGGTCTGGAGAGATTCAGGGCGGTGTGAAGCCCACGACGCCCTCGACTACAACCAGAACACATTGTCAGTTACATTGTGTCGGCCCAAACCTTTAATGTGGTCTCGTTTTGAAAACATAGTGCCCCGCGTTCCTCTGTTTTCTCAGCTTCGCCACTCTTCACCATCCTCCAATCCTTGCCTCTGCATTCCGCATCCAATGCAGCGCTTCGTGGCCCCATAGGAAGCTCCATAGAAGGCCCCTGCGGTTGCGATCACATGCGACCGCGCCCGAAAATACAGCGTCGCGTGGCCCCACAAGGAGTTCCACCGACGGCCCCAGCGTCTGTGATCACATGCGTCCGCTCCCGAAAATACAGCGCTTCGTGGCCCCATAGGGAACTCCACCGAAGGCCCCAGCGGCTGTGATCACATGCGTTTGCCCCCGAAAATATTGCGCACCGTGGCCCCGCAGGGAGCTCCACCGAAGGCCCCACCGGCCGCTCCGTAACCATTGCGGCTCGAGACTCCATGGCTGGAGGGTTGCCAGCCCCCAGGCGAAAACGGGATAGCTCTGTTCCCCTGGCTTGCGGTTCATCTTCGCGTGGTGCCAGGTCCGCCCCGGGTCACCACCTGCCTCCCTCATCCCGAGGGTGCGCAGTCATTTTCCGATTCTGTGTGGTCGTTTAGACCCTCTGGCTCTCATGGCGAAGTGCTGGCAGTACGTGCGGTGCGGAGGTTCTACGCCACGACATCTCTCACCCTGTATCAAGGCAGGGTGTAAGGGCAAGCGGACGGACCGCAACGTACCAGCAGCGAACGACAACCACAAGCCTTGGGGCAAGCGGGCAGCCGGCGGCGGCAATCTCGGAGCTCCCTGGACTAAGCAAGGACCCAAAGGCGGCGGCAAAAAACGCGGTGGCGAAGGGCTCGGACCTGGCGGCGGAGGGCCTGCTGCCCCCACAACCCTCACGCTCCCGCCAGAGAAGACTGCAGCCTGCGCAGCCATGGCCATGGAGTCGTGCGAGGTCGTCAAGGACGGACTTTCACGCAGCAGTCGAGACAAGGTCGAGTTGGCACGTTGAACGGCAGCCGCTGGTGTCTTGGGCTCGGAGGCGCGGAAGCCCCCTCTGGCAGTCGATCAAGCATCGTTGGCCGTCGCCGGCGCCACCGCCAAGCGTGAGCGCCCCTTGGGGAACTCTCGCAAGGCTCTGGAGGCGCTGGCAGACGCGGATCGGGCCCTCGCCGAGCGCACGGCGGAGCTCGAGCAGGCCAAGAAGCAGGCGGCGAAGCTCTACTCTTCCACCACGGTTGAGAACGCGCTCCGCTCCGTCAAGGACAAGGTCGCCTCCATTGACACGGAGGGCAAGTCGGGCGCTGAGGTCCTGGCCAGCCTCGCCGCGCTGCTGGGCGAGATGGCTGCTGCCGCAGCCCCACCACCTCTTGGGCCAGAGCCTGCCCGCGCTGAGCCAGCCGCAGGTGGAGGCCCAGGCGCCCCTGGTGCAGGCGCGGGCGGTGGCGCAGCTGAGGCCGATGCTCCCATGGCAGGCGGCCCAGGCAGCGACGAGTTCGACAAGTTCATGGAGGGCGAGGGTCCCGGGGGGGCTTCTCGGCAGCGCTGCGGACGAGAACGAGAGGAAGAGGCTCCAGGAGGCAATGGACACGCTCGGGGCCGCCAAGCGCTCCAAGACCTCGGGGTAGCGGCCTCGGCGAGGCCAGCGGCGGCAATCGTTCCTCCCAGATGCCCAGGGCGGCGGACAAGCAAGGGCGTTGGTGGGTTGGCCCCGCGGTCCACTGCAATGCTTGGTCGAGGTTCGCCAACCTTCTGGGCGCAGCAACTATCAGGTGCTGCGACTTCGTTGCCGCTCAGGAGACGCACTTGGATTCGCGGCGCATTCAAGACGTTCAAGGACAGCATCGACGGCTCGGATGGGCCCCGGAAGCTGCGCCAGCGATCAACGCTGGTTTGGGCTCCCAGGGTGCTGGGGGCCTCGTGCAGATGGCGCCCCGGCACCTCGAGCTTGGGCCGTGCGACATGCTCGGCAAGCCGGCTGTGCTGGGGCCTGGTCGCGCCATCATCTCCCACCTCAACGGCGTCTGTAGAGACGGCGTCGCGTGGGTCAACGTGCATCTGGAGGCCAACGTCGGGCTCAACCAGAGCAATGCCGACGCCCTCTACGCGGTGCTCAAGGCCCTGCAGGCGGCCAACAGGCCCTTCATCGTGCGCGGGGGCTTCAACATGGAGCCGTCGGTCTTGGAAGAGTCTGGCTGGCTAGAGGCGGCGCAGGCGGTGGTTGCTGCGCCCGCGGGGGCCACGTGCAGGCCCGCAGGCAGGGCCATCGATTTCTGCGCGGTCTCGAGGCTCTTCCGCGGGGCCAAGGCCAGCGTTATCCACGGGCCGGACCTCGGCCCGCACTACCTAGTTGCGCTCGAGCTGCTCGGCCCGAGCACGCGCCAGAAGGTCGCCGCCACGCGCGCGACCGAGCGGCTGCCTCCACCCAGGCCGCTGGCCTGCTGCACGCAGGATCATGGCCCAGCTTGGCGCGCCGTTCGTGACCAGCTCGAGCGCATGACCGACCTAGACAGCGCGTGGCAGACTTTCGTCAAGCAGGCGGAGGTCAACATGATTGACGCACGCGGGCTCATCCACGAGCTCGACAGGTATTCAGGCCGCGCGGAACGGCCCAGGCTTTCAGCCACCTCAGCCACGGCGCCGTCGCTGCCTAGGCTGCCGCGCGCCACTCGAGCTCTGACCCGGCGCAGGTCGGTTGATATCTGTCTCCGAGACGCAGCGCAGATCGAGCGGCCGCTCACCAGGTTCGGAGCCCCGCGCGCTTTGGGCAGGCTGGCTAGCAGGCCGCCGCCCGATCTCACAGAGCTGCAGGGCGTGGCCAGCATCATCGCCAGCGGCGCGCAGGATTTCTCCCTTAATCAGCTTGATGTGCTCAGTGCGGCGTGTTTCAGCTGGTCCGAGGCAATGGTCAAGACGGATCTCGATCAAGCCTCCAAGAACTGCATCGACTCGGTGCTGCGCTCCGTCGCCACGGGCTCAGGCGGCATCCATGTTGTCACGAAGACGGCTCAGCCTTGGAATGCGAAGCCAGCCAACACAGATGGCGCGGTGCCGCTCACCATTCAGCAGAGCCTGCAGGCGCTGGTCGACGAGTGGCCCATTTACTGGGGCACTGTCGCCTCCCAGGCTCTGCCAGTCCAGGCAGCAGGTGGCGGCGCGCAAGAGCAGCGCCAAAAGTTAAGTTGGAGGTGGCAGGGGGGGGGGGGGGGGGCTTTCGCCGACGGAAGAGACTTGCTGGACGCCGACAGTGGAGGTGACAGGAGGGCCTTCCCCGACGCAGCCGCAGTCCCCCGCAGTCGATCGAGGCGGCGCTACTTGTCTTATTGTTTCTTTTTTGTTATGTTTCTTTCTTTTTTTGTTTTGTTTTTTATTTTTTTTTTTTATTGCTTTCTTTTTTTTAGTGTGTTTTTATATTTTTGATTCTTTTTTTTCTTATGTTTGTTTCACGTACTTGATGCAGCTGCGAAAGGCCCTTGGGGGCCCGAGCCCGAGAGGCACCGTCTGCCTTGGCCTGGGGACCTCGGAGAGCGCCCCGATAGGCCTTCTGTGGCTGAGCTGCGGAAAGTGATCTCGTCTTTCAAACCTCAGTCTGGATCCAACTTTGACAGCGCCCGTCCAAGTGAGTTCAATACGATGGATGATCAAGGCATCGATGCGCTCACTGATTTGCTGGCGGCTATCAAGTAGCATGCAGATTGGCCCAGCTTCATCGCCAAGATGGCCTTCATTCCCAAGGCAGATGGAGGCATTCGACCAATCGCCGTTGGCAGCGGTGATCAGAGTCCACGGCAGGCTTCGCAGACCCATCATGCAGCAGTGGGAGAAGGCCAGTGACAGGCCCCACTGGTGGGCGTGCTCAGGGCGCTCACGTGACAGGGCGGCGTGGCAGCAGCTGACGAGATCAGAGTGGATTGCGATGATGGCTGAACTCCACCCCGATCAAGACTGGGCCTCTGCCAGCATCCTGCTGGGCCGTTGGAAGGCACCCGAGCAGGTCTCACATCGGGGCCTCGTGCAGGCAGCCATTAAGTTTGGCTTCCCGCTCTGGCTGGCCAAGCTGCAGATCTCTCCGCGCCGTGCGCCGAGGGTGCTTCACCTCGACGGGGTGCTGCTCGCAGGAGTTCCAGGTCTTCCAGACGGTGCTCGCTGGAGACGCGTTCGCCACGGGCTTCATGAAGCTCATGTTGTCGCAGCCGCTCGACGAGATGGTCGCGCGGTTCGGGGCCGTCACGCCAGCGATCGCGGACGACGACCTGGTGCTCCAGCGCTGGGGCGGCACCAAGCGTGCGCAGGACGATCGCACGGGCGCTGCGCGCTGTCTCGGTGCAGCAGTTGAAGAACGTCAAGCTCAAGATCGCGGACAAGAAGTCTAAGGCCATGGGCAACTCACCCGGCTTGCGCAGCCCAATGTCGAGGCGCCTGCTCAAGATTGCTGGAGTCCATGGGGCTCGTCACGCGCGCAACTGGGGCATCGATCATGCAGGGGGGGCGACGCGCAGCTCGGGCCCTTCGGCGGCAACGCCTCGCCAACGTCGAGCTTCGCCCGGGCAAGGCGCGGAGCTTCTTGGGCCCGAGGCGCGAGAACTGCCGCGGCCAAGGTTGCGTTCACAGGCCTCCGCCCATCGGCGATGCACGGCGTCAGCTGCACTGGCCTTGACTCCAGCGAGTTGTCCAGGATGCGCTCCATCACGGCCAGATCCGCCGGGCCACGGCCAGCAGGCAAGAATGCCGCCGCAGTGCTGCTACTCCCGGGGCCAGGACATTGGACCCCATCTTCACTCCCACGCTGGGGCTTGTCATGATGCTGGCCAAGGCTGCAAGGGAGAAGTGGATACCGACGTCCATTTTGCAGTTCACTTTCGAGTGGAACGCGAGGGTCGCCAAGCACTGGGGCGACGCGCGTGGTCCGCTCGGAGCAGCAGCGATGTCCTTGCAGAGGATCGGGTTCACGCTCAGCTCCTTCACTGATTGGGCCACCGACGCGGGCGAGGAGCTCAACTTGGCGGTGCGTTCTCCCTGGGCGGTCACGCAGATTGCCACGCGAGGCGTCGAGCGGCGGCAGCTGGCTCAGCTGGCCAAGAGCACGCACTACGACATCTACGGTGCTGGCGGCGTCTTCCTGCCGCAAGTCAGCCGGCGGGTCACATCGGGCCGGGGCCCCACCAAGGTCGCTCAGGCTTGGAGGGCGCTGACGCCCAGTGAAGTTGGGTATGCCAGATCATGCTTGGTCGACGGTCAGCGGCTCAACGAGCGGCGCTGCGCGGCAGGCCTCAGCTCTTACTCGGTCTGCTCTCTGTGCCCCGGCAAGATGGGGGCGCTTCGGCATAGGCACATGGCGCGCCAAAACGCTCGGCCATCCCTGACCCTTCCAGAGGAGCTGGAGCGCTTCAAGGACAAGAGCGACCCCATCACGATCAGGGCCCTGCTCTAGAGGTTGCGGCTGCCAGAACCGCGCAAGGAGTGGAGGCCGCCAGGTGGCGACTTCCTGGCGCGCGCGCAGTGGATCAAGGGCCGCGACGAGGGCTTGCCGTTTGCAGAGCCCGACCTGTTCGCACATGGAGCCTACATCGACGGTGGCACCAAGATTGTCCGCGCAGGATGTGCCGCTGTTGCTTTGCCCAGAGGCGGCGATGACATCGGCCCTGGGACAAGGTCTGCCACGCGTGCGTTGGCCTCCCCTTTGGCTGGCGCCTTGCAGCCCATAGACGGCGGCGAGCCGTTGTCGCCCCTCCTGCTTCTCAAGAACACCATTCCGCCAGTGACAGCTCATTTCGACGCTGAGTACCTGCTGAATGGTATCAATTTTCGCGGGCCCGACGCCACTACGAGCAGCAAGGCAGCCTGGGCGGAGCTGTGGGTTCGCGTCTGGCACGCGGTGCAGGACTTCGGGGGGCTCGGCGAAGACGGCCTCGCAGTTGTCGAGGTCAAACCGCGCGCCTCAGTTCCGCACGTGCAGGAGGGCCTCGTCACGGCAAGCGCGCAGAGGCAACATAGAAGCAGATCGGCGCTCCAAGTTCATTGCTGCTCAAGCCGGCGCCCCCGACGCCATTCGGCGGGTCATCCAGGCGAGGCAGACCATGCTCGACGCCGCGTTCTTCTGGGTTTCGATTGCCGGCGGCGCGGCTGCCGATGGCAGAGCTGACATCCCGGGCGAGAAGGTCGCGACGCAGGCCAGCAATACTCAGTTGTTATTCGCGGCCCATGAGGTCATCGAGGTTCCGAATGGTGGCATTCATTGTTTGCGCTGCCTCAAGACCGCGTGCAGCAGCAACATCAAAGCGCACTTCTGGGCCAAGCCTTGCGCGCCCAAGCCGTGTGCCCCGTCGCACTGTGGCAGTTCTTCGAACGAGTGACCTGCTCGAGCAGCCTCGGCGACGGCGGCCACGGCGGCGGCGGCCTTCGCCGCGCTGGCGCAGGCCAAGGAGGAGGCGCCCGATGCTGAGGCAACAGGCGACGGCAGCACCGAGTTGCCGAAGGCCAAGGATCTCAGGACAGCCCAGCAGAAGATCGACGACCTGTTGTCGGCAGCTTCTGGAGCAAGCTCGAGCGGGACTGGGGGGGCACCACCGAAGGCCCCAATGGATGTGTTCAAACGTGCCCGCGCCACCCAGCACAGCGCTCCGTGGCCCCATTGGAGCTCCACCGAAGACCCCGCTGGCTGTGATCACATGCGCCCGATCCGCCCAGCACAGCGCTTCGTGGCTCATAGAGAGCACCATCGAAGGCCCCGGCGGATGTGCTTACATGCGCCCAGCCAGTGCAGCGCTTCGTGTCCCCATAGGGAGCTCCACCGGAAGTCCAACTGGCTGCGATCACATGCGTCCGCGCCACGCAGTACAGCGCTCCGTGGCCCCACAGGGGTCTCCACCGAAAGCATCAGTTTCTGTAATCACATGCGCCCGCGACACCAAGCACAGCATTTCGTGGCCCCGTAGGCAGCACCACCGAAGGCCCCAATGGCCGTGATCACATGTGCCCGCGCCACCAAGCACGCTCCACGCTCCACCGAAGGCCCGGCTGGCTGTGATCACGTGCGTCTGCGCGACCCAGTACAGCGCTTCGTTGCCCCATGGGGGGGTTCCATCGAAGGCCCCAATGGCTGTGATCACGCGCGTCCGCGCCACAGTACAACGTTTCGTGGTCCCATAGGGAGTTCCACCGAAGGCCCGAGCGGCTGCGATCACATGCGTCCGCGCCATCCGGTACATCGTATCGTGGTTTGCCCTTCGGGAATTCAAATGGTGTCCACATGCGTTCCCCCGGCTATGTTGGCATACCCTCGCACGCCTCGTGGCCGCATGGGCTCCCCCTTCCTTCGTCCCACCTGCCTCGCGGCATTCGCAATTGCATATGGTTGGGTCCGTCGCCTGAATAATGTTGCGGTGATGATTATCCGTAAGGGCTTCGCCCCCTGCCGCCGGCCCCCTCTCTCGGAGAATGGGCCATGGAAGAGCTAAGTCATGAGGCCTTGGCGCTGTCGTGAAGCAGTATCGGAACTTCATGCGAAGCCGAGTCGCAATCAGCAAAACCAACTGATCACAAGAGGGGTTACCACACCTGGCGATTGGTAAGACGTGTATGGTTTAAGGGCTGGTTACCACACCTTGCGATTAAAGGGCAGAGGGAGTTCTCGCAGTTTGGGTTGCCACGCCTTGCGATGGATGTGCGTGATGGGTTTGAAATTCAGAAATGTGGCAACTCCCATGTGTTTTTGGACCCTGACCCCGCGGATCTGCGTGAGGGGTGGCACCGAATTTCAGAAATGTGGCAAATCCCCTGTGTTTTTGGACCCTGACCCCGCGGATCTGCGTGAGGGGTGGCACCGAATTTCAGAAATGTGGCAAATCTCATGTGTTTTTGGACCCTGACCCCGCGGATCTGCGTGAGGGGTGGCACCGAATTTCAGAAATGTAGCAAATACCATGTGTTTTTGGACCCTGACCCCGCGGATCTGCGTGAGGGGTGGCACCGAATTTCAGAAATGTGGCAAATCCCATGTGTTTTTGGACCCTGACCCCGCGGATCTGCGTGAGGGGTGGCACCGAATTTCAGACATGTGGCAAATCCCCTGTGTTTTTGGACCCTGACCCCGCGGATCTGCGTGAGGGGTGGCACCGAATTTCAGAAATGTGGCAAATCTCATGTGCTTTTGCACCCTGACCCGCGGATCTGCGTGAGGGGTGGCACCGAATTTCAGAAATGTGGCACATCCCATGTGTTTTTGGACCCTGACCCCGCGGATCTGCGTGAGGGGTGGCACCGAATTTCAGAAATGTGACAAATCCCTTGTGTTTTTGGACCCCGACCTCGCGTATCTGCGTGAGGGGTGTCGATTTCGAGCCCCCCCAGTAATTCAGACAACGCGCCCAGGGGACGCTGGAAAATCCTGTTTGGGCCTCCCCCCCCCTCGCGCGGGCAATCAACTAGTTACAGTAACCAGCAAGAAGTCAACTAGTTACAGTAACCAGCAAGAAGCAGAACTGTAACACTGGAAACTAGAAACTACAACTGGTACAGGAAACTGCGAATCACGCGCCTCGCAGCCTGGTGGCCCCACAAGGGGGCCGGCGGATTTAGGCTTGCGCTTCATTTGCCAGCCCCTTGTTTTTCCCAACCATTTTGTGGTGCTGGGTCCTCGTTTTGAAGAGACATCGCCCCGCGTCTCCGTCCTCCCGCTGCCCTCGTCCCTCCCCCCTCCTCCCTCCCCCTTCGTTTCACCGACCCAGTAGAGCGTTCCGTGGCCTCACAGGGGGTTCCACCCAAGGCCCCAGTGGGGGTGGCCATACGATGTGTCCGCCACACCCAGTACAGCGCTTCGTGGCCCCATAGGAAGCCCCACCCAAGGCCCCAACGGGGATGGCCACATGCGTCCGCCACACCCAGTACAGCGCTTCGTGGCCCCATAGGGAACTCAACCCAAGGCCCCAGTGGGGGTAGCCGCATGCGCCCGCCACACCCAGTACAGCGTTCCGTGGCCACATGAGGGGTTCCACAGAAAGCCCAGTGGGGGTGGCCACATGCGTCCGCCACACCCATTACAGCGCTCCGTGGCCTCACAGGGGGTTCCACCCAAGGCCCCAGTGGGGGTGGCCACATGTGTCCGCCACACCCAGTGCAGCGCTTCGTGGCCCCATAGGAAGCCACACACAAGGCCCCAGCGGGGGTGATCACATGCGTCCGCCACACCCAATACAGCGGCTCGTGGCCCCATAGGGAGTTCCGCCGAAGGCCCCAGTGGGAGTGGCCACATGCGTCCGCCACGCCCAGCACAACGTTCCGTGGCCTTACAGGGATCTCCACCCAAGGCCCCTGTGGGGTTGTCCCCATGCGTCCGCCACAGACAATACAGCGCTTCGTGGCCCCATAGGGAGTCTCACCTGTGGCCGCAGTGGGGGTGCCCGCATGCGTCCGCCACACCCAGTACGCCCCTCACACGCTTCGTGGCCCGTTAGGCCCCCGCCACGCCCAGAATTCACAGTCACCTACATTTACACTAGGCGCGCCCATGCTCGCATTCATGCACATAGACCTACTCGCACGCAGACTCAATCACAATCAGACGCGCCCGCGCTCAGTCTGACCCTCGCTCAGTCCCCCGTGATAGGCCTATCGTTTCCGTTCGTGTTGTGTACCCCGCCACACATGTCGGCACACCCCTCGCACGGTTCGTGGCCCCATAGGGATCGCCGCCGAAGAAGATATTCACAATTGCGGTATTCACAGTCACATATAGTTGGGTGTTTCGCTGGGATATTTTCCCCATGTCCTAAGATGGTGTGCTTGTTAT
Source organism: Prorocentrum cordatum (assembly GCA_963575745.1). NCBI lineage: Eukaryota > Dinophyceae > Prorocentrales > Prorocentraceae > Prorocentrum > Prorocentrum cordatum. The sequence continues at coordinate 4,704 of CAUYUJ010019371.1, read as the reverse complement.
CATTCTGACGCTTCCCCGTTCTCCTTCTCCTTCTCCTTCTCCTCCCATCTCCTCATACGCAGATTTATTCATACACAGACTGACTCACACTCAGACTTACTCATACCCAGACTTACTCACACACAATATTTCTCATATTCAGACCTACTCATACTCAGACCTACTCATACTCAGACTTACTCGTGCTGAGACTCACTCGTACCCAGATTTACTCATACTCAGGCCTTCTCATTGTCTGACTTACTCTACACACAGCAGATTGTGAGGATGTCTCAGGCTGGGCGCTGGTTTCAGCACCCTTAAGGGGAGCCGCCGAAGGGGTATGGCACGGTCCCGTTCGCGGCCGTTTTGTGGGGATGTCTCAAGCGGTTTGCCCGTTGTCTGGCCAAACTTCTTTCGCTTTCGGCGCAGATTTGAAAGATGTCTCGAGCGAGGCGCTCAATTTCACTCCCCTAAGGGGAGCCGCCGAGGGGTATAACACGGTCCCGCTCGCGGCCGTTTTGTGGGGATGTCTCAAGCGGTTTGTTTGTTTTCTAGCCCAACATCTTTCGTGTTCGGAGCAGAGTTGGAGGATGTCTCGAGCGAGGCGCTCATTTTCACGCCCCTGGGGGGGGGGGGGGGCGCCGAGGGGTATGACACGGTCCCGTTCGCTGCCGTTTTGTGGGGATGTCTCCAGCGGTTTGCTTGCCTTCTGGCCCAACATCTTTCCCGTTCGGAGCAGATTTGGAGGATGTCTCGAGCGAGGCGCTCATGTTCACGCCCCTATGGGGGGCCGCCGAGGGGTATGACACGGTCCCGTTCGTTGCCGTTTTGTGGGGAGGTCTCCAGCGGTTTGCTTGTTTTCTGGCCCAACATCTTTCCCGTTCGGGGCAGATTTGGAGGATGTCTCGAGCGAGGCGCTCATGTTCACCACGCAGGTGGGCCAGATGTTGAGGATGTCTCGTTCGGTTTGCTTGTTTTTGTGGCCAGACTCGTGGGCACAGTTTCTCTTCAGGTTGCCACAGGATGCTCCAACAAGCTCCAGGAGGCCACTGGGGAGCACATGAGGGGCCAGGGCGCATCAGGAGGCCACAGAAAGACTCAAGAGGCCACAAGATGTCCCCAGATGCTCCAGGAGGCCCCAGGAGGAAGCCACAGGAGGCCCCAAGAGGCCACAGGAAGCGCCATGAGACTTCGGAAGGCAACAGGAGGCCCCGAGAGGCCCCAGGAGCAGGAGGCCTCAGAAGGCAACAGGAGTGGCTCCACTCCCATGTGTTTTACGTATGCTCCTATAGATTGGGCTTCACCTGGAGCACGAATCCTTGACGTTATACGTATGTTTCTATATATTGCCATTCCCCTGTGAACACAATCCTACATGTTTTACGTATGTTCCTATATGTTGGGCCTCTCATGGGGCACGAGTCCTTGGTGCTTTACGTGTGTTCCTATAGATTGCCTTTCTCCTGTGGCTCCAATCCGCAATGTTTTATGTACGTCGGTTGCTATAGATTGGGCCTCTCCTGGGGCACGAAGCCTCCCTGGGAGGTCCCAGGAGGCCTCAAGAGGCTCCTGGAGGCCCCAAGAAGCCCAAGTAGGTTTCAGGAGGCCCCAGGAGCCCCCAGGCTCATGCGCAGAGACGCGCTCGTACTACTGATGCTCATTCACACTCCAATTCGTTCGCAGTTGTATTCATGACCAGACCGTCACAACTGAAGCCCGTCTCTATTCGAAAGTTTTTGCGCCTAGACATTCACGGCGGGCAGGTCCACGCGAATAGACGCACATCTGGGGAGCTCCACGCAGTGAGTAATTTGTTTCCGAGGGGCGTTGGTGGTTTCCCTGGCTCGTGTTGGAAGCTAGTTTGGGTAGCTTGGAAGCTTCGCAGAGCGCCAGGAAGTCGGTTGATGCGTCCACGTCTTTTCGGTAGGGGCAGCGTTTGCCAGGAACCGTGGCCAGGGGGGGGTCCTCATGGGGGGGTCCTCATGGCACGGTCCAAGGTCCAAGGCACGGTGGCGGATTGGGAGCCTTCATGGCGGTCTAGAAAGTAATTGCGCTGAGGCGTGTTGGAATTCATTGTCCATCGTTCGGGGTCCGTTTTGGATACTCCTTGGGGGGGAGTATAGGAAGTTGTTCCCAACAGTATTGTGGTGTTGGGCCCTCGTTTTCCTAACCATCCTGTTGTGTCGGGTCTTCGTTTTGAAAAGCGGTCCCCGAGTTCCATGCATGCCTCCTTTCTCCTCGCCCCCCCCCTTGCACCGCCCGCATGCGTCACGCACACCAATTTCGGTGCACTCCTCACACGCTTCGTGGCTCCACAGGGAGCTCCACCAAAGGCCCCAGTGCCACCGCCCGCATGCGTCACGCACACCCAATTCGGCTCCCCTCACGCGTTACATGGCCCCACAGGGAGCTCCACCGAAAGCCCCCGTGCCACCGCCCGCATGCGTCACGCACACCCATTCCGGTACACCCCCTCACACGCTTCGTGGCTCCACAGGGAGGTTCACCGAAGACCTTAGTGCCACTGCCCGCATGCGTCACGCACACCCATTCCAGCACACCCCTCACACGTTTCGTGGCCCCACAGGGTGCTCCACCGGAGGCCCCAATGCCGCCGCCCGCACGCGTCACGCACACCCATTTCGGTACACCCATCACACGCTTCGTGGCTTCATGGGGGGCTCCACCGAAGGCCCCACTGCCACCGCCCGCATGCGTGACGCACGCCCATTTCGGCACAGCACTCACACGTTTCGTGGCCCCACAGGGACGTCCACCGAAGGCGCCAGTGCCACCGCCCGCATTCGTCGCGCACACCCATGTCGGCACACACACCTCACACGCTCCGTGGCCGAAGGCCCCAGTGCCACCGCCCGCATGCGTCACGAACAACCAGTCCGGCTCTCCTTGCACGCTTCGTGGCCCCACAGGGAGCTTCACCGAAGGCCCCAGTGCCACCGCCCGCATGCGTCACGCACACCCACTTCGACACGTTCTTCACACGGTTCGCGGCCCCATAGGGAGCTCCACCGACGGCCCCAGCGCCACCGCCCGCATGCGTCACCCACGCTCATGCCGGCATACCCCTCACACGTTCCGTGGCCCCACAAGGAGCTCCACCGAAGGCGCCAGTGGTTTCGTTCGCATGCGTCACGCACACCCATGTCAGCACACCCATCACACGATTCGCCATTTTGGCTCAAGACGGCACCCAGGGAGCACTGGAGATCGCTCGCCCTGGCTGGCTGCCCTGCCAGTCTGAGGCTCTGTTTTCTCGACCGAGCAGTTGTGTACTTTTCTTCGAGCTTCCACCCACCGCGCACTTTGCAGCGACAGGGATGGAGACCGCAGCGGCGCCCCAGGCCTCCTCGGCTGCCGTGGGCGGCGCCGCCGCCACGGCAGCGGCCCCAGCTTGGGATCGCGGCCAGGACCGCCGGGTGAGGCCGAAGTTGGCGATGGACGGCCCGGTGCTCTCCGACGCCGACACCGACGACGGCATGGGCCTCGACGCCGAGGACGCGCCCGCGAGGGCTGCCCGCCGAGCGCGGGCGGAGATGCCACCACCGTCGCCGCCGACGGACCCTGGCCGCAAGAGCCTGGCAGAGTATATCATAGGGTCTTTGAATGCTAGCATGGGGGCCAGGATCGACGGCGTCGAGGCAGGGGTCACGGCTCTCAATCGCACGACGGAGACCAGCGCTCGGGACATCGCGTCGGTGCAGGCCCAGCTTCGGGCACAGGAGGCGAGGCTGGCCGTCCTTGAATCGGGGCGATCCTCGGCTGCGAGCACGGCCGCTGCTTCCCGCCCAGGCTCGGGGGCTTCGTCGGTCGCAGGTGGACAGCCAGACCCGTGGAGTGAGTTCTTGGGAAACCAGAGTGGAGCTGCTGCCGCGCCCCCAGGTGCTGCGCCGCCGTTCCGTCCTTCGAGAGGCAGCAAGAACTCGAAGCATGTTGTGTTCGTGGCGGGCTTCCCTGGTACCTGGGACAAGGAGGAGGTCGAACGCCATCTTCGCACGGAGTTATCGACGGCGGAGACGTTGGAGCGCCAGGGCATCGCCGAGGTGCACGGGGTGGGCAGGTTCTGCGACCAGGCGAGGATTGACTTCGCCAACAACCAGAAGATGCGGGGATTCATGAAGCGCTGGAAGGGGCAGAAGACCCCTTGCCCAGGCGCGAAGAACGACAAGTTGTGGCACAAAGTTGATCAGGAGCCACACGAAGTGGAGCTCTCGAGACGGGTTAGCTACGCGGTCCGCTCGCTGAGGCAGTTCGGCTTGGACAACGGGCTGTGCGCGGAGGACATTCAGCAACGCACATTCGACGTCGACTGGGACCGCGGGCAGGCCGTCTGCAGGAAGAACAGCACCGAAAGGCCGACCCGCATCCTGACGCGCTCGAGGACCTCGGAGATGCTCGAGGAATGCTCCGACGCCCCGTCGGCGGCACTTCTCGACCAGGAGCTGAAGGGGATGAAGCTCAGAGATCGCCTGGGCGGATCAACGACCCGCCAAGAATCCAGCGATTCCGGGTGCGTGGACGTCGCTTCGCTAAGGACATCAGGGACCTCGCAGTTATGGGGTGGAATGCGAGAGGTGTCCTCGCCAGACAGCGACAGCACGTACTGGATGAGCTTGCGCGCGAATTTGATCCACAAATCATCCTATTTCAAGAATGGTGCGTTGCTGGCGGAGCTGAACAGTCCTACGACGGCTATGTCGTTCA
>CAUYUJ010019370.1:777202-792636 GCA_963575745.1 Prorocentrum cordatum | reverse complement strand
ACTACATGCTCACACGCCTTTGCGCCGATGTCCGGCATGCGATCACAGTCGTGGCAGCAGGGAGTCGCCGATATCAGTCGAGTCTTGCTCCCCATGGCCATCTCACAGGCCGAGTCTTGCGAGGCGCACTGGCTACGCGGCCGTATGCCGCAGGAGCTCGTACTCATACCACCGCCAGCAGCCACGCCACAGTGGTGGTTCGCAGATTTTGAGTCTCTCGGCCCAGGTTGCATGGGACACGGCACGCAGCATTCACCTATCTGGGTACTCGGTGACTCCAGCGGTGGGCCTGAGGCACACTCACCTAGGCTCAGGCGAATCGGAGTTACCATTGTTCGGATGATGCATTTGTGGGATCCAGAAGCACACTCGTTTGTAGCAGGGGCCTTGCCAGGCCCGAGGCAGGTGGTTGCACGTGGCGAGCTCATGGGGCTCTTGCTGGCGGTCACACACACACACACGACTGGAGCTGTGGTGTACGCCACGGACTGCGCGTACTTCGTGGACGGATAGTATGTCAAGCGAGTCAGCCGAAGGGGCACGACGCGGACTTGCGGCACCAGATCGGCGTTTGGTCCAACTGCAAGCTGACCACGAAGGTTTCACAAACTATCATCTCACGGCAAAGGAGTTGGCCGAGGGAAAGGGCATTGTCGCCCTCAGCGCCAGCAATGCAGTGGCAGACCACCTGGCGGCGGCAGCAGCTCAACGAGCACGGGTGCCAAGAAGCCGACCGACATCGTGTACTACACCACGAGCATCTGATGTTCGAGGTGAGGATGCGCTTACCGCGAGCCACCCCGGACAGCATGACGGCCACAGAGACACCTCGAAGACACTTCCCGAGGCGCCTGGGGTCGCGCGGGGGAGGGGGGGGGGGAGGAGGGAAAGCACGCCGCGGCCCCACGGCAGCGCCCTTGCCTGCGGGCATCGCGCCTCGCGCGGCGACCAGCCCGAGGGCCACACTGTGCCGACGAGTCTCACACCCGAAACGGCAAGAAGTGCGGGGCCACTGGCGAGAAGCAAATGTGCCTCTTGGGCAAGCCGTGCACGGGAGTTTTAGATAAGAATCGGGAGGAGTACCTCGATCGGGTTGCGGCTCACAGGAAGCCGAAAGCCCTCAGCCAGACCGAGCAGAATGTAAGGTGATCGAGTGTGGTTTAGTCCGAGGTGGTTTCGTCACCAACTGCTTGCTTGCGCAACGGGCTCCACTCCACTCCACTCCTCCTCCTCCTCCTCCTCCTTGCTTTGGCTGTTCCTTGAACAACACCTAGAAGCATCCAGGGCACTGGCAGCATAACTCACTTCCAATTCAACTTCGCATGCGGTGCACTCGGGCGCCCTACTGCATTCGTCGAACATGGCGTACGCTCCACTAAAGAAACTTCCTCCTCCCTCCCGCCCCATCCCCCTCGCTCCTCCCTCTCGCCCCCTCTCTTCTCCTCCTCCTTCTCCTCCTTGTCCTCCTCCTTGTCCTCCTCCTCCTCCTCCTCCGCCTCCTCGCCTCCTCCTGCACCTCCTCCTCCTCCTCCTCCTCCTCCTCCTCCGTCCTCCTCCTCCTCCTCCTCCTCCTCCCTCGGCGTCCTCCTCCTCCTCCTCCTCCTCCTCCTCCTCCTCCTCTCTTCCTTTTGCAGTGCGGCGAAAGGGGGTTCTCTGCCGCAGCCGCGCCTCCTCCTCCTCCTCCTCCTCCTCCTCCTCCTCCTCCTCCTGCTCCTCCTCCTCCTCGCTCCTCCTCCTCCTCCTCCTCCCTCGGCTTCCTCCTCCTCCTCCTCCTCATCCTCCTCCTCCTCCTCCTCCTCCTCCTCCTCCTGGTTCGCGGCAACTCCTTGCTGAGGCCCGCGAAGGCCCACTCCCAGCACCGGTGGGCGAACTCCCCGGTCTGCTCCTGGCCGGGCCAACGCTTCGGCGGGGCGGCCCTGACCTCCGACGTCGCGACGTTGCTCGCAACGTGGACCCCCAGAGATGTCGACCGCTTCCCTGGTTTTGTTTGTCATCCTGGCTCGTTGATCGACGGTCTCGGGGCCAGTAAGGGCCTCCAGAAACAGCAATTGGCAAAAAGCGTTCGTCGTGCTTTTCCCACCACGCGAGGAGGCATGCGATCGTCTCCATGTCCTCCTCCTTTCACAAAAGTGCTCCTTGTTCAGCCCTACCTCGGCCGGGCAGTTGGCATCAGACAACACCATGGAATACATCTGGTGGAACATCACCTTCCCAGCTTCGGGCATCGGGTGGTCGAACGCCTCAAAGAACTCCTTCAGGAACGCCATGGCTTCCCCTGGGAGCGTGACCCGTCAATACTCGGCGGCCCACAGAAGGGGGCCAGAGAGATGAGCGGCCGGGCTTCTGAGAATGCAGGGGAGGGGGGGTCCTCGGTGGGGAGCACCTCTCTTGAGAGCATTCTGCTGCTCCGCGTCTTCTAGAAAGGGGATGCTCTCCGGAGGAGAGGGGAGAGGGAGGAGCAAGAGAGTGGCGAGGAAGGAGAGGGAGGAGCAAGAGAGTGGCGAGGAAGGGGAGGGAGGAGCAAGAGAGTGGCAAGGAGGAGAGGAGAGGGGAGAGGGGAGAGGGAGGAGCAAGAGAGTGGCGAGGAGGGAGAGGGAGGATAGAGAGACCTTGGGCGGAAAACATCTCCGTACCCACGGCCACGCGGGCCGGGCCCTGGGCCGCGACCCCGCGCGTGCGCGGTGCTTGTTCGCGGATGCCCCGCGCGAGACGCATCTGTGCGACCGCGTGTCCGCGGGATCGCGCCCCGGAATCCAGACCGCGAGGGCGTTGATACGAATACGCTCGCCGCTCGCGAGAACAGGGAGGGGATGTGAGGGGGGCGGGGGGCGGGGGGAAAAGGGTTGCCATTCCTGTGCAGTCGTCAGGGTTGCCTGTCACGGCATGAAGATCGCACGCACTCTGAGGAGGCCCTCCGCAGCAGGCTGAACCTCATAGGTCCTTACTTCGTCTCAGGAAGGGGGGGGGGGGGGGGCGAGGACCCCACTTCTGGGCATCGTTTAACCGACCCCTCTCCCCATGGGCGGGGCCTGGGTCCCACTGGCCGATTTACCCGCCTAGACGGGGATACAGGCTGCTCCCTTCGGGTTTGGAAGGGTATATCCCCAACTTCGGCGGCGAGCCCAGGGAGGAAGCGAGAAAGGGCGCGCCTTCTCAGATGGCTCGGAAGTCCCCCGGCCTTCTGAGAAGTTTCCTAAGCCTTCCCCGCAGGAACAGTCGACTCCTCGGAAGGCGTCAGGGCTTCTGAGAAGCCCCGCCGCCTCCTGAGAAGTCCTCCTCCTTCTCATTTCCGCCCCTCCCTCGCCGACCACTGGGGTGGCAAAATGGTGGGGGTCTGGATGGGGATGGGTCGGGTCGGGCGAAAGGGGGGGATAGCAAAGAGGGGGTTTGAGAATCAGCTCGCGTAGCCGATTTTCCTGGCGCCTCCCGGCGCCGGGAGGCGCCCGTGTATCGAGGAAAGGGCCCAGCGGCGGGGCCGAAACCAGCTGCATGCAGCAAATTTCGTACCCCCCCCCTTTCCCAATCCCCCCCCTTCGTCGGGCCCGAATGGGGATGGGGATGGGGGTCGGCTCAACGATACCGGCTTCCCTCCGACGACGAGGCCAGGCGGCCGAGGAGGGGGAGGAGGAGGAGGAGGGGGTGGAGGGGAGGAGGAGGAGGAGGAGGAGGAGGCGGAGGAGGACAAGGAGGAGGAGGAGGAGGAGGGGAGGAGGAGGAGGGAGGAGGAGGAGGAGAGGAGGAGGAGGAGGAGGAGGGTACGAGGGTACGAGGCGTGGCGCGCGCGTCCGAGGCCCGAACCCGCGGAGGAGGAGGAGAGGAGGAGGAGGAGAGGAGAGGAGGAGGGGGAGGAGGAGGGGGAGGAGGAGATGAGGAGCAGGAGGAGGGGGAGGAGGCAGGAGAGGGGGAGGTGGGAGAGGAGGAGGAGGAGGAGGAGGAGAGGAGGAGAGGAGGAGGAGAAGGAGGAGGACGCGGGCGAGGCGGCCCGCGGCCCCTCGGGGCAGGGCGTGGCCAGAGCCTGCGAGGGGGCCCCCACGGAGGCTGCCGCGACCGCCGAGGGCCGGGAGCTCGTGCTGCCCCACCGCGGGGCCGGGCCGTAGGCGCCGGGGCCGTGCCTCGGCTTAAGTCGGGCCTGTCCCCCTACAGGGGGATTGTCGACGAAAAATTTAAAAAATACCCCCAAAATATCAAACACAAATAATCAAACAATATCAATGGGGACTATTTTTTGAGCATTGTTTTGACCTTTTTGGGGGCATGTTTGGGGTATTTGTTGTTTTTCGTCGAAAGTCCCCCTGTGGGGGTACACGCCCGACATAAGCCTCGGCCGAGCTCGCCCAGCCGCCGCCCAGGCAAGCAGTCCGTCCTCATCGTCCTCACCGTCGCCCTCTTCTGTCATGCCTCCTCCTCCTCCTCCTCCTCCTCCTCCTCCTCCTCCTCCTCCTCCTCCTCCTCCTCCTCCTCTTCCTCCTCCTCCTCCCCTCCTCCTCCTCCTCCTCCTCCTCCTCCTCCTCCCTCCCCGTCCCCAGCTCCTCCTCCTCCTCCTCCGCCTCCTCCCTCCTCCTCCTCCTCCTCCTCCTCCTCCTCCTCCTCCTCCTCCTCCTCCTCCTCCCTGCACCTACTCCACCTCTGTGTCCACGCGACCGCCCAGACACCTGTCTTCCACGTGATCCGGCCGTCGCCGTCGGGGTCGTGCTTCGGCCACAGGTCGTCCACCGCCGCCCGGATCACTCCAGGGACCTCGGGGAGGTCCGACTTGTCCGAGTCTGGCGTCCTCGCAGGGCCCCTCGCAATCCAGCGTCAGGAGAAATCTCGACAGAAGATGACAGCGTAGCTTTGGGCCCGATAACCCTCACGTACAAACCCTCCGACGTTACGCTTGCTCACAACGTGGGCCCCTGCAGGTATCGCCCCTTTCCTTGGCGCCATTCGCGTTCTTGTTTTCTGGCGACGCGAGTGGGCCTCTGCTTGCGTACCCACCAAAAAACTCCCCGCCCAACCCGAAGTCTCCGGTTGGGCCCTCGCAGTTTCCAGCGGCGGGGGCACTCTGGAACATAGAGAACACAGCATGGAACCCGCACGCCCCCCAACCCGGACCTCGGGAGACTCTAGGGGCCTTCTGGTCGGGCGGGGGTGGCTTGGTGAGCACGGCGGCGGCGTTCGCCAGGGACTGTGCCCACTATAGGCCTCAGACCCTGGAGGCTGCCCTGTCCCATGCTGGCGGCGACGGCATCCATGGCCAAGCCTCAGCTATTCCCCACCGGCTTCCAGACCCAGGGCCACGACCCTCCCCTCGGAGCCCTCCCCGGCACCCCCCCTGGGACCGCTCCAGGCACCCCCCCAGAGGAGAAGAAAGAGGCCCGGAAGAATCAAGGAGGGAGGAGGCCACGGAGCCGCGAAGATGTCACCGAATCCGGAGCCCCCCGGATCGGCGGCACTGGCCAGAGGCCATCACAGCACTCCCCACCAGCTTCCCAGACCCCCTCGAGCAATGAAAAAATCATGACTGGAGGTTTTTCCTAATTTTCGGCCTTCGGGGGCCCTCACCGGGCCTCGAGAGCGTCAAAAAACGACTCAGGATGCAAAGCCGGTCATGGGGACAGGGTCGGGACCTGTGGGGGTCGACGTAATGAAAAAATCATTACGTCGGGGGTCTGGGTTCCGGACCCAGGGTTCCGTACGGAGCGGCTCCTTGCCCAACGCCCTCGCAGTCGTGAGTCTGGGGATGCTGCTGAAAGATCGCGTCGAGGCCTCCGGCCGCAACGTGCCGCGGCACTGTGACCTCTCCCCGACGGAGGGAGGCCTCGGGGGGGGGGGGCAGCAGCGTGGACTCGGCCGCCGGGCGGCCAGGAGCCCAGGATCCAGAGGAATGCCCGCGTGCAGCGAGAACACATGTTTCTTTCTCCCGGGAATTTCCGCCCTCCTCCTCCTCCTTCTCCTTCTCCTGCTTCGTCTCCTCCTCCTCCTCCTCCTCCTCCTCCTCCTTCTCCTGCTCCTCCTTCTCCTGCTCCTCCTTCTCCTTCTCCTGCTTCGTCTCCTCCTCCTCCTCCTTCTTCTCCTGCTCCTTCTCCTCCTCCTCCTTCTCCTGCTTCGTTTCCTCGTCCTCCTCGGGAACAGAGAGACTCAGACAGCAGTCCACCATGTGACAAGCACTGGGCAGCAAAGAACTCAGTGAAGTGGAGAGGCGAAGAAAACGATTAATGATAAGAAGGAAAAGAAGAACAGCGGGGGGGAAAGAAAGAGAGAGAGAGAGGGAGAGTCAGGACACTGAGGGGAAGGAGGCAGGGAAAGGAGTGAGGAGACGAAAAAGGACGAGGAGGAGGAGGAGGAAGGCCATGTGCGGGACCCATCCCGCGCTCGCCCAAGGCGCTTGAGGCCGCGGGCGCGGTAGCGAGGCACTCGAAGACGTGGGGGCCCAGCCGCCTGAGGCAACGGAAGATCATGCCGATCGTCGGCGGCGAGCGAGGGGGGAAGTGAGAGAGGGCGCGCCTTCTCAGATGGCTCGGAAGTCCCCCGGCCTCCTGAGAAGTTTCCTACGCCTTCCCCGCAGGCACACACACAACTTCTCAGGAGGCGCCAGGGTTTCTGAGAAGCCCCGCCGCCTTCTGAGAAGCCCTTTTCCTTCTCGCTTCCCCCCCTCGCTCGCCGCCGAACCATGCCGGTCGGTACATCAGCGGCCAGGCGGATGGCGAGACGCAGACGCCAACTGGCATGCGAGGCCGCGGTGCGCAGTCTTGCGGTGGCGGACGGCGCCGACGCGAGGCCCTGCGCTCACAGGCACGCCGCGGCCGAAGGGGCAGGCAGGACACGGCGTACGACGCACCGGCGAGCACGACAAGCACGACCAATACGACGAGCACGGCGCGAAGTGCGGCAAGTACGATACCAAACGCGACAAACAAAAAGCAAGCAGCCCGCGGTGTTTACCGAGTGTGTCGTTGTACAGAAACCGCTGGTCCACGCCCACGCAGCCCACGACGAGTACAACTACAGCGCCTACAGCAACCACGACGAGCACAGCGGCTACCTCGGCTAGGGCGCCTACGGCTTCCTCGCCCCGGCACCGGGGCCACTGGCTGAATTGCAAGAGACACAGGCTGGGCTTCGAGTACCACAGGCAGAACTTCACCACAAGCTAAGCCACGAGGCCAACAAGAAGGGCTACTAGAACCTCGAGATGAGCTACGAGAACCACCGGGTGATCCACGAGGGCCACAAACGAACGAACGAACGAACGCCGGAGTCGTGCGTGCTCCTCTGGGGAGCTCGCCCGTGCCCATTGAGGCATGGCGTGAGGCCGTGGCCTCGACAGGAAGATCTTCTATTCAAACTTGTGAAGCGCATGTCCGCTCATATGATTACCACCGCTGTGTACATAGCAGCCCGGATCCATCGCAGGTCGTTCGTGTTGTTGTGCTCGTGATGTCTAGGTTGTGTGGCTGCCCTGGTTTGTCCCTCTCCTGCGTCGCTGTCCACACTGCGCAGGAAATTCCGGATATCGTCGTCCCACCGCTTTGGCTGTCCCCCGTGTCGCCGTCGTCCACGTTGGCGTACAGTACGATGCGGGTTCCATTCAAGCGCTCTCTGGGCCAATCGTGTCGTGGGGTGGTGAGCCACGGTATTCGCCCATCGCCACACCATTCTACGATGAATTTGCAATACGTCTGGTATGTTGTGCATGAGTATGAGTGACTTCTCCCTCCTCGTGCTTCTGCGGATTAGGTCAGACCATAAATCCAGGTCGCCATTCTGCGTACTGTCGGGCTGCGTGTCCTCCTCGTCGCTGCCAGCGTCTTGCAAATTGGTTTGGTCGGTGGGTGGGTCGCTGCGTACGTCGGAGTCGGTGGAATCACTGGAGTGGTCTGAGTCGCGTGGACCAGCAGCTCCTACGTCGTAGTGGTGGTCGTTGTTCTGGTTTGCTGCTGTCGCGGTGCGGTGGTGGTGCGGCTGTAGTGCGTGTCCCGATGATTACTCTGACCATGCGTCGCTGCGTTGGGCCTGGCTGCTGCTTGAGAGGTTCTGTCAGGGTCCAGGCTTCCGCGCCGTACGTCATTGTAGGGATGACTCTGCCCGTGTATGAATCGTAGTCGATGGCGCAATGTGTAATTGTTGCTGGTGAGTTCTTGTCTATGGCCACTAAAACGAGCCCACGCAGCTTGAGTCCGGTGCTTTACTTCGGTCGCGGGGGCGCCCTGGAAGGTGGTCGTCTGGCCCAGGTACGTGATGGTGCTGGTACGCGGTACGATTTCGATGTCCATCCCTGCTGCTGTAGTCGCCTGGTCGCGGTGCCGAGTTTGGTCGGTCATGATTTTGGTGTTGGTCGGGCATAGCTCCAGTCCATGTGGCTTGGCAGAGGTGATCACATCGGAAAGCATTCCTTTCAAATTGCGTCGTGTTTGTCTGATCAGTAAGATGTCGTCTTCGAACCGGAGGTTCGTGAGTGTCGACTCGTCGGTGATGCGCAGTTGAGCACCCCAGCGTTTTCCCTGCCAGTCTGGGATTAGCGGCGCCAAGATGTGCTGGAGTAACGCGTTGAATAATAATGAATTCAACGGATATCCTTGCTTTGTGCCGCGACGGAGATTGAATGGTTAACTCGTGGTGTTGGTGCGTACCACGCCCGTCTGGTCACAATACAGGCGTTGGAGAAGGTCTATGCACCCCAGTGAAACGCCCTGGTCGTGTAGAGCTGCCCACAAGATGTCGTGCTCAACTGTGTCGAAAGCTTGTTCAAAATCTATAGCTGCTATCCATAAGTGTGGGTTCCATTCAGCTGCCTTCTCTCGTACGACGTTGAAGCTAAAGAGGTGGCCTCGCGTGCCCCGGCCAGGTCGAAGACCAGCTTGTTCGTCAGGTTGTTGTCAGTCCAGAGCTGGTTGTAGTCTGTTGCACAGAAGTCTGCGGAAGAACTTGTACAGCATTGGCATTGTGCAGATCGGTCGGCAGTTCTGGGGGAGTGCGAGGTCTCCTGACTTAGGAATTACTGTGACGACGGTTTTTCTCCAGCTGGCCGTCGCGGGGGCGTCTACCTTGACGACTGCGGCGTACAACTGCAATAGAGCGCGCTGGAGCTACGGGTCTGACTGTTGGAGCATTCCAGCCCGAATGCCGTTGGTGCCGGGTGCTTTGCCACCTTTGAAGTGTATGATTGCTGCCCTGAGCTCGGCTCCCGTGAAGGGTGGAATGCGTTGCGGCTTGCGCGTCGCGTCCGCTGGTCGTTCGCCCGCGAAGGATGAGGCCTGCAAGTCAGCGTAAGAAATCCGCGAATGCGTCCGCGATCCCCCGTCGTCGTCCGCCTGACGCCGTCGGCCCCCTCGACGTCAGGAATGGGCGTCTCCTTCCTTCTGGCTGTGACGGGGCGGACATGCTTGGGGTCCTCGTGCTATTCGAGAACGGACTTCCTTCGTTCCCTTCGGCTTGCCCACCTTTGCTTTGACGGTGCGGATATGCTTGGGGTCCTTGTGCTGTTCGAAAATGGTCTTCCTTCGTTCCCTCCGGCTTGCCCACTTTTGCCGTCGAATGCTCTGCTGGATCTTCTTGCTGATCGATCGTAGGGCAGCGGCGCCCGAGGCGGGCGTGCCCTGGCGCTGTCTGACAAGGCCCGCAAGGCTATCATCCTGAAGTTGCTGCGTGGAACCGTTTGCAATCGTTTTGTCCGTTTGTGGGGTCGTCTCCGCGGTGCTCTTGCCGTGAGCTGCAGAGGTGCACGTGCTCGTCTCGATTATGCTGATCAGCTCCTGCGGGTCTGTCGGCAACTCTCCAGTTTGCAGTTGGAGGCCCAACCAACGCTGGTATCTGTCAAAATCTACGTCTGCCCAGTGCAGGATGCGGGAAGCGCCGTTCGACGAAGTACTTCTCGAAGAGCGCCTGGTGTGGGATAGTGATCGGCTGGGGAAGCGAATGCGAAGCACAACGGTTTTGTGATCCGAGTTGAGACCAACGATGTTCGAGGCCTCGGCGTCGACACACGGGGGGGATAGGCTTCTATCCACTAGTGCGAAATCGTATTGTCTCGGGTTTCCTGCGGTCGTTGTGTAAGTAATCTGCTTGTCTGGCGGTTTGCGGAAGAACGCGTTCGTAATCGCTAACCTCTCGCTCGTGGCCCAGCGTCGCAACCATTGACCTCTGGAGTTCTCGTCGCCATATCCATGGGGGCCTACAAATCGAGATAAGACGTCGTCGTCCATCGTTGGTTCGCCCGGGAGTGCTCGATCCGACCGTGGTTGTGCACCAACCTGAGCGTTGAAGTCTGCAACAAGAATGGTCCGTGCGTTGCGTGCACGGGACTCCTTTATCATGGCGCCAATTCCGTCGTACATGTTTTGCACGTGTGCGTCGGTGCACCCGTTGCATCGAAAGTACGCAGACAGCCGTATTCGAATACGCCCCTTCTTGATGATCATTGCGGTAAGCCTCTCTTTGACGGCTTGGAACTCTGATGTGTGGGACCTCCAGCGTTTGCGCACAAGGATTGCGACACCTTGGCAACCTGTCGTTTCCAGTGCCCGCGAAAGCATGCCCTTCGGCCGTGCTCCACAATTCTTTTTGCTCGGTCCTCCAAGTCTCGTTGATGAAGATGGCGTCCCAGTGCTGATTTTATGGGTCATGCGGTCGTCATCCAGCGACCTCGCATTCTTGTGGATGATGGTGAGTGCGGTGCCGCTCCTGTTCTCGACGGTGGCTGCCGGCGTCGTCGGGGAGGGTTGGCTGGGGAAGGTCGGGGGGAATGGTTGAGCAAGACAAGTTGGACCGTCATCGCCGATGTCGTCGCACTCGGTTCGTCCATTGCGAGGCGGCCGAAATCTTGGAGGCCTGGAAATTGGCACCAACACCAACACAGGGGGTTGCCTCCACAGGGGGAAGATGATCCTAGATTTCGGTGTTGGTGGTAATATTTCGGCCACCTTGGAAGCCAGAATATTACCACCATCACCGAGACCAGGATCTTCTTCCCTCTGTGGAGGCACGCCGCCGAAATTGGCGTTGGTGTCAACCTCGAGGCCTGCGAAAATCGTAAAAATGCGACGGGAAATCGCTGTCTGCAGCGCGGAATACTCCGTGTCCTCCTCCTCCCGTGCGCGGCGGTGGTCCGGAGCTGGCTTGAGCTGTCGGTCGGCGATGGTCGATCCTGGTAGCGCTGCTCGTCGGCAGTGGTACTGTCGGCGGTGTCTGGTCGGTGGTGCAATTCGCTTATCGGTGCTGCTGGGCCGCGAGATCAATGACGGCAGACTCGTCGCATGGTGTCTCGCGTGGACCGCTGGTCCGTGAGCTCTGGGAAGTGATCGGTCGGAGGGAGGGGTTGGGTATAAGGCAAATGGGAAAGTCGTCGTCTGCGTCGTCCGCCAAAATTGCGGCGCGATGGTCGAGATCGCAATGATGCATCTGGGAAGTCGTTTTCTACATGCCTGTACTCTCCTCTTCCTCCTCCCCCGGTGGATGGTGGTGGAGGTGGTGTGTGGAGGTCGGTGATTGGGTTGGTTGCCGCTGCTAGCCGGTGGTCGTCGATCTGCTTGTCGGTGGATGTCGCTGTTGGTGGTCCGTGGAGGTCGCTGATGTTCGGTGTTGGTCACTCTGGTGGTCGAGGCCGAGGGGGTCGGTGGATGGGTTAGTCGGTTCTGGTCGGCGCTGGTGGTCTGTGAAGGTCGATGCTGGTCGGTGTTGGTCGGTGTTGGTCGGTCTGGTGGTCGAGGTTGGCGGTCGCTGGTTGGGCTAGTCGGCTGGTCGCTGGTGGGCGCTCGAGGTCTGCAGAGGTCGCTGTTTGAGGTCTGTATTGGTCGTTGCTGGTTGATGTTTCTGGTTGGTAGTGGTGGTGGTCTGGTGGTCGGTGTGGGTGGTTTTGGTCATGGTGATGGTCAGTGGTGGCGTCGGCGTTGGTCGGTACTGGTCGGTGCTGTTGTTCTGCGGTGGTATGTGGACGTCGGCTGTTGGTCTGGTTGGCGCTGCTGGTCGGTTGTGGTCAGACGGTGGTCGCTGCTGGTCGGTGCTGGTTGGTGCTGGTGGTCGATTGTGGTCAGGGGGCTGGTGCTGTCGGTCGGTTGCGATGCAGTGTTTTTAGTCGGTGGTAGCGCTATTGATGCAGGTCGCTGCTGGTCAGTGCTGGCGTACTGGTCGGTGCTAGGATCGCGGAGCCGTGGATAACCAAGCCGTGGGAGCGGTCGTTCGCGTACATGGCCAAGCTGTGGTCGGAGAGGTGCACCTGAATACAAATACGAAGTTCCAGATTCTTGTGCTGGGGATCCGAATGTGTCCAGAGAGGCAGTCTATAAATCACGATAAGGTGGATCCTAAAGGCGGATCCTGACGGTGGATCCTGAAGGCGGGCGTGAAGATGGATCCTGAAGGCGGGCGTGAAAGACTCTACCCAAGAAATCGCCATCAACCGTTCTGTACATACCCCTCCCGCCACCACAGAAATCAGAAGCACCTCCCCCTGATGATTGTTCTGGAGTCGGTATTCGGGTGGTTGGGTAGGTAGGTGGCCTTTGGGCCCAAGTCCCATTCGAATTACAAGCGACCGTCTTCGGAAGAGCATGTGTCGGAAAACTGTTTGGTGAAACCTCCATAGGTGAAAAACTCGCTGGCGAGACCAAAGTTGGAAAGATAATGCCCGCCGGATGCCCCGAAAGACTACCAAATGTTAGTTCGCTATTCCGTAAATGGTCCCCTCCCTGTGTCGATGTTGCTGTACATCCCCTGGAACTATTACTGTTGGCGCCTCTGGGTCGTAGATGTGGTCAAGACTTCGGGACCCTGGCCACGACCTTTCCACTAACTGTCTATGTGCTCCTCCACGTCCTTCTGAACCTCGACGCCCTCGTGGTACATCTGCATGCTGCCGTTGGGCGCAACTTCTGCAGCCAGCTTCCCTATCTTGACGTGCCCCCGATTCTAAGACATCTGGACACGATGCTGGTCGTACCCTTTTCCCAATAGTTTGTGCTGTATCTGTCCCAGCGTCTTGTCGACAACCCGTTTGTCCAGTGTGGTATTGTCACCACATCATGTCGTTGGCATTTCACTTGTAGTTGCTCGTCCGCATGTTTGTGGGGATCCTCATCGGATACCAGACGCCAGCTCGCGCGAACGCATGCAGAAAAAATTGAACTTCGAGGACAGGCAACTCCCATGAGTTGCTGCCGAAGTAGCAGGCGGAGCAGGGAGGAGGAGGAGGAGGAGGAGGAGGAGGAGGAGGAAGAGAAACAAGCAAGAGAAAAGGCATTCGCGCACGCCTCAAACAGGAGACGGACATGGAGGGAAAGGCAGTGGCGACGCATGCTCTTCGAGTAGGGGGTCGACGACAGAACTGGTGCGCCCCACAGTTCAGGTGTTCGTCAAGCCTACGACAAAAAAAAACGTGCATGCGTCGTCAGTCTACGGACCTTCTCTAGATCGTTTGAAGATTCGGCGACAGAGGCTGTTTCGGGGCATATCAATTGTGTGGTCGATCTTCTGCTCGCTCGGCGGCGGCCTCCACCTCGCTCGGCGTCGTGGCTTCCTCGCCCTCCTCCTCCTCCTCCTCCTCGTCCTCCTCCTCCTCCTTCTCCTCCTGATACTCCTCGTCCTCCTCCTCCTCCTCCTCCTCCTCCTCCTCCTCCTCCTCCTCCCCCTCGTCCTCCTCCTCCTGCTCCTCCTCCTCCGCCTTCTCCTCCTTCTCCTCCTCCTCCTCCTCCTCCTCGACCTCCTCCTCCTCGACCTCTCGAGCTCTGAGCCGCGCCCAGAGGTCCTCGTGCGGTAGATCTTTCTCCCGTGGCCAACCGCCTGCTCCTGGCGGGGGCCGGCCAGGACCACGGCAGCGGCGGCCAGACTCGCCCCCACGCCCCCCTCTGAGACACCTGCTCTTCCTCCTCCTCCTCCTCGTCCTCCTACTCCTCTTGGCTCCTCCTCCTTCTCCTCCTTCTCCTCCTCCTCATCCTTCTCCGCCTCCCTCCTCGAGCTCCTGCTCCTGTTCGCTCTCTTCCTCCTCTTCCTCCTCCTCCTTCTCCTCCTCCTCATTCTCCTCCTTCTGCTGCTGTTCCTCCTGCTGTTCATCCTCCTGCTGCACTTCCTCTTCAGAATCTTCCTTCTTATCTTCCTCCCTTTCCTCCTGTCCTTCCTCCTCCTCCTCCTCCTCTTCCTTATCCTCTCTTCCTCCTGCTCATCCTCCTCCTCCTCATCTTCCCTTTTCCCCCTTCCTCGGCTTCTCCTGATTATTCTCCGAGTGAGGTTCAGGGGGGTGCGAAGTCTTGACCACGACGATCGAGGATCCAAGATTTGGAATGTTAGAGGACGTGCTGCTCCCTGTTTGCTGCTCTCCAGTGGCCTCCAAATGCTTATGGGCACCTCATGGGACCTCGATATCCGAGATTGTCCGGGGACGCGCTAACACTTGCGATGCGAAGAGGGGGGTGAGGATCACCTCCCTCCCCATCCTTTCCACAATAGCTCCGTATGGGTACTACTCTCGTCTCACCCCCGACTGCGTGCTGAAGGAGTCCCGCCCTCTCCGCGTACAAACAGTATGTCTGCGCTTGATTACTGTATATGATTGGCTGGCAATCGGAAGGCTTCGGTGTTTCAAGATGGTTTTCCTGCTGCAGCGTGCGACTCGTTTCAGAATTGGCGCTTTGCTCCCGTCGTTCAGAATTGCTCTCTCGCCTCAGCGCGTGCCACTTTTCTGGATCTGGGTCATTCCTCCTCTTTGTCTCCCCGCTCCTTTCCCCTCCTGCGCCGTCTCCTGGTCCTCCTGCTCCTCCAGATCCTCCCACTACTGCCCCTGCAACTGCTGTTCCTTCTAGTTCTCATCCTTCCTCATCCTCCTCCTCTTCCCCCTGTTCATCCTCCAATTCATCCGCCACCTCCTTCACCTCCTCCCATGTACACAACTCCCCCCTTTATAGTTGCGCAAACCACGATGGTTTCCTTGGGGGGGGGCTCCAGGTCCGCTGCAACACCCGTGGGCTGACAGAGAAACATCTTCGCCAAGTGAAGAGCTAAGTGGAAGGGGTAAGATGTCAGACGTGGCGCGAGCGCACCTGGCCCGCATCTCTCTGCCTCTCCTTTCTCCTTTCTCCTGTCTCCTGTCTCGTCTCTTCTCCACAATGACACATTATGAGTGCTACAATCCTCTCTCCCCAGACTCTGCCCAGAACATGTCCCGCCCTCTCCGCGGAATGCTGCCTACACACAGGATGCGGCAAAGGTCAATGCTCTCAACATCGTGAGTGGGGCTCCTGTTGTTAAGAACGCTCTCTCCTTCTCCCTCCTCCTGTCCCCTTCTCAGATGCCCTACAATAACTACTACTACCACTACCACTACGATCACCATCACTACAGTTACCCCACCACCAATGCTACCATGTTATTTACAACGCTTCGTGCTCCGCACACCCCTCCAGGGAGGCCCCGCCAGAGCGCGCAGGCCATTCGGACAACATACTACCTACAAAGTGGCGCATCCC